>NC_069409.1:47847774-47867774 GCF_026875155.1 Cherax quadricarinatus
TACAAAATGTCAGAGAGACAGGTCTGTATTTAAAGTGCCTCGTTTCGTTTCCTTTCTTAAATATGGGACTACATTAGCTGTCTTCCATTTCTCAGGTAGTTGCCCAGTTTCAAGGGATGTGTTGAAGATTGTGGTTAGAGGTACGCACAGCATCTCTGCTCCTTCTCTAAGGACCCATGGGGAGATGTTGTCCGGTCCCACCGCCTTTGAGGTGTCAAGGTCACTTAAGAGCTTCTTCACCTCCTCCTCAGTTTTTCGTGTCATCCAACACTTGTTGGTATATTCCCTCTTGATGTTCCCTTCTGTGCTGTCTTCCCACAGCCCTTCCTGTCTCTACTGTAAAAACTTCCTTAAATCTCCTGTTCAGCTCCTCACATACCTCCTGATCATTTCTTGTGAGTTCTCCACCTTCGTCCTTAATCTGATTACCTGGTCTTTGACTGTTGTCTTCCTCCTGATGTGGCTATACAACAGTTTCGGGTCAGTCTTGATTCTCGATGCTATGTCATTTTCGTACTGTCGCGGGCCTCCCTCCTTACCTGTGTGTACTCATTCCTGGCTCTGCGACTGATCTCCCTATTTTCGTGTGTTCTCTGCCTTCTGTACTTTTTCCATTCTCTATTGCATTTTGTTTTTGCCTCCTTACACCGTCGGATAAACCAGGGGCTCGTTCTGGTCTTCCTGTTGTTACTGTTGCCCTTGGGAATAAACCTTTCCACTGCCTCCTTGCATTTTGTTGTTACATATTCCATCATTTCATTTACTGGCTTTCCTGCCAGTTCTCTGTCCCACTGGACCTCCCGCAGGAAGTTCTTCAACCCTATGTAGTCCCCTCTTTTATAGTCAGGCTTTTCCCATTCAACTCCTGTTATTCTCTCCACTTGCAGCTCTACTATGTATTCAAAGCACAGAACCACGTGGTCGCTAGCTCCTAGGGGACTCTCATACTTGATGTCCTCATTATCTGAGCTGACCAGGGTGAACACAAGGTCCAATCTTGCTGGTTCATCCTCCCCTCTCACTCTTGTAGTGTCCTTAACATGTTGGTGCATGAGGTTTTCCAGCACCACGTCCAACATCCTGGCTCTCCATGTACTCACCTATTTGTACTCACCTATTTGTGGTTGCAGGGGTCGAGTCCTAGCTCCTGGCCCCGCCTCTTCACCGGTTGCTACTAGGCCCTCTCTCTCCCCGCTCCATGAGCTTTATCAAACCTCGTCTTAAAACTGTGTATGGTTCCTGCCTCCACTACGTCATTTTCTAGGCTATTCCACTGCCTTACAACTCTATGACTGAAGAAATACTTCCTACTATCTCTCTGACTCATTTGTATTTTAAATTTCCAATTGTGGCCTTTTGTTTCTTTTTTTGGCCCCCCCGGGAAACCTCCTGTCTTTGTCCACCTTGTCTTTTCCCCATCCCAGAAATTAAAAATAGTCGTTACAGTCTCCCCCCCTGAACCCTCCTTTCCTCCAGTTTTGGTCAGGCCGATTTCCCCTTAATTTTTCCCCCTCATAGGACATTCCCCTTAGCCTGGAACAAACCCCTTGTCGCAAACCTTTGTATTTTCCTAGTTTTTTTTGATGTGTTTTAAAATTCAAGTGCGGGTTCCAAACGGGTGCTGCATACTCCATAGGGGCCCCTGACTTTCAGGGTGTACGTGTCTTGAATGTTTTCCTTACAAAGGGTTATCGGAATGCCGTTCTAAATTTTTGCCAGGCGCCCATATGCTGCAGCATTTTATCTGATTGATGTTGTTTCCCGGGAGCCCTCCCGGGTGTTATACTCACCCCAAGATCTTTTTTCCTTTGAGTGAGGTTTGCATCTTTGGCCACCTAGCCAAACCTCTGTCCTGGGGTCTTCTGTCCCCTTTTTCCCCAATCTTCATGACTTTGCATTTGGCGGGTTTAAAATTCGAGAACCATTTGTGGACCAGGTTTCCAGCCCTGCCCCAGGTTCTTTGAAGTCCCCCCCTGGCCCCTCATAAAATTTAATTCTCCTCATTAATTTCACATCATCTGAAAACAGGGACACTTCGAGTCTAACCCTTTCCGTCATGTCTTTCAATATACCAAAAAAAGCACGGGTCCTAGGACCGACCCCTGTGGGCCCCCCGCTCGTCACAGGTCCCCAAATGTGATCCCATCATTAGGGTCCCAAAGCCCTCGTTGTTCCCTCCCTGCAGGTATTCTCTGATCCTTTGGGGAAAAAATTTTCCCTTCCTGTTTTTATGCCCCCTGATGCCTTAGTTTCTGCACTAATCTCTTTTGAGGAACTGTGAAAAAGGCCCTTTCCTTGCAGTCCAAGAAGATGCAATAAAAACCCCACCCCTTTCTCTCTTTTGGGCCCATATTTCTTTTTATTTTAATCAAAAAAACCCAAAGGGTTTTGGGTGACACAGGATTTCCCTTCCGTAAATTTCCGTGCTGGTTGGCTTTTATACTCCTTTTTCCTTTCCCCAAGGTGCTCCACCACCCCCCCCCCCCTCCTCCTGATAATTTTTCTCCAAAATTTTTTGCAAACTATACACGCCCAATGACACGGGTCTAAAATTTTATTTCCTTTTTTTCGGGTTCCCCTTTTTTTAAAAAATGGAACTACATTTGCCGTTTTCCCCATACCTAAAGGAAAGTTCCCCCAGTTTCCAGGGATTTTTTAAGATTGGGGTAAGTGGTACACACAACAGTCTGCCCCCTCTCTAAGGACCCACGGGGAGAGTTGCTGGCCCCAATTCCCCTTTGAGGTACGATTTTCCCTTAGCATTTTCCTTCACCTCCCCCTTTCTTCTGTTGTATGTCGTCCAACACTTGGGGGTGTTTTTCCTTGCGGGTGTCCCCATCGGCCCTGCCCCCCCAGGGGTCCTTCCTGTCTCAAACTGAAAAATACTTCCTTAAATCTCGGTTAAAGCCCTCAAACCCTCTTGATCGTTTCTTGGAGTTCTCCCCCTTTTTTTTCCCTCAGCCTTTTTTCACCTTCCTTAAACTGTTGTCTTCCTCCTAATGTGACTATACAGCATTTTTCGGGTCAGATTGCTTTCGATCCCAAAGGGCCCTTTTTTCATACGGGCGCGGGGGGCCCTTCCCCTCCTTTCTGTGAAACCCTCTTTTTTCTGGCTCTTCTACTAATCCCCCCTTTTTTTTTCCCGGGTTTCCTATGCCTCCTTTTTTTTTTCCCATTCTCTTTTCCCCCTTTTAGTTTTTGCCCCCCTTACACCTTCGGGAAAACCCAAAGGGGCCCTCTTTTTTGGTCTTCCTTTTTTCCCTTTTCCCTTGGGAAAAAAATTTTCCCTTTCTGCCTCCTTGAAACTTTGTTGCCACATTTCCATCATTTTCTTTTTACTTTTTTTCCCCAAACATTTCTCTGTCCCACTAAACCTCCTGCGGGAAGTTTCTCATCCCTTTGTGTACCCCCCCCTTTTATATTTTGGGCCTTTGTCCCCTTTCATTTTTCCTTTTAACCTTCTCCACTTGTAACTCTACAAATTTTGCCCAAAACTCAGAACCCCCATGATCGCTAGCCCCAAGGGGCCTCTCAAAGTGATGCCCCTCAATGCCCTAACGCTCGGGGGTGAACACAAGACCCCACCCTTGGGCTAAACCTCCCCTCTCTCCCCTTGGTTGTGCCCCTGACATTTGATGCATGAGGTTTTTCAAGTACCAAAACCATCATCTTGGCTCTCCATTTTTTGGGGAAACCCCCATTGGCCCAGGTTTTCCCATTCGATCCCCCTGTGATTGAAATCGCCCATTACCAGTAATTTGGGCTCTGCTGGGTTTGACCCTTCCTTCCCAACCTCAGCCGGTGTCCACCATCACCCTGTTGTTTTCTTCTTACTCCCCCTTTTGGCCTCCGCAGTTCTGTGGGGGGTTATACATAAACCCCAAATTTACTACTTTTTTTTCTCCGGACTAAAATTGTACCTACAATTACCCCCTTTCCCTCCCCCCAATCAGGGTCCATCCCTTTCCCAAATTTCCCCCAAAATCCCCATCTTTGTTTTATAAAGCATGCAACCCCACCCCCCCTCTACCTTCTATCTTTCCTCGGGAAACTGAAAACCAGTTGGGAAGATTGTGTCTTTTAAATTGTTCCCGATTTTTTGTTTCTGGACTGCAATGATGTCTGGGGTTTTTCACTGATTCTTTCTTTCCCAACTCCTCATGTTTTTTTCATTTTTCCACCCCGCTTTTGTGTCCCAAAATTTTTAAAGTTTTTTTTCAATCATTGTGGTAAAGAAAGAATAGGGGGGTTTTTGGGGGACGAGACCCTTTAGGGGGGGCCTAAAAGGGGGCTGGGGTTTGAAAAGGGGGGGTTTTTGTTTTGGGAAGGGGGGGTTGGGGCAGAATCCCCAAAAGGGGACAGCTTTTGGGGGTGGGGTTTTGTGAATGGGGAAGGGTGGCAGGGGGAACAGTGAGGGGGTTGTAGTAAAAGTTGCTCTTTTTTGGGCTTTTGGGAAGGGTCGCGGTGGGCCCTTTTGGGTGGGAAAATTCTGTGGGTGTTTTTTTTCCCCTTTCCCTTTCCTGTTCGGGTCCTGCTCTTTTTCTTTGCTTCCTTTCCCTTTCCTTTGCGTCCTGTAACCCCTTTTTCATTGTAGTCCTTTCTTCTTGTTTTCCTGTCGCGGTCGAGGTTTTCTCTCGGGTACCCCCTTTGTCCCCCCCCACCCTTGGGTTTTTTCTTTTGGGAAAGAACCCCGGGTTTTCAAAACTGATTCCCCCTTGAAAGTTATTCTGACAGGGGCCGTATCCTTCCATTTCGCAAACCCCCCCAATTCTTTTTTAAAAATTTTGTCACCGGGGTTCATATTGCCCTCCCCCTTTTGTTTTCATAAATGCCTTCAAAATCTTTTTTTCCTCCTCCTTTTTTTTTTCTTCAAAGTTGGCCCCCTTGGCTTCTGGAGCCCGTACACAAAAACTGAACCTCGCCCTTTTCCCCTCCCCCCTGAGTCCCCCCATCTGCCCCCTTTTGGGGCTTTTTTAAATTTCCTTCCATTGACATTTTCCTTGCCTTCATTTCCCCTGTCATATCTGAAACTTCTATTTCTCAGTGGACTGCCCTTTCCGACCAGCTGCCCCTTTTGCTACTGCAGTTGGCTGTTAGAATCTCTGCATATACATCCCTTTTCATTGTTTTTTTGGGGACCTTTTTGGTTGTTTTTTTGGGGGGGGGGGCCCCCCCCCCCCCCCCCCGTTTTTTTCCCCTGGCCCCACGGGGGTCTGATAGGGCCTTCATGTTCGGCATGTCTCCGTTTTTTGTTACCACCCCTTGCTCCCGCCTGACTTTGAATTTCCTGGGTGTCACACCTGAAATTTTTCATTTTTTCTCTCTAATCGTTTCAGGGGTTTGCAGTTTCCCCTTTTTTAAGCACTGTATCCCCCAGCTTCTCGCAAACCTGAAATTCCACCCTTTCCGCACTCTTCAGCACCGCCTCCTTTCCCTTTTCTTACCAAGCTCTAAATATTTCCTTCCCCACTCTTCCTCCCTTTTTTTGGGGCTCTACTCCCATCTTCCTCCCTGGTTCTCCCCCAGATCTCTGGGTTTTTCCGGGCCTCTAAGGGCCCCCCTTTTTTTTTTTTTTTTTTTTTTTTTTTTTTTTTTTTTTTTTTTTTTTTTTTTTTTTTCCTTTTTTTTTACCAAAGACAGAAGGCTAATGAGGGGGAAAGGGGTGGGGGGGGAGAGAGAGGGTAAAAAAAAAGGGGGGAGAGAGGGGAAAAGAAAGGGTTTGAAAAAAAGGGGGAGAAAAGGAGAGAGAATTTGGGTTTAAAAAATAAGCCAAGGGGAGGGAGAGAAAATGTGAGGGGTAGAAAAGGGTAGAGAGAGGGAGAAAGAGAAAGGGGGGGGGAAAAGGGGGAGAAAGAGAGAGAGAGGGAGAAAGGAGGGGAAAAGGCTATGAAAGAGAAACGCGAGGGGGGGAAAAGGTAAGAGGTCTTGGGGGAGGCATCAAATTCCAAGGATCACGGGGTGTACTCACCTATTGTGGTTTTTGGGGTCCCAGAAAAACCCCCTTCCCCGGGCCCCGAGTGTGTATGTGTTTTGCACGTGGGGTGTGTGTGTGGTGAGCACGTCATTTTTTTTAAAATTCCCAAAATACAATTCACTTTTTGTGTAAACCTAATACTAAGAGATACCCCTAACCCTGAGATAGTTCAAAAAATTATAATACTAGCGTGGGGTTTTAAAAAGTCCCTTCTTTTCACCCAGTTTATGTACTACCTTTTTCTACATGTGAAAGGGGGGAGAGGGTGTGGGGGAGAAGAGAAAGGGTAGAAAGAGGGAGAGAGAGGAGAGAGAAAGGTAGAAAAGGGAGAGAGAAAGGGGGAGAAATATGGGGGTGAGGGATAAACCAAAAGGGGGGGGGGGAGAGAAAAGTGGGGGGAGAGGGGAAAAGGGGAGAGAGAGGGAGAAAAAAGGGGGGAAGGGGGGGGGGAAAGAGAGATAAAAGGGAAAAGGGGGGAAAGAGGGGATTTTAGAGGGAGAAAAAGCAGGGAGGGGGAAAGGGGAAGAGGGTTTTTGTGGGGGAGGGGGTCAAAAATTCCCAAAGGGTCACTGTGTGTACTCACCTAGTTTGGGGTTTTCCCGGGGTCGAGACCCCCGCTCCTGGCCCCCAGGGTATGTGTGGCGCGTGTGTGTGGTTGGGCACGTCAAATTTTTTTATATTCCCAGAAATACAATTCCCCTTTTTTTATCCGTAATTAAATAATGAGATACCAATTTAAAACTGAAAAAAGTTTCCCAATAATTATAATACAAACGGGTTTTTAACCAGGGCAAATTTTTTCACCTAGTTATGTACCCTTTTTCTACATGTGTACCCAGTACTTCTTCTTTAGATTGTTAAATGTCTTTGGGGTCCTAACCATTTTTCTCTCGAAACTTTTTGTCAGAGCTGTAGTCCCATTACCACGACTTAATCCTCCTGCTTAATCCTTACTCCTACAAATTTTTTTCTTTTCCCAAATACTTCTAGGTTTTTGTGTATGATAATCGCTCTGGATTTAGGGGTTTTGATATTGAGTTAAACCCGGACCGCCCGGGGCCCGGGTCTAAAAAAAATCAGACTTCCCGCCCAAACCCCAAACAGGTGATTTGTAAAGTTACTGGTCAGAGGGGACGTCCATCCAGATGCCTGATGTAAAAATGCTTTGCAGTACGATTTCTTTCTG
This sequence comes from Cherax quadricarinatus, assembly GCF_026875155.1. Taxonomy (NCBI): domain Eukaryota; kingdom Metazoa; phylum Arthropoda; class Malacostraca; order Decapoda; family Parastacidae; genus Cherax; species Cherax quadricarinatus. Next base: position 47,854,935 of record NC_069409.1, read on the forward strand.
TAACGTGAACCGGGACCTCGCCCCTTCCCCCACGACTTCCCTTTGCTAATTTTTATCTCGTTGCCCTTTTTAGAATTTTTTCATTTACCACACTTATCACTTTATACTGCTACTTTTATAATTTTTCACTTCACTTTGGGGAAGTACACTACTTATTTGTGATGACACCCCAGACCCGTTATGGCGGCGCTACTCCCCTCCCTTTCCACTGCCCGCCACCACCTCGGGTTATAATATTTATGTTTTATGTATGTATATATATATATATATCCCCTTTTCCCGGCTAAACCTTTTCCCTCTGTGTGCTACATCACATTTGTCGTTTTGCCACCCCCTCTTAATTCTATTTGGGGCTTTTCTCTTTAAATCCCCCTCCCATTTTTTACTTTTTATATGTGGGAACAATGTGGCAACAGGTGCCAACTAGGGCCCCATAAAGACTGGCCCCTTTGAAATTTTTTTTATATAAATTTTAGGCTTTCTCTCGCCCCTTTTCACTTTATTTAAAGTTTGCTAATACACTGGGGTTTTCACTTTTGCCTCTCTTAAATTTTATTTGGGCTTTTTTCTTTAGTCCTCGATTTGTACTTTTTATATGTGTAAAAAATGTGGCAACAGGTGGGCCCAAATAGGCCCAACGACTGGGGGCTTTTAAATTTTTTAATAATTTTAGGGTTTTTTCTCGCCTTCACTTTTTTTATTTTTTTTTAAAACACCCGGTTATCACTTTTAGGGTTTTTTCCCCTGACGTTGTCACTAACAAAGGGTTTCTTTTTAGCTTTCTAAAACACCCCTAAAAAACACTAAGAATTTTCGGGGCCTGGCGCTTGTGACCCACTACACTTGTGTGGTGGGGTGGGGTTTTGGGGTTGGTTTCGTGCGTGGGGTACTCTCCTAATGTGGTTTAGGGGTTTTGACTCAGCTCTGGCCCCCCCCTCTTCACTGATGCAATTAGGGCCTCTCTCTTTCCCCGCTTTCCCTGAAAACTTTTTCATAAACCCCATCTTAAACAACGATGGTTCCTGCCTTTCCCCTACTTCACTTGCTAACATTCCCCTTTCCCGACTACCCTATGATTGAAAAAATGTATGGGGTGTTTTGTGTGGGGTGTGTTTGTGTGTGTGTGTGTGTTTGTGTGTGTTTTGTGTGGGGGTAAATCAAACCCAAATTGGGTTGCGGGGGGCCCAGTCCGGGTTTCCCGGCCCCGCCTCTTTTACTGATCCCCCTAAATAGGTCACTCCCCTGAGCCGGAGCTTTTTCATACCTCTTTTTTTAAAACTATTTGGGGAAGGATTTCCCGCCTCCACTACAATCGCTTTTCCCCAAAATATTCCACTTTCGACTACTCCGGGCCCGAAGAAATACTTCCTAACATCCCTGTGATTCATCTCTGTCTTTACTTTTCCCAAATGTGTCCCCCCCGTTAACTGGGTCCAAACCCCTTGGGGAAAAACCTGTCTTTGTCCACCTTGTCAATTCCTCTCAGTATTTTTTGGGATGTCGTTTTTCATGTCCCCCCCATCTCTCCTGTCCTCTGTTTTCTTTAGGGTTGGGTTTCCCCCCAACCTCTCCTCGGAGGACATACCTCTTAAACTCTGGGAAATAGTCTTTTTGCAAACCTTTTGGGACTTTCTCTAGTTTCTTTACCGGGGCTTGGCTAGGTGTGGGTTCCAAACCCGGGGGCCCCATACTCCAATATGGGCCTAACTACAAGGTGTACAGGGTTCCCCGAATGAAATTCCCCTTTTTAAAATGTCGGAAAGCGTTTTTGAGGTTTTCTAGGCGCCCATATGCTGGGAGCAGTTTTTTGGTTATGTGCGCTTTAGGAGATTGCCTGGTGTTTTTACTCACCCCAAGATCTTTTTCCCTTTAGTGAGGTTTGAGTCTCTTTACCCCTAGACGTACTCCGTTTTGCGGCCCCTTTTTTTCCCTTTCCCCCAAACTTCATTGACTTTGGGACTTGGGGGGGATTGAAACCCAGGAGCCAATTGCTGGACCAGGTCCTTTAGCCTGCCCCGATCCCCTTTTAAATTCTGCCTGGTCTTCGATCCCAGTGAAAATTTTTCCCCATCAATTCAAAGTCATCGGGAAACAGGGACACCTCAGGGGTCTATTCCTTTCCCTCAAGTCCCTTTCCCCAAATCCAAAAAAGCAAAATGGCCTAGGAAATGACTCCTGTTACCCCGCGGCACAGGTGCCCACTCTGACACCTTTGCCCCTCCCATGAAATCGCTGCTTTCTTCCTGAAAAAGTATTCCCCCGAAACCATTGTAGGCCCCTTCCCCCGTTATCCCGCTTGGTCCCCCCCTTTTTTTCACCCAATCTCTTGTGTGGAACTGTGCCCAAACGCCTTCTTGCAGTCCAAGAATATGCAATCCACCCACCCCTCTATCTCTTGTCTTACTGCTGTCACCATGTTATAGAACTCCAGTAGGTTTGTGACACAGGATTTCCCACCCTTTGAAAACATGTTGGCTGCTGTTGATGAGATCATTCCTTTCTAGGTGTTCCCCCAAACTCTTCTCCTGATAATCTTCTCCATGATTTTGCATACTATACATGTCAGTGACAGTTCTGTAGTTTAATGCTTCATGTCTGTCTCCTTTTTTAAAGTTTGGGGACTACATTTGCTGTCTTCCATGCTCAGGCAATCTCCCTGTTTCGATAGATGTATTGAATTTTGTTGTTGGGGGTACACAGCGCCTCTGCTCCCCTCTCTCAATATCCATGGGGAGATGTTATTGACCCCATTGCCTTTGAGGTATCTAGCTCACTCAGAAGCCTCTTCACTTCTTCCTCGGTTGTGGGGCACTGTGTCCAGCACATGGTGGTGTGCCCCACCTCTCCGTCTTTCTGGAGCCCCTTCTGTTTTCCTCTGTGAAACACTTCTTTGAATCTCTTGTTGAGTTCCTCACATACTTCACGGTCATTTCTTGTTGTCTCTCCTCCTTTCCCTTCCTTAGCCTTTATTACCTGGTCCTTGACTGTTGTTTTCCTCCTGATGGTGGCTGTACAACATTTTTCGGGTTAGATTTGGCTTTCGTGCTATGTCGTTTTCATATTGTCTTTGGTCCTCCCTTTTATTTGTGCATATTCGTTTCTGGCTCTACGACTGCTCTCCTTATACTCCTGGGTCCTTTGCCTTTTTATATTCTTCCATTCCCTAGCACACTTGGTTTTTGCCTCCCTGCACCTTTGGGTAAAACCATGGGCTCTTCCTGGTTTGTCATTATTCCTGTTACCCTTGGGTACAAAACCTCTCCTCAGCCTCCTTTCATTTTGTTGATACATATTCCAGCATCTCATTAACTGGCTTCCCTGCAGTTCTCTGTCCCACTGAAACCCCGTTCAGGAAGTTCCTATGTGTGTGTGTGTGTGTGTGTGTGTGTGTGTGTGTGTGTGTGTGTGTGTGTGTGTGTTGTGTGGGAGGTGTTGTGTGTGTGTGTGTGTGTTGTGTGCGTGTGTGTGTGTGTGTGTGTGTGTGGGTGTTTTGTGGTGTGTTGTGTGTGTGTGTGTGTGTGTGTGTGTGTTGTGTGTGTGTGGTGTGTGTGTGTGTGTGTCCCCGCGTGTGTGTGTGTGTGTGTGTGTGTGTGTACAAGCAGTTTCCTTTATTATTCTTCACTAGATTATCGTATAATATTTTTCACTTTTTATTGATGTAATGAAGGTACTGATTTTATAACAGTTTATATATACCGTGTTTATTAGCGCAGTTTTTATAACAGTTTATATATACCGTGTTTATTAGCGCAGTTTTTATAACAGTTTATATATACCGTGTTTATTAGCGAAGTTTTTATAGCAGTTTATATATACCGTGTTTATTAGCGAAGTTTTTATAACAGTTTATATATACCGTGTTTATTAGCGAAGTTTTTATAACAGTTTATATATACTGTGTTTATTAGCGCAGTTTTTATAACAGTTTATATATACCGTGTTTATTAGCGAAGTTTTTATAACAGTTTATATATACCGTGTTTATTAGCGCAGTTTTTATAACAGTTTATATATACCGTGTTTATTAGCGCAGTTTTTATAACAGTTTATATATACCGTGTTTATTAGCGCAGTTTTTATAACAGTTTATATATACCGTGTTTATTAGCGCAGTTTTTATAACAGTTTATATATACCGTGTTTATTAGCGAAGTTTTTTCATAAAAGAGAAAAGAAGATTCCCCGGATATTCATAAAGAGAAATCTAAGATGACCTACGTACATCCTCCACGACGTACGTAGGAAGGCACCTGTTGACCCTCGCTCAAGAGAGTTACGCAGGTGCCACTACCACTTCCGGGATGAGTTGTTGTGGCTGGTAGGGTTGCCATGACTACCTGGGTCACCAGCATCATCAAGTGTGCTTGACGGTAATCACTTGCTTCACCAGCTTCCTCGCGCACGCATCGCTATTTGCCGAGTTTTATTTCATGTATTTTTTTTTTTTTTTGGTGACCTCGATGAGAATTTCGCCGAGCAGTCAATGTTTTTTTTTTATAGGATTGCTTCAAAGATTTCTCTCACTTGGTGGTTTATAAGGTTTTCAAGTCTGTTGACCACACGACGGCCATTAAGGCTGCGAGTAATCTGTGCATTACCACCTAAAGACATTTTAATCTCATAAATATGAACTAGAGTAAATTCTCAACCCATGTACACTGAGAGACATGTACCTGTCAGGTACATGTACACTGAGAGACATGCAGCTGTCAGGTACATGTACACTGAGAGACATGCAGCTGTCAGGTACATGTACACTGAGAGACATGCAGCTGTCAGGCACATGTACACTGAGAGACATGCAGCTGTCAGGCACATGTACACTGAGAGACATGCAGCTGTCAGGCACATGTACACTGAGAGACATGCAGCTGTCAGGCACATGCATGTACACTGAGATACATGTACCTGTCAGGTACATGTATGTACACTGAGAAACATGTACCTGTCAGGTACATGTATATACACTGAGAAACATGTACCTGTCAGTTACATGTATGTACACTGAGAAACATGTACCTGTCAGGTACATGTATGTACAGTGAGAAACATGTACCTGTCACACACATACATGTACCTGTCACGCACATGCATGTACACTGAGAGGCATGCACCTGTCAGGTACATGTATGTACACTGAGAAACATGCACCTGTCAGGTACATGTATGTACACTGAGAAACATGTACATGTCAGGTACATGTATGTACACTGAGAAACATGCACCTGTCAGGTACATGTATGTACACTGAGAGACATGCACCTGTCAGGTACATTTATGTACACAGAGAGACATGCACCTGTCAGGTACATATATGTACACTTACAAACATGCACTTGTCATGTGCATGTATGTACATTGAAAAACATGTACCTGTCACGCACATGTATGTATACTGAGAAGCATGCACCTGTCAGGTACATGTATGTACATTGAGAGACATGTACCTGTCAGGTACATGTATGTACGCTGAGAGACATGTACCTGTCAGGTACATGTATGTACACTGAGAGACATGTACCTGTCAGGTACATGTATGTACATTGAGAGACATGTACCTGTCAGGTACATGTATGTACACTGAGAGACATGTACCTGTCAGGTACATGTATGTACATTGAGAGACATGTACCTGTCAGGTACATGTATGTACGCTGAGAGACATGTACCTGCCAGGTACATGTATGTACATTGAGAGACATGTACCTGTCAGGTACATGTATGTACATTGAGAGACATGTACCTGTCAGGTACATGTATGTACACTGAGAAACATGTAGCTGTCAGGTATATATATGTAAACAGAGAGACATGCAGCTGTCAGGTATATATATGTACACTGAGAGACATGTACTTGCCAGGTACATGTATGTACGCTGAGAGACATGTACCTGTCAGGTACATGTATGTACACTGAGAGACATGTACCTGTCATGTACATGTATGTACACTGAGAGACATGTACCTGTCAGGTACATGTATGTACACTGAGAAACATGTACCTGTCAGGTACATGTATGTACACTGAGAGACATGTACTTGCCAGGTACATGTATGTACACTGAGAGACATGTACCTGTCAGGTACATGTATGTACACTGAGAGACATGTACCTGTCAGGTACATGTATGTACATCGTTCGTCAGCTAACAAGTCTTCGATATCAGTTAAAGAATTATATAAATCTTTGTATTTTGCACCACAAACTAACATAACTTAATTTGGCCTAAATATATATATTAAAAATAAGCATTTAATTCGCCTGTCTTAGAATTTGCAAAAGACGAGTCTTAAGGTAATCCAAAATTACTGTTAATTAAAATAATGGGTAAATTATATTACAGGGAGAAACACTTCTTTATTACGCTTATTTGTTGTGTCAAGACGCGATCTGTAGCAGTGTCAGGAGAGTAACTTAGTAGTTCCAGTGGATAACGTTATTATATACTGTAAGGTCTCCGATTGTTTTCCTTATTCTCTGTCTGTCTGTCTGTCTGTCTGCCTCTCTCTCTCTCTCTCTCTCTCTCTCTCCTCTCTCTCTCTCTCTCTCTCCTCTCTCTCTCTCTCTCTCTTCTCTCTCTCTCTCTCTCTCTCTCTATTTCTTTTCACAGGGTTTACAAGGTTAGGTTTAGGGGTCCTAACTTTATTTTCAAGCTACGAGCTGCTACCTATATCAGCTCATTTAAAAGCCTTTTTTTTATTGTTATGAGACATACGGAAAATTAACAGGACGAAGTTGGAGCTATCTGTTTGCCAGTGATTTCATTTGGTCAACTGACTTTATTTTTTTTTATGCTGTACGAACATGTTCCAGACTTGAGTCATCCTAACAATAAATGATTCCAGATGAAGCGATGTCAGAGTGAAGTTGCTGCTTGCTGCCCGTCTTGTGGTGTAGAAACTTACTTCTCACTGTCCTGAGAGTGGAGCCAAGTGTGTTACTTTGACAGTATTGGCTTTGTACATCACAGTAAGGCCATCCACATCCTCTTGTGCTGCCCAGGCTCTTTCCTATTTTGTACGTTTTATTAATGCACTGCTCAGTTTACAGGGTAATGAGATGTCATCCTACCTCAGTTGATTCCAGTTCGTCACTCTCCCTTAGGTAGACTACCAACCCACAACAATCCACCAATACTTCAGTCCCTGTATATCGCTAGGACAATATGGGCAGCAGGTGATAAAAGACTCGCCCATATATATCGCTCAGCCTGAGAATCAAAACCAGTGTTGTTGCAGTTGAAAGTTGAACACTCCAACAGCCACATGGTGCTCAGCCACAGTTAACTTATCTAGAATCACTGACATATACATATTTTACATTTTATCGCCGGAGCGGGTAAATTATTTTGCATCTCATATCCGTCCTACGGATACAGGGTGAAAAAAAAAATCTGCAGACATTTTCCTGGTTCCTGACAATTAACCGTCCCCCCCCCCCTTTTTTTTAAATTAAGCCCCACAACAACAGGTTAACGAGATTGCAGTGTATATATATATATTTTTTATTAACACAATGGCCGATTCCCACCAAGGCAAGGAGGCCCGAAAAAGAAAAACTTTCACCATCATTCACTCCATCACTATCTTGCCAGAAGGGTGCTTTACACTACAGTTTTTAAACTGCAACATTAACACCCCTCCTTCAGAGTGCAGGCACTGTACTTCTTCTCTTTTTTAGTAAATGTCTACAGGAGAAGGGGTTACTAGCCCATCGCTCCCGGCATTTTAGTCGCCTCATACGACACGCATGGCTAACGGAGGAAAGATTCTTTTCGACTTCCCCATAGACAATAGAAGTAATAAAGAAGAACAAGAGCTATTTAGAAAAAGGAGAAAAACCTAGAAGTATGTATATATATATGCATGTGCGTGTCTGTGAAGTGTGACCAAAGTGTAAGTAGGAGTAGCTAGATATCCCTGTTATCTAGCGTGTTTATGAGACAGAAAAAGACACCAGCAATCCCACCATCATGCAAAACAGTTACAGGTTTCTGTTTCACAGTCATCTGGCAGGACGGTAGTACTTCCCTGGGTGGTTGCTGTCTACCAACCTACTACTACTCAGTGTATATATATATATATATATATATATATATATATATATATATATATATATATATATATATATATATATATATATATATATATATATATATATATATATATATATATATATACGTATTACATATAAATTTTTATTTTTATCTGTTGGAAGGAAAGTCAATAACATGATAATAACTGTGGGTGAAGAGAGGAGGAGGACGAAGATAAACCAGCGTAGGAATAAGACAAAGAATGTCTACAGAGAAGAGACAGCTGAAAGCTAACTGTGTTACCCTGTCTCTCGGTTCTTCATCTCTTCTCCGCCCCTCACGGGAGGTACCTTCTTGCCTTCATCTCTTTCCTTGGATTAAACCTGAGTATTTCCGCTTTAAAGGCTCTGCACGACCCTTATGAGTTTAGCGCTTCCTCCCTAATTAAAAATAAATACATATCTCTTCTCGCTCCGTAAACAAAGGAGAGATTTATGCCGGGATGAAGAATATAGACAATAGAGAAGAGAGATTAAGAAAGAAAGGCGGGAAGGAGAATCTGGCTACCAGAATAACAACAACACGTTAAATATAATACAAGTATATCTAATGTATATGTCACATCTGATAAAGAGAAGACCAAACTAATATTAAGGAAAAGCTGTGTGTGTGTGTTAGTTAGTTAGTTACCATTTTGTCCTAGGCACATGTCGATTAGACACTAGGCCTGCGTGTGTGAGTGTGTGTGTGTGTGTACTCACATAGTTGTACTCACCTAGTTGAGGTTGCAGGGGTCGAATCCAAGCTCCTGGCCCCGCCTCTTCACTGGTCGCTACTAGTGTACTCACCTAGTTGAGGTTGCGGGGGCCGAGTCCGAGCTCGTACGACATTCCCCTGAGGTCTGGGACTAGCCTTGTTGCAAACCTTTGTACTTTCTCTAACTTCTTGACGTGCTTGACCAGGTGTGGGTTCCAGACTGGTGCTGCATACTCCAGTATGGGCCTAACATACACAGTGTACGGTGTCTTGAACGATTCCTTATTAAGGTATCGGAACGCTATTCTCAGGTTTGCCAGGCTCCCGTATGTTGCAGCAGTTATTTGGTTGATGTGTGCCTCTGGTGACATGTTCGGTGTTATGGTCACCCCAAGGTCTTTCTCCCTGAGTGAGGTCTGTAGTCTTTGTCTACCTAGCCTATACTCTGTCTGCGGTCTTCTTTGCCCCTCCCCAATCTTCATGACTTTGCATTTGGCAGGGTTGAATTCGAGAAGCCAGTTACTGGACCACATGTCCAGCCTGTCCAGGTCTCTTTTGCAGTCCTGCCTCATCCTCATCCGATTTAATTTTTCTCATCAGCTTCACATCATCTGTGAATAGGGACACTTCAGAGTCTATTCCTTCCATCATGTCCTTCGCATATATCAAAAATAGCACTGGTCCTAGAACTGACCCCTGTGGGACCCCGCTCGTCACAGGCGCCCACTGTGATATCTCTTCACGTACCATGACTCGTTGTTGCCTCCCTGTCAGGTATTCCCTGAACCATTGCAGTGCCCTCCCTGTTATATGCGCCTGATCCTCCAGCTTCTGCACTAATGTCTTGTGAGGATCTGTGTCAAAGGCCTTCCTGCAGTCTAGGAAAATGCAATCAACCCACCCCTCTCTCTCGCGTCTTACTTCTGTTACTTGTCATAAAACTCCAGAAAGTTTGTGACACAGGATTTGCCTTCCATGAACCCATGCTGGTTTTCATTTATAATCTTGTTCCATTCTAGGTGTTCCACCACTCTCCTCCTGATAATCTTCTCCATGACTTTGCACACAAAACATGTCAGAGACACAGGTCTGTAGTTTAGTGCCTCATTTCTGTTTCCTTTCTTAAATATGGGGACTACATTTGCTGTCTTCCATTTCTCAGGTAGTTGCCCAGTTTCAAGGGATGTGTTGAAGATTGTGGTTATGGGAACGCACAGCAGCTCTGCTCCTTCTCTAAGGACCCACGGGGAGATGTTGTCCAGTCCCATCTCCATTGAGGTATCAAGGTCACTTAGCAGCTTGTACACTTCCTCCTCGGTTGTTCGTATGTCATCTAACACTTGTTGGTATATTCCCTCTTGATGTTTTCTTCTGTGCTGTCTTCTCACAGCCCTTCCTGTCTCTACTGTAAAAACTTCCTTAAATCTCCTGTTTAGCTCCTCACATACCTCCTGATCATTTCTTGTGAGTTCTCCACCTTCTGTCCTTAGTCTGATCATCTGGTCTTTGACTGTTGTCTTCCTCCTGATGTGGCTATACAACAGTTTCGGGTCAGTCTTGATTTTCGATGCTATGTTATTTTCATACTGTCGCTGGGCCTCCCTCCTTACCTGTGCATACTCGTTCCTGGCTCTGCGACTAATCTCCCTATTTTCATGTGTTCTCTGCCTTCTGTACTTTTTCCATTCTCTATTTCACTTTGTTTTTGCCTCCTTACACCGTTGGGTAAACCAGGGGCTCGTTCTGGTCTTCCCATTGTTTCTGTTGCCCTTGGGAATAAACCTTTCCACTGCCTCCTTGCATTTTGTTGTTACATATTCCACCATTTCATTTACTGGCTTTCCTGCCAGTTCTCTGTCCCACGGAACCTCCTGCAGGAAGTTCCTCAACCCTATGTAGTCCCCTCTTTTATAGTCTGGCTTTTCCCATTCAACTCATGTTACTCTCTCAACTTGCAACTCTACTATGTATTCATAGCACAGAACCACGTGGTCACTAGCTCCTAGGGGACTCTCATATGTGATGTCCTCAATGTCTGAACTGCCCAGGGTGAACACAAGGTTCAATCTTGCTGGTTCATCCTCCCCTCTCACTCTGGTAGTGTCCTTAACATGTTGGTGCATGAGGTTTTCCAGCACCGCATCCAACATCTTGGCTCTCCATGTTTCGGGACTCCCATGTATCTCCAGGTTTTCCCAATCTCCCTGTGGTTGAAATCCCCCATAACCAGCAACTTGCTCTGCTGGAGTGAGCTCTTCTTGCCACCTCAGCAAGTGTGTCCACCATTGCTCTGTTGCTCTCTTCATATTCCACTCTTGGCCTCCTGCAGTTCTGTGGTGGATTATACATCACTGCAATGACCACCTTGTGCTCCCCAGACTGAAGTGTACCTACTATGTAGGTACACTTCGTCTCGTCTATGCCTCCCATTTTCTCGAATTTCCATCTGTTTTTTACGAGCAGAGCAACCCCTCCTCCCCCTCTGCCCCTTCTATCTTTCCTCATGAGCTGGTATCCTGGTGGGAAGATTGCATCTGTTATTGTCTCCGTGAGGTTTGTTTCTGTAACTGCTATGATGTCTGGGGACTTCTCATTGATTGTTTCTTGCCATTCCTCATATTTATTCGTTAATCCATCTGCATTTGTGTACCAAACCTTCAACTTCTGTTCTAATACTGTAACTGTGGTCCTGGGGGAATACTGGGGTTGGGAGAGCAGGAGCCCTGTGTGTGTGTGTGTTTTGGTGTGTGTGTGTGTGTGTGTGTGTGTGAGTGAGTGTGTGTGTGTGTGTGTAAGTGTGGGGTGTGTGTGTGTGTGTGTGTGTGTGTGTGTGTGTGTGTGTGTGTGTGTGTGTGTGTGTGTGTGTGTGAGAGAGAGTGTCTGTGTGTGTGTGTGTGTGTGTGTGTGTGTGTGTGTGTCTGTGTACTCACCTAGTTGTACTCACCTAGTTGAGGTTGCAACAGTCGAGTCCAAGCTCCTGGCCCCGCCTCTTCACTGGTCGCTACAAGGTCACTCTTTCTGAACCGTGAGCTTTATCATACCTCTGCTTAAAGCTATGTATGGATCCTGCCTCCACTACATCGCTTCCCAAACTATTCCACTTCCTGACTACTCTGTGGCTGAAGAAATACTTCCTAACATCCCTATGATTCATCTGTATCTTCAACTTCCAACTGTGTCCCATTGTTGTTGCGTCCCATCTCTGGCACATCCTGTCCTTGTTCACCTTGTCAGTTCCTCTCAGTATTTTGTATGTCGTTATCATGTCCCCCTATCTCTCCTGTCCTCCAGTGTCGTCAGGTTGATTTCCCTTAATCTCTCCTCGTAGGACATACCTCTTAGCTCTGGAACTAGTCTTGTTGCAAACCTTTGCACTTTCTCTAGTTTCTTTACGTGCTTGGCTAGGTGTGGGTTCCAAACTGGTGCTACATACTCCAATATGGGCTTAACATACACGGTATACAGGGTCCTGAACGATTCCTTATTAAGATGTCGGAATGCTGTTCTGAGGTTTGCTAGGCGCCCATATGCTGCAGCAGTTATTTGGTTGATGTGCGCTTCAGGAGATGTGCCTGGTGTTATAATCACCCCAAGATCTTTTTCCTTGAGTGAGGTTTGTAGTCTCTGGCCCCCTAGACTGTACTCCGTCTGCGGTCTTCTTTGCCCTTCCCCAATCTTCATGACTTTGCACTTGGTGTGATTGAACTCCAGAAGCCTATTGCTGGACCAGGTCTGCAGCCTGTGCAGATCCCTTTGTAGTTCTGCCTGGTCTTCGATCGAGTGAATTCTTCGCATCAACTTCATGTCATCTGCAAACAGGGACACCTCAGACTCTATTCCTTCCGTCATGCCGTTCACAAATACCAGAAACAGCACTGGCCCCAGGACTGACCCCTGTGGGACCCCGCTGGTCACAGGTGCCCACTCTGACACCTCGCCACGTACCATGACTCGCTGCTGTCTTCCAAACAAGTATTCCCTGATCCATTGTAGTGCCTTCCCTGTTATCCCTGCTTGGTCCTCCAGTTTTTGCTCTAATCTCTTGTGC
>NC_069409.1:47872774-47880274 GCF_026875155.1 Cherax quadricarinatus
TACTATACACGTCAGTGACACTGGTCTGTAATTTAGTGCCTTTTTTCTATCTCCTTTTTTTAAAAAATAGGAAGTACATTTGCCGTCTTCCATACCTCAGGTAGTTGCCCAGTTTCAAGGGATGTGTTGAAGATAGTGGTTAATAGCACACGCAGTATATCTGCTCCCTCCCTGAGGACCCACGGATAGATGTTGTCCGGTCCCATTGCCTTTGAGGTGTCAAGGTCAGTTAGCAGCTTCTTCACCTCCTCCTCAGTTGTGTGCATATTATCCAGCACTTGTTGGTCTATTCCCTGTTGGTGTCCCCCTCTGTCCTGTCTTCCCAGAGTCCTTCCTGTCTCCACTGTAAATACTTCCTTAAATCTCATGTTGAGCTCCTCACATACCTCATGATCGTTCCTTGTGAGTTCCCCACCTTCTTTCCTCAGCCTGCTCACCTGGTCTTTGACTGCTGTCTTCCTCCTAATGTTGCTATACAGCAGTTTCGGGTCAAACTTGACTTTCGATGCTACATTATTTTCATACTGTCGCTGGGCCTCCCTCCTTACCTGTGCATACTCATTCCTGGCTCTTCGACTAATCTCCTAATTTTTCTGTGTTCTTTGCCTTCTGTACTTTTTCCATTCAATAGTGCACTTAGTTTTTGCCTCCCTAAACCTTCGGGTAAACCAGGCGCTCGTTCTGGTCTTCCCATTATTTCTGTTGCCCTTGGGAACAAGCCTTTCCTCTGCCTCCTTGCATTTTGTTGTTACGTATTCCATCATATCGTTTACTGACTTTCCTACCAGTTCTCTGTCCCACTGAGCCTCCTGCAGGAAGTTCCTCATACCTATGTAGTCCCCCCTTTTATAGTCTGGCTTTTCTCATTCAACTCCACTTGTAACTCTACTATGTATTCAAAGCACAGAACCACGTGGTCACTAGCTCCTAGGGGCCTCTCATATGTGATGTCCTCAATGTCTGAACTGCTCAGGGTGAACACAAGGTCCAGTCTTGCTGGTTCATCCTCCCCTCTCTCTCTGGTAGTGTCCTTAACATGTTGATGTATGAAGTTTTCCAGTACCATATCCACCATTTTGGTTCTCCATGTTTCAGGACCCCTGTGTGGCTCCAGGTTTTCCAAATCGATCTCTGTGGTTGAAATCGCCCATAACCAGTAACTTTGCTCTGCTTGAGTGAACTCTTCGTGCCACCTCAGCTAGTGTGTCCACCATTGCTCTGTTGTTCTCTTCATATTCCTCTCTTGGCCTCCTGCAGTTCTGTGGTGGATTATACATCACTGCAATGACTACCTTGTGCTCTGCTCCCCAGATTGAACTGTACCTACTATGTATTTCCTTTCTCCAATCTCGTCAATGCCTCCTATTTCCTCAAATTTCCATCGTTTTTTACGAGCAGTGCAACCCCTCCTATCCCTCTGCTCCTTCTGTCTTTCCTCAGGATCTGATATCCTGGTGGGAATATTGGGGCTGGGGGAGCAGGGGCCTTGGTGGGGGCCTATGGGGGGTTGTGGTGGGAGTGGGGGCAGAGTTCCAATAGGGGATTGCTGTAAGGGCGAGGTTTGTGGTGTGGGGGTGGGGACAGAGGGATCGGTGTGTGATTGTTGGTTTAGATTGTTCAGTTGCCTTAGGGTTGTCATGGTTGGAGTCCTTCTGTGGGTGTTTCTGGGGGGGGGTGTTTACCCCTCCACCTGTGTCTGGGTTATTCTGCTTTTCTTTGTCATTTCCTCCCATTCCTTCTTTCGTTTTTGCACTCTCTCTTTCAGTATCATCCTTTCCTCTTGCGTTCTGTCTCAATCAAGGTACACACTCTGGAACTCCAGTTTGTCTCTCAGCCGTGCTTTCTCCTGCAGGATCATGGTTCGAGTTGATTCTGCCTTGAAAATTACTTCGAGAGGCCATTTCCTTCTCCTTGCGAGCCACCCAATTCTCCGAAAATTTGCCACCTGGGTCATGTCGCCCTCACCTATTGCCTTCATCATACCTTCAACTGCATTTTTCTCCTCCTGTTTCTTTCATCATAGGTTTCCCCTTCGGCTTCCTGGAGCCCATAGACAAAAACTGATCTCTCCCCCTTCCTGCCTCCCACTGTGTTTCCCACTGTGTCCTCTGAGGTATTTTAGTTCCTTCCCTTGGAGCGTTCCTTCCTTCAATCACTTCCCTAGCTGAGGTCTGTCTTTCCTGCTCAGTTGTTCCTGGCCCCTGCAGGTGTGTGTGTGTGTGTGTGTGTGTGTGTATGTGTGTGTGTGCTCACCTAATTGTGGTTGCAGGGGTCAATTCATATCTTCTGGCCCTGCCTCATCACTGGTCACTACCAGGTCCACTCTCTCCCTGCATCAAGAACCTTATTGTACCTCATCTTAAAGCTATGTATGGATCCTGCCTGCACTATTTCACTCTCCAGAGTGTTCCACTTCCTGACAGCTCTATGACTGAAAAAGTAATTCATAATATCCCTGTGACTCATATGAGTTTTCAACTTCCAGCTGTGACCCCTTGTTGCTGTGTCACATCTCTGAAATATTCTGTCCCTATCCACCCTATCAATTCCTCTCAGTATTTTATATGTCGTTATTATGTCTTCCCTATCCCTCCTGTCCTCCAGTGCTGTCAGGTTGAGCTCCCTTAATCTTTTCTCGTAGGACATGCCCCTTAGATCTGGGACTATTTTTGTTGCAAACCTTTGCACATTCTCTTATTTCCTGACGTGTTTGAGCAGGTGTGGGTTCTATACTAGTGCTGCATACTCCAATATAGGTCTGATGTACATGGTGTACATTGTCATGAATGACTCCTTACTTAGATGTTGAAAAGCTATTCTCAGGTTTGCAAGGCACCCGTATGGTGCAGTAGTTATTTGGTTGATGTGCACCTCAGGAGATGTGCTCGGTATGATGTTCACCCTAAGATCCTTTTCCCTGAGTGAATTTTTCAGTCTTTGATCTCTTATTCTGTTCTCCATCTACGGTTTTCTTTGTCCTTCCTCAATCTTCATAACTTTGCACTTGCTGTTGTTATGCTCCAGAAGCCATTTGTCGGACCAGGCTTGGATCTTCTCCCGATTCCCTTGTAGGCTTACTTCTGTGTATGAATGTGTGTGTGTGTGTGTGTGTTTTATGTAAAGGACACCTCTTTATTTTTGTGTAGGGTGCTTCAACAATGTGGTTATTAGCACCGGTGGACTGTCAAACAAATTCTTGAGTGTATAAATGGAATTACACTCTCCCTTGCTTTGAACACTCGGACCACTACTGTTGCAAACATAGAGGAACTAATCACAGAAACAGTATATTCTGACCACAATATCAAAGAAGTACAAACAAATATTAACTCAGGGTTAGGGAACTATAGCACTAACGTAAGAGAAGGAGGTTAAAGAGGAGCTTAGGGTAGCTAAGCTTGAGATATGGTGATTGACAGAGGAAAAGATTATTCGTAGTAATCCTCCTGTTGTGAGTCCTCAGGTCAAGAGAGGAACCTGGTCAGTGACCAGACAACATGGAACAAAGCTGAAGATCATGAAGACTGATGGAGTGTCAGAAACAATGAATATCCAGAAGACTACTGTGGAAACTTCGAACCCATTTTCAGTGCGACCTGACAAATGTGGGTTGTCTACTGGGAACGTCACAATGAGCACTAAGGAAGCATTGGCAGACAAGGGTGAGTCGATATCCCTTGAAACCCCAACGAAGACCATTCCAATGAAGTCCATCGAGAACAGCATGATGAACTCTGCCAATGAAGGTAAAAACATTGTTTTAGTTTGGGACAGTCAGGTTAAGTTCATGGACAGGGCTTTTTGTCTTAGAGATAGGAAGAGGAGGCAGAGGGTATGTTTTCCTGGGGCTTGGATGGGGGATATTGTTAGCCATCTAGGCAATATCATGAAAGGTAATGGGAGCAATCCTATTATCTGCCTCAGCGCAGGAGGCAATGATGTTGGCAGATGTAAGAGTGAGGACCTGATTAACAGGTATAGGACAGCAATAAAGATAATTAGGAAGAAGGGTGGGAACCCTGTGATATGTGGCATTTTGTCCAGGAGAGGAGTTGGAAATGAAAGGTTGTCCAGGGCAATTGGTGTCAATTGCTGGGTGGACAAACACTGTAAGGAAAATGCAGTAATATTCAGTAACATTTATAAACACTGGGACTTCTTCTATGGCAGAAATGACATGTATACCAGGGATGAAGTTCAGTTTTCTAGGTTTGGGGTGGAAGCACTGGCCAACACAGTGGAGAGAGCTGTTAGGTCTTAAATTAGAAATAGATAGTGATATGGATTTTTGTGGAAAATCAGTGTAGCGATAGTGTGAGTTTTAGGGCAACCAATTATAGGCAGAATGAGGTAGAGTTATTTGTGAATATTGAAAAGCCAGTGGCACTAGGTGACAAGGACAGTAACAGGTATAGTGGAGGAACAGAAATCAGCAGAAAGAGAAAAGAGAAGGGAAGTTTTTTAAACATATACTATACTAATAGTTGTAGTGTGAGAAATAAGATGGACGAATTGAGATTAGTTGCAAGTGCAGGTAACACTAATGTTTTTGCTATAACTGGGACGTGGTTTAATAATTATAACCGTTAATAGGGTAAGCATAGGTAAATGTGACTTTTGAAATGTATTTCCTTATGAGTGGATAGAGTATCTTGTGATGTAGTTCAACTGTGCTTTTGAGGTCACTAAGGGAGGCCTAATTAACCAGTAAATGGCCACACTTTGCCTTAGCAAATAGCTGTCAGACACGCCTCTCGGCTTAAGTCTCAGGTCTTTTGTTCTTGACGGTGTCTATGCCTTATGGGCATATGTGGTCTATGCCTTATGGGGAAGGGGGGTGCTTTGAGGGCCATATAAGCCCGAGAAACATCTGAGCAGGAGATTTGAGTGGAACTGGTGCTTGTGTGCAGAGTTCTGAGCAGCAGAGATTCAAGCAGAGCTCTGGCCTGTGTGCAGAGCTCTGAGGAAAGAGATTCTGGCAGAGCTCTGGCCTGTGTGCAGAGCTCGGGAGAGGGCTGCTGAAGAGTCTCTGGAGGAGACTGTTGGAGACACTGGGCAGAGTACCGGCCTGGAGCAGTACTCGACTGTGTAGGTCTTGGGACCTGTGGCTAGTGTGCGACTGAATTCCTTGACTGGGAATTTAGAATCTAACAACTTCTTAGAGGTAGTTCAGGAATGTTGTTTAAAGCAGTTTGTAACAGAACTTACAAGGGGAAATAACCTGCTTGACTTGGTTCTGGCAAACAAGGAAACCCTTGTTAATAATTTAGAAATTTCAGAGGACCCTGGCACAGGCGACCACAAATCAATTACATTTAGCACTGAATGGAAGTATGATAGTAAAGATAACTCAGTAATGGTTCCAGATTTTTGCTTAGCAGATTACATTGGGCTTAAAGAACAACTATCATCTAAACACTATACATGCTGCCCAAAGTACATTTATTCCTTAAAAAAAATAGATCGAATAAAAATGGCCTTAAATGGATGAATAATAGGTTCAAATATCTTTTAGGGCAAAAGAAAGGAATTTATAGGTGCATCAAAAGAGGTGAGGGTCATCTTATGAATCAGTATATTGACATTAAGAAGGACGTTAAAAATGGGATAAAAAAAAGCTAAACGGGACAATGAAATTAAAGTTGCTAGAGATTCGAAAACTAAACCAAAAGATTTTTTCCAGGTTTATAGAACAAAAGTTAGAGAAAAGATAGGTCCCCTTAAGAATAACTCTGGGCATCTTACTGACAAGGAGAATGAAATATGCTCGATTTTTAATAATTATTTTCTCTCTGATTTTACACAGGAAGACACTAACAATATCCCAGTAATTAATTTTTATAATGGGCCTAAAGAAAATAAATTATGTAATATCACAGCCACTAGCGAAATGGTTATAAAACAAGTAGACCAACTGAAACGAAATAAATCGCTAGGCCCTGTTAAGATTTTTCGAGGGTTCTTAAGGAATGCAAAATGGAACTCTGTGAAGCATTGACTAATAGTTTTAATATATCTCTTCAAACAGGAGTAGTGTCTGTTATGTGCAAGATGGCCAATGTAATTCCTATTTTTAAAGCAGAAGACAAGTCGTTACCGTCAGATTACCGCTCAATAAGCCTAACCTCAAGTGTAGGCAAATTATTAAAGTCAATTATAACTGATAATATAAGAAGCCATCTGGATAAACATAGCTTGATTAATGATACTCAGCATGGATTCACGAGGGGCCGTTCCTGCCTAACTAATTTACTAACTTTCTTCAGTAAAGCTTTTGAGGCCGTTTATCACGATAAAGAATTCGATATTGTTTATTAGGATTTTAGTAAGGTTTTTGGTAGAGTACCACATCTCCCACGAGTGACAAACTTCTTTTCAAAGTGTTTAGAAAACCCACCAACAAGGACGATCTTATACACTTGTATTTACACCAAGACATCCGCACTAAAAGAGGAGTCCTCATTGGCTTGTTCTTGAGGGATTTTCGCATCTCCAGCCCTTGTTATTTTGAAGAAGAATGTATTTACATAACACAAGCCTTTGCACATCTTGATTTTCCATCTCTCCTCATCCGAGATTGCAGAGTCAAGGCACAAGCTATCAGGTGACCCGGTGGCCTGGTGGCCTGGTGACCTGGTGGCTGAAGCTCCCGCTTCACACTCGGAGGGCCCGGGTTCGATTCCCAGCGGGTGGAAACATTTCGACACGCTTCCTTACACCTGTTGTCCTGTTCACCTAGCAGCAAATAGGTACCTGGATATTAGTAGATTGGTGTGGGTCGCATCCTGAGGGACAAGGTTGAGGACCCCAATGGAAATAAGTTAGACAGTCCTCGATGACGTACTGACTTTCTTGGGTTATCCTGGGAGGCTCACCCTCCTGGGTTAAAAATCCGAACGAAATCTTATATTATTCAACAAACCGCCCATGGAACAGCCCTCTAAGCAATTCATAGTGCTCCCATGTGGTGATGTTGCCACGAATACTCGCCAGGTACTTGTTAAGAGTAATATAAATGTTTCCACCATAAACACATCATCTATCAAAGACCTCACTACGAAACGCAACCCCACATCTCTAACTTCCACAACAGGCGTTTACACCATCCCCTGTGGATTCTGTCCTAAGAAATATATAGGCGGAACAAGCAGAAATATTGCTGTGCGCCTGAACGAGCATCGAAGGGCCAGTAACAGAGACGATTTAAGGTATGCTTGTGTCCTCCACAGAAACTCCACGGGGCATTTGATGAACTGGGATGAGGCACAACTCATTCTCACCGAACCGGACCTCAGACGTCGACGGCGTCTAGAAGCCTCGCTAATCGCCGTCACCGACGCAATAGAACGTAACACTAGAAACCACAAAATTTCAAAAACATTAGCATACATGATACTTAAGCACCACCAACCCAACAACACAGGAGTCACAAGATTTCATCGTCTACCCGTCCTCATCCCAATTTGTCACTCTTCAGGTCACCATGCGTCACTCACACCT
>NC_069409.1:47882774-47925274 GCF_026875155.1 Cherax quadricarinatus
AGATCATTTATTGCTAGGATGACTCGGGTCTGGAACATGTTCGTACAGCATAACGACTTAAAGGAAATCACTGACCCACATTTGGCTCCAGTTTCACCCTGTTTCCTTATTTGTGTCTCATAAAAATAAAGAACATTCAAATGAGATGATGTAGATAATAGCTCTTAGCTTGTATGTAAAGTTGGGTACCCTAAACCTAAACCTGTAAAACCCTTGTGTAAAGAGAGAGAGAGAGAGAGAGAGAGAGAGAGAGAGAGAGAGAGAGAGAGAGAGAGAGAGAGAGAGAGAGAGAATGGGTGGAAAAGTCTGTTGGCGGAATGGAAGCTCTTATCACTGCAGACGTCGCTGCAAACGTCATTGCGGACGTCAGTGCAAACTTCACTGCAGACGTCGATCCAGACGTCACTGCATGCGTCACTGCGGGCATCACTGCAGATGTCAATGCAGACATTGCTGCAGACGTCACTGCAGACATCACTATAGATATCACCGCAGACGTCACTGTCTGGAAGTGATGGTAAGGAGGTCTTCATTGTACACACAAATTATTAAGAAATTATTCATAGTTAAGTTTTTGTGGATTTCCTCTGACATAGACGTCCAGGACAGTGGCGTACCTGAGGTACGGCAGGTTGGGCACGTGCCCCGGGCGCCACTGAACACTTCCTACTAAAGTCAGACGAGACATCCTCAGATAGTGAACAAAAAGAAAAGAATTTTCTTCAGATGTCTTTGATCAACATGGATCAGAAGCACTATGATGGCTACATTGTTAAACTGTTTATATAAATTATTTGGTAAAAATGCAGTGCTGGGAGGTACATGACCTCATACCTCACAGTGCCACTAATCAGTGCCAACTGGCACTGACACTGAGAGGTAATCTAGAATTTTGTGTAAAATCTGTGAAATTTAATGTCCTTATTAAAAGTGTCATTTCCTTATTTCAGAGCATTGTGTAAGAAGACATGAAAAGTTTCTCCAAGAAAAAGGAGGACTTCTCAAGTTCGACAAGGATACTGGAAAAGCAAATTTGCCTGGTGGGTTAAAAACAGAAATAATAAAGCTGGGGTCCAAGTACTTCCAGACCAGTGAGGGGGGGGGGGGCTTTCCTACCAACAAATAACTGTTCAGTGAACAAAACTTGGCCCAAGAGGAAGTTGGGAAATGGTCGTGGTGAAGATGTGACTCGCTTATGGCTGGTCTATTCCCCTTTTAAAATGTCTCCATTTTGAATCTGTTGTCTTCTCTGTTCTCGGTCAGACTGTCAGTCCTTACTGGTGCAGGAAAGTGGATTCAACCAGTGACAGCACATGAAAGGATTAGTGTTCATGAAAATGCTAATAATCATCGGGAATGTTGCAAACAGTGGAAAGAAATGGAAAGAAATTTAGCTGAAAACAGAGGAGTTATTGATGCGGAACTTCAGTCACAGATTGAGAAGAAAAAGCAGAAGTGGCGTGATATCTTCACGAGAATTCTTTGCTGTATAAAATTCCTTGCGACTCAGAGCCTGGCTTTGCGAGGACACAGGGAGTCACTTCAGCTGGATGATGACTCCAATGTGTGAAATTTCCTTGGCTTACTGAAACTACTGGCCATCTTTGACCCTGTCATGAAAGAACACCTCAATCGCGTGGGAAATAATCCTGGATTCACGTTTTATCTTTCACGGGATGTCCAGAATGAATTATCCACATGATGGCATTCACTGTTCACCAGAGTTTGCTGAGAAGCATTCGTAAAGCCAAGTGCTATGGTCTCATATTCGACTCGACACCTGATCAGGCACATCTTGAGCAGATGTCAGAAGTAGTGAGATAACTGGAAATTGATTTTGAGAGCAACACAGTCCATGTTAGAGGGTCCTTCCTTGGTTTTATCCAGATAAGCCAAAAGGATGCTGAGAGCTTGGTTGAAGACATCTTGAAACAGCTAGAAAAGGACGAAATAGAGCTGCAAGATTGTCGGCCACAGTGCTATGACAACGCTGCTGTGATGACTGGACTCAGAACTGGTGTTCATCAAAGAACAAGTGAGAAAGCAATCACTCACTCAACTTGGTGGGTGTACATGCAGCCAAGCAGGATACAGTGATGGTCATTTTTTTTAGGGGGGTTAGGGGGCCATCGAGGCTAATTACGTGTTCTTCTCTCGTTCAACACAGCGCTGGGGGGGGGGACCCAGAAATGCCGTACCTGTAGCTGTTAAGTCGGAGTCCGAAACTAGGTGGAGTGCAAGGACAGAAGCAGTGAAGCCCGTCAACAAGTGCCTTGAGGAGATTTTTCAAGTTCTCCAGAACAAGATAGACAGTGAAAACGAGATCAGTGAAACAAGAAATGACGCAAGGTAATTGTATAACTGCATGTTGAGTAACGATTTTCTGGCTTTGCTAGTATTCTGGAACAAAATACTAGCAAAGAGGCTGCAGGATCCTAGCATGAACTTCCACAATGTTGCCCTAGATATGAAAACCCTCCTAGATCGTTTTGATGATGAAAGAGAAGTGTTGGTCATTGAGTCACTAGAAGAATAGAATATTGGAATATTGAAGTTGAAAGACGTCACAGACGAAATAAACGAATGACTGATGAGAACTCGAGAGACGCTGGGTTACCAGCCAAGGAGGAAATGGAAAGAGTCGTGAAGGAAACACTCTACTGTCTTCACAGAGAAATGGATGAAAGGTTCTCTCGTTTACACGACCCTGACGCCGTGTTTGGGTTCCTTCTCGATGTCGAGGGACTGTCTAACGGCGCCGACAGCAACGATCTAAAGAAGTACGAAAATTTGGGCTAATTGTACAGCTCTGATTCTGATGGACAGCAGCTATATGAAGAGATTTTAGATTGCAGAATGTTGCTATCAAGTCGGGCCAACATGAAAATATCAAGACCTAAAGAGTTTCCCGAATTTATTGTTCAGTATGGAGATGAGAGCATTTTCCCCAGTCTTCACATTGCTATTCAGATAATGCTTACCATCGCAGTTTCCACCGCCAGCTGTGAGAGATCATTCTGGAAGTTAAAACTAATACTTCCTTATTTGAGAGCCTCCGTGTGTCAAGTCAGACTCTGTGATCTTCCTCTGCTGAGTGTAGAAAGAGAAGAAACTAAAAAAAAAAAGAAACTGAATTTGAGCACATCATAGACCAGTCTGCACCAGTGAAAGCAAGGAAGATGCAGTTGTAATTTTCACATAGTGTCATAATTTGTTAATTAAATGATTAATGAGCTTGACTTGTATTTCTGAGCTGATTTTATGGGAAGGTTATCTAAAAGATGGGTGTCAGATGCTAGGACAGGGGGCGAGGTTTCAGTGCTTGCCAAAGGCTCTATTTTCCGAAGATACGCCCCTGCTCTAGGAGCATGATAAAGTTGATGAATTAGCTAAACAAGCATTAAATAAAGAGAATGTTGAGTATAACTGGTTTGTCAAACAGAAGTATACGAAACATTGTCAGAAAGGAACTAGCAAACGATGGAAATAAATGGTATAAAATACCGACACTGACCTCAGCATTCTGAACCTGACTATAAATACTCGCGTACCTACCACCCCAGATAGATCTGTTTGTGACTTGAAAAAGTCCACTGTGTAGGCGAAACGTTGTCAATAATGGATCACATTATACTGCATATGTGTTTATAATTCCAACTGGCAAACGAGCTTGAAGAAAGTAGAACATTACAGACAGGAACTAGAAGATCCATTATTCGTCATAATGAAAAGTGCAGTCATAGATATAGAGAATGTAACAATGTCAGTAGACTGCGAGATGTTACTGCTAGACTAAGGCTATGCTGTAAGCATCTTAAATAAGAACATAAGAAAGGAGGAACACTGCAGCAAGCCTGTTGGCCCATACTAGGCAGGGCCTTTACAGTCCTTCCCACTAACAAAATATTTGCCCAACCCAGTTTTCAATGCAACCCAAGAAATAAATTTTGATGATTCTATTTACTCATTATACAAGTCCCACTCAAATCCAACCCCTCTCCCTCATGTATTTACCCAACCTAAATTCGAAACTACCCAAAGTCCTAGCTTCAACAACCCTACTAGGCAGACTGTTTCACTCATCAAGTGCTCTATTTCCGACAGGTGTGATGAATGGTTTTGAAAACCGACAAGTTGAAGATTGAGACACTTATGCAACATATGGGAATCTTTACTGAGGAAACGTTTCGCCACACAGTGGCTTCATCAGTCCAATACAAAGTAGAAAGGTGTAAGGAGAGGAGAAGTTTGAGGTAATCAGTCTCTCAGCCTGGAGTCGATGTGTTCAGTCCATCAGTCTTGTAGAATGTACAGCATAGGGCCGTAGACGTGGCTTATATACTGTAGTGAGGCGAGGTGAAGCAGGAGGAGGCGGGGTCATAGTGGTACCATCCACTAGTCGAAGAAGGTCTTCGTCCAAAGGTTGGGCAAGTTTTGAAGAATTCTTTGTAACAAGATCCCATGATGATGCAGTGTCTGACTAGTGGATGGTACCACTATGACCCCGCCTCCTCCTGCTTCGCCTCACCTGACTGCAGTATATAAGCCACGTCCACGGCCCTATACTGTACATTCTACAAGACTGATGGACTGAACACATCGACTCCAGGCTGAGGGACTGATTACCTCAAACTCCTCCTCTCCTTACACCGTTCTGCTTTGTATTGGACTGATGAAGCCACTGTGTGGTGAAACGTTTCCTCAATAAAGATTCCCATATGTTGCCTAAGTGTCTCAGTCTTCCACCCTATTTCCAAACCAATACTTTCCTATATCCTTTCGAAATCTAAACTTATCTAATTTGAATCCATTATTGCGGGTTCTTTCTTGGAGAGATATTCTCAAGACTTTATTTATAGCCAGTTTGTTAATACCCATCTTCTACTTGTATACTTCGATCATGTCTCCCCTCATTCTTCGTCTTACAAGAGAATGTAATTCAAGGGACTCCAATCTTTCTTCATACGGAAGATTTCTAATGCTATGAATTACTGTAATTTTGTCATTCTTCGCTGAATGTTTTCCAACGAATCCATATCCATTCTGAAATTTGGAAACCAGAACTGAGCTGCGCAATCCAGGTGAGGCCCCACCAATGATGTATAAAGCTGCAGTATAACCTCTGGACTTCTGCTGCCCACACCTCTTGATACAAATCCCAGCAATCTGCCTGCCCCATCACGCACGCTCAGGCATTGCTGTCCTGGTGTCTTTGGCAGTAAGATTTATATGGAGATGTCAGCGACTTAAAATGCAAAGTGTGTGGCCAGAGACAGGGCCATACACTGTGTGTGTGGCCAAAGACAGGACCATGCACTAGTGTGTGGTCAGAGACAGGGCCATACACTGGTGTGTGATCAGAGACAGGGCCATACACTGGTGTGTGGTCAGAGACAGGGCCATACACTGGTGTGTGGTCAGAGACAGGGCCATACACTGGTGTGTGGTCAGAGACAGGGCCATACACTGTGTGTGGCCAAAGACAGGGCCATACACTGGTGTGTGATCAGAGACAGGGCCATACACTGGTATGTGATCAGAGACAGGGCCATACACTGGTATGTGATCAGACACAGGGCCATACACTGGTGTGTGATCAGAGACAGGGCCATACACTGGTGTGTAGTCAGAGACAGGGCCATACACTAGTGTGTGATCAGAGACAGGGCCATACACTGGTGTGTGGTCAGAGACAGGGCCATACACTGGTGTGTGGTCAGAGACAGGGCCATACACTGGTGTGTGGTCAGAGACAGGGCCATACACTGGTGTGTGGTCAGAGACAGGGCCATATACTGGTGTGTGGTCAGATACAGGGCCATACACTGGTGTGTGATCAGAGACAGGGCCATACACTGGTGTGTGGTCAGAGACAGGGCCATACACTGGTGTGTGGTCAGAGACAGGGCCATACATTGGTGTGTGATCAGAGACAGGGCCATACACTGGTGTGTGATCAGAGACAGGGCCATACACTGGTGTGTGATCAGAGACAGGGCCATACACTGGTGTGTGGTCAGAGACAGGGCCATACACTGGTGTGTGGTCAGAGACAGGGCCATACACTGGTGTGTGAACAGAGACAGGGCCATACACTGGTGTGTGGTCAGAGACAGGGCAATACATTGGTGTGTGATCAGAGACAGGGCCATACACTGGTGTGTGATCAGAGACAGGGCCATACACTGGTGTGTGATCAGAGACAGGGCCATACACTGGTGTGTGGTCAGAGACAGGGCCATACACTGGTGTGTGGTCAGAGACAGGGCCATACACTGGTGTGTGAACAGAGACAGGCCCATACACTGGTGTGTGGTCAGAGACAGGGCCATACACTGTTGTGTAATCAGAAACAGGGCCATACACTGGTGTGTGGTCAGAGACAGGGCCATATACTGGTGTGTGGTCAGATACAGGGCCATACACTGGTGTGTGATCAGAGACAGGGCCATACACTGGTGTGTGGTCAGAGACAGGGCCATACACTGGTGTGTGGTCAGAGACAGGGCCATACATTGGTGTGTGATCAGAGACAGGGCCATACACAGATGTGTGATCAGAGACAGGGCCATACACTGGTGTGTGATCAGAGACAGGGCCATACACTGGTGTGTGGTCAGAGACAGGGCCATACACTGGTGTGTGGTCAGAGACAGGGCCATACACTGGTGTGTGAACAGAGACAGGCACATACACTGGTGTGTGGCCAGAGACAGGGCCATACACTGGTGAGTGGTCAGAGACAGGGCCATACACTGGTGTGTGGTCAGAGACAGGGCCATACACTGTTGTGTGATCAGAAACAGGGCCATACACTGGTGTGTGGTCAGAGACAGAGCCATACACTGGTGTGTGGTCAGAGACAGGGCCATACACTGGTGTGTGAACAGAGACAGGCCCATACACTGGTGTGTGGTCAGAGACAGGGATATACACTGGTGTGTGGTCAGAGACAGGGCCATACATTGGTGTGTGATAAGAGACAGGGCCATACACTGGTGTGTGATCAGAGACAGGCCATACACTGGTATGTGGTCAGAGACAGGGCCATACACTGGTGTGTGGTCAGAGACAGGGATATACACTAGTGTGTGGTTAGAGACAGGGCCATACATTGGTGTGTGATCAGAGACAGTGCCATACACTGGTGTGTGATCAGAGACAGGGCCATACACTAGTGTGTGGTCAGAGACAGGGCCATACACTGGTGTGTGGTCAGAAACAGGGCCATACACTGGTGTGTGATCAGAGACAGGGCCATACACTGGTGTGTGGTCAGAGACAGGGCCATACACTGGTGTGTGATCAGAGACAGGGACATACACTGGTGTGTGGTCAGAGACAGGGCCATACACTGGTGTGTGGTCAGAGACAGGGCCATACACTGGTGTGTAATCAGAGACAGGGCCATACACTGGTGTGTGGTCAGAGACAGGGCCATACACTGGTGTGTGGTCAGAGACAGGCCCATACACTGGTGTGTGATCAGAGACAGGGCCATACACTGGTGTGTGGTCAGAGACAGAGCCATACACTGGTGTGTGGTCAGAGACAGGGCCATACATTGGTGTGTGATCAGAGACAGGGCCATACACTGGTGTGTGATCAGAGACAGGACCATACATTGGTGTGTGATCAGAGACAGGGCCATACACTGGTGTGTGATCAGAGACAGGGCCATACACTAGTATGTTGCCAGAGACAGGGCCATACACTGGTGTGTGATCAGAGACAGAGACATACACTGGTGTGTGGTCAGAGACAGGGCCATACACTGGTGTGTGGTCAGAGACAGGGCCATACACTGGTGTGTGGTCAGAGACAGGGCCATACACTGGTGTGTGGTCAGAGACAGGGCCATACATTGGTGTGTGACCAGAGACAGGGCCATACATTGGTGTGTGATCAGAGACAGGGCCATACACTGGTGTGTGATCAGAGACAGAGCCATACACTGGTGTGTGATCAGAGACAGGGCCATACACTGGTGTGTGATCAGAGACAGGGCCATAGACTGTGTGTGTGATCAGAGACAGAGCCATACACTGGTGTGTGATCAGAGACAGGGCCATACACTGGTGTGTGGTCAGAGACAGGGCCATACACTGGTGTGCGATCAGAGACAGGGCCATACACTGGTGTGTGATCAGAGACAGGGCCATACACTGGTGTGTGGTCAGAGACAGGGCCATACACTGGTGTGTGATCAGAGACAGGGCCATACACTGTGTGTGTGATCAGAGACAGAGCCATTCACTGGTGTGTGATCAGAGACAGGGCCATACACTGGTGTGTGGTCAGAGACCGGGCGATACACTGTGTGTGTGGTCAGAGACAAGGCCATACACTGGTGTGTGATCAGAGACAGGGCCATACACTGGTGTGTGATCAGAGACAGGGCCATACACTGTGTGTGTGATCAGAGACCGGGCCATACACTGGTGTGTGATCAGAGACAGGGCCATACACTGTGTGTGTGGTCAGAGACAAGGCCATACACTGGTGTGTGGTCAGAGACAGAGCTATACACTGGTGTGTGATCAGAGACATGGCCATACACTGTGTGTGTGATCAGAGACAGGGCCATACACTGGTGTGTGATCAGAGACAGTGCCATACAATGTGTGTGTGGTCAGAGACAGGGCCATACACTGGTGTGTGGTCAGAGACAAGGCTATACACGGTGTGTGATCGGACGGGGCCCATACACTGGTGTGTAGCCCAGAGACAGGCCATACACGGTGTTGGTCAGAGACGGGCCATACCTGGTGTGTGGTCAGAGACGGGGCTATACATGGTGTGTGGTCAAGACGGGGCTAACCGGGTGTTTGGTCAGAAAAGGGCAAACACGGGTGTGTGGTCAAGACAGGGCTTACACGGTGTGTGGTCAGAGACAGGCCATACCTGGTGTGGGTCAGAGACAGGGCCATCCCCTGGTTGTGGTCAGAGACAGGGCCATACACTGTGGTTGGTCAAGACGGGGCCATACATGGTGTGTGGTCGAGACGGGGCCATACATGGAGTTATAATATCCTCCATTAACCTTCAGGACGGGGGAAAC
Source organism: Cherax quadricarinatus (assembly GCF_026875155.1). Lineage (NCBI taxonomy): Eukaryota > Metazoa > Arthropoda > Malacostraca > Decapoda > Parastacidae > Cherax > Cherax quadricarinatus. The sequence continues at coordinate 47,891,836 of NC_069409.1, forward strand.
CCCTCATTGTTAATGAAGATCCCTGAAAATTTTATTTTGTATCCACTGCTACATCTACCGTCTTTTTTAAAGCATCAAGTTTAACCAAAAACTTTTTTTTTATATTTTTTTTCTTTGGAATAAGATATATTTTTTTAAATTTATTCCTTACATTTTGTTCAACTTTTGAAGAAATTTAAAATACGAAATGACTAATATTTCTTTCTAGTGGTGTAACAATGTCCAGTGCAGTCTGACAAAGACACATTGTAACCTTTGTAATCCTGTTTTTTTGGAGCTACCGCTCAAAAGATGAACATTAGGTGAACAATGAACTAGCCGTCCTGAGTGTGAGTGAACAGATCATCCTCCTAAACAAGGTCACTCTGGTTCAACATAGTCCTGAGTGTGAGCGAGATCATCCTACCAAGCAAGGTCACTCTGGCTCAACACTGTCCTGAGTGTGAGTGAGCAGATCATCCTCCTAAGCAAGGTCAACTCTGGCTCAACACAATCCTGATTTGCGGTGAGCAGATCATCCTCCTAAGCAAGGTCACTCTGGCTCAACACAATCCTGAGTGCGAGTGAGCAGATCATCCTCCTAAGCAAGGTCACTCTGGCTCAACACAATCCTGAGTGCGAGTGAGCAGATCATCCTCCTAAGCAAGGTCACTCTGGCTCAACACAATCCTGAGTGCGAGTGAGACAGATCATCCTCCTAAGCAAGGTCACCGGGCCCGCAACACAGTCCTGAGTGCGAGTGAGCAGATCATCCTCCTAAGCAAGGTCACTCTGGCGCAACACAGTCCTGAGTGTGAGTGAGCGGATCATTATCCTAAGCAAGGTCACTCTGCCTCAACACAATCCTGAGTGCGAGTGAGCAGAGCGTCTTCCTAAGCAAGGTCACTCTGGCTCAACACAGTCCTGAGTGTCAGTGAGCGGATCATCCTCCTAAGCAAGGTCACTCTGCCTCAACACAGTCCTGAGTGTCAGTGAGCGGATCATCCTCCTAAGCAAGGTCACTCTGGCTCAACACAGTCCTGAGTGTGAGTGAACAGATCATCCTCCTAAGCAAGGTCACTCTGGCTCAACACAGTCCTGAGTGTGAGTGAACAGATCATCCTCCTAAGCAAGGTCACTCTGGCTCAACACAATACTGAGTGTCAGTGAGCAGATCATCCTCCTAAGCAAGATCACTCTGGCTCAACACAGTCCTGAGTGTGAGTGAGCTGATCATCCTCCCAAGCAAGGACACTCTGGCTCGACACAGTCCTGAGTGTGAGTGAGCAGATCACCCTCCAAAGCAAGGTTTGATTAATGGTTTTGAAAAGCGACAAGTTGAAGAATTGAGACACTTATGCAACACATGGGAATCTTCGCTGAAGAAACGTTTCGCCACACAGTGGCTTCATCAGTCCAATACAAAGTAGAAATGGGTAAGGAGAGGACTGAACACATCGATTCAAGGCTGAGGGACTGATTACCTCAAACTCCTCCTCTCCTTTCCCATTTCTACTTTGTATTGGACTGATGAAGCCACTGTGTGGCGAAACGTTTCTTCAATAAAGATTAGCATGTGTTGCATAAGTGTCTCAATTCTCCAAGCAAGGTCACTCTGGCTCAACACCATCCTGAGTGTGAGTGAGCAGATCATCCTCCCAAGCAAGGTCACTCTGGATCAACACAGTCCTGAGTGTGAGTGAGCAGGTCATCCTCCCATGCAAGGTTACTCTGGATCAACACAGTCCTGAGTGTGAGTGAGCAGATCATCCTCCCAAGCAAGGCCACTCTGGATCAACACAGTCCTGAGTGTGAGTGAGCAGATCATCCTCCCAAGCAAGGTCACTCTGGATCAACACAGTCCTGAGTGTGAGTGAGCAGGTCATCCTCCCAAGCAAGGTTACTCTGAATCAACACAGTCCTGAGTGTGAGTGAGCAGATCATCCTCCCAAGCAAGGTCACTCTGGATCAACACAGTCCTGAGTGTGAGTGAGCAGATCATCCTCCCAAGCAAGGTCACTCTGGATCAACACAGTCCTGAGTGTGAGTGAGCAGATCATCCTCTCAAGCAAGGCCACTCTGGATCAACACAGTCCTGAGTGTGAGTGAGCAGATCATCCTCCCAAGCAAGGTCACTCTGGATCAACACAGTCCTGAGTGTGAGTGAGCAGATCATCCTCTCAAGCAAGGCCACTCTGGATCAACACAGTCCTGAGTGTGAGTGAGCAGATCATCCTCCCAAGCAAGGTCACTCTGGATCAACACAGTCCTGAGTGTGAGTGAGCAGATCATCCTCCCAAGCAAGGTCACCCACGGAACACCTTCAAACTCTAATCAAAACCTGGATAATTTATTTTTCTGTAGGTTAGTTAGTTATGTGAGAGTGTGTTGTCCACTCTCCTGGGAACATTTGCTTCGTGTTTCCTCTTCAACATTACTTCTCATTATTGTAATTATTGGCATTATAATTGGGTAAATTTTGATGACAGGCGATCGACTCTCCTAACCAACCCTAACCCAGTAAATTTTTTACCCAACCTAACCTAATCAAAAAACTGACTTTAACTTAACACATATCGAGAAATTTGTATAAATCATCATGTAAGAAATCTACGTTTGTTTTAAAAAGTTGGAGCGAGTGTGTGTGTGTGTGTGTGTATGTACTCACCTAGTTGTACTCACCTAGTTGAGGTTGCAGGGGTCGAGTCCTACCTCCTGGCCCCGCCTCTTCACTGGTCGCTGCTAGGTCACTCTCCCTGAACCGTGAGCTTTACCATACCTCTGCTTAAAGCTATGTATGGATCCTGCCTCCACTACATCGTTTCCCAAACTATTCCACTTCCTGACAACTCTGTAGCTGAAGAAATACTTCCTAACATCTCTGTGATTCATCTGTGTCTTCAACTTCCAACTGTGCCCCCTTGTTACTGTGTCCCATCTCTGGAACATCCTGTCTTTGTCTACCTTGTCAATTCCTCTCAGTATTTTGTAGGTCGTTATCATGTCCCCCTTATCTCTCCTGTCCTCCAGTGTCGTCAGGTTGATTTCCCTTAACCTCTCCTCGTAGGACATACCCCGTAGCTCTGGGACTAGTCTTGTTGCAAACCTTTGCACTTTTTCTAGTTTCTTTACGTGCTTGGCTAGGTGTGGATTCCAAACTGGTGCCGCATACTCCAATATGGGCCTAACGTACACGGTGTACAGGGTCCTGAACGAATCCTTATTAAGAGGTCGGAATGCTGTTCTGAGGTTCGCTAGGCGCCCATATGCTGCAGCAGTTATTTGGTTGATGTGCGCTTCAGGAGATGTGCCTGGTGTTATACATACCCCAAGATCTTTTTCCATAAGTGAGGTTTGTAATCTCTGGCCCCCTAGACTGTACTCCATCTGCAGTCTTCTTTGCCTTTCCCCAATCTTCACGACTTTGCACTTGGTGGGATTGAACTCCAGGAGCCAATTGCTGGACCAGGTCTTCAGCCTGTCCAGATCCCTTTGTATTTCTGCCTGGTCTTCGATCGAATGGATTCTTCACATCAACTTCACGTCATCTGCAACAGGGACACTTCAGAGTCTATTCCTTCCCTCATGTCGTTCACAAATACCAGAAACAGCACTGGTCCTAGGACTGACCCCTGTGGGACCCCGCTGGTCACAGGCGCCCACTCTGACACCTCTCACATACCATGACTCGCTACTGTCTTCCTGACAAGTATTCCCTGATCCATTGTAGTGTCTTCCCTGTTATCCCTGCTTGGTCCTCCAGTTTTTGCACTAATCTCTTGTGTGGAACTGCGTCAAACGCCTTCTTGCAGTCCAAGAAAATGCAATTCATCCACCCCTCTCTCTCTTGTCTTACTGCTGTCACCATGTCATAGAACTCCAGAAGGTTTGTGACACAGGATTTCCTGTCCCTGAAACCATGTTGGCTGCTGTTGATGAGATCATTCCTTTCTAGGTGTTCCACCACTCTTCTGATAATCTTCTCCATGACTTTGCATACTATACATGTCAGTGACACTGGTCTGTAGTTTAGTGCTTCATGTCTGTCTCCTTCTTTAAAGATTGGGACTACATTTGCTGTCTTCCATGCCTCAGGCAATCTCCCTGTTTCGATAGATGTATTGAATATTGTTGTTAGGGGTACACATAGCGCTTCTGCTCCCTCTCTCAGGACCCATGGAGAGAAGTTGTCCAGCTCCATTGCCTTTGAGGTATCTAGCTCACTCAGAAGTCTCTTCACTTCTTCCTCAGTTGTGTGTACTGTGTCCAGCACTTGGTGGTGTACCCCACCTCTCCATCTTTCTGGAGCCCCTTCTGTCTCCTCTGTGAACACTTCTTTGAATCTCTTGTTGAGATCCTCACATACTTCACGGTCATTTCTTGTTGTCTCTCCTCCTTCCTTCCTTAGCCTGATTATCTGGTCCTTGACTGTTGTTTTCCTCCTGATGTGGCTGCATAACAGCTTCGGGTCAGATTTGGCTTTCGCTGCTATGTTGTTTTCATATTGTCGTTGGGCCTCCCTTCTTATCTGTGCATATTCATTCCTAGCTCTACGACTGCTCTCCTTATTCTCCTGGATCCTTTGCCTTCTATACTTCTTCCATTCCCTAGCACACTTGGTTTTTGCCTCCCTTTGTGTGAACCATGGGCTCAAACTGGCTTTTTCATTATTCCTGTTACCCTTGGCTACAAACCTCTCCTCAGCCTCCTTGCACATTGTTGTTAAATATTCCATCATCTGATTAACTGGCTTCCCTGCCAGTTCTCTGTCCCATTGAACCCCGTTCAGGAAGTTCCTCATTCCCATGTAGTCCCCTTTCTTGTAGTTTGGCTTCATTCGTCCTGGACTTCCTGCTTCCCCCTCCACTTGTAGCTCTACTGTGTATTCGAAGCTTACAACCACATGATCACTGGCCCCAAGGGGTCTTTCATATGTGATGTCCTCACTATCTGCACTACTCAAGGTGAATACTAGGTCCAGTCTTGCTGGTTCATCCTCTCCTCTCTCTCTCTTGAATTGTCCCTTACATGTTGGTGCATGAAGTTTTCCAGTACCACCTCCATCATCTTAGCCCTCCATGTATCTTGGCCCCCATGTGGCTCCAAGTTCTTCCAATCGATTTCCTTGTGGTTAAAGTCACCCATGATCAGGAGCTTTGCCCTGCATGCATGAGCTCTTCTGGCCACTGCAGCCAGTGTGTCAACCATCGCTCTATTGCTCTCTTCATACTCTTGCCTTGGCCTCCTGCTGTTCTGTGGTGGGTTATACATCACTGGAATTACCACTTTGGGATCTCCAGAGTGAAGCGATCCCACTATGTAATCGCTTGCTTCTCCCCTGTCTCCTCTCTAGAGCTCATCAAAATTCTATTGGTTTTAGATCAGCAGTGCCACTCCTCCACTCCCCCATGTTCCCTCTGTCTTTCCTCAGGATCTGGTATCCCATTGGAAAGATGGCATCTGTTATCATACCTGTAAGCTTGGTTTCTGTGAGAGCTATGATGTCTGGTGATGCCTCTTTGACTCTTTCGTGCCACTCCTCCCACTTGTTTGTTATTCCATCAGCGTTTGTGTACTGTACCTTCAGTTTCCTCTCCAACACTGTGGTTTGGGGGGCCTGTGAGGGGTGGGAGACCTGGTAGCATACTGTGGGAATCTATAGCTGGGTGTTGGGTGGAAGCTGTGAGTATGGATTGTAGTTTGTGTTGGGATGGTGTGATAGGTTGTGGAGGTCTGAGGATGGCTCTGTGTGTGCTTGCCCTTCCTGCTCTGTCCTGCTCTGATTGACCTCTGCTGGTTCCGTCCTTGTCTCCCTTCCTAGCTCTTTTCACTTTTTTTGTCCTCTCCCTCAGCTGCTGTCATTCTGTTTGTGTTCTGGCTCTGTCTAGGAACACCCTCTTGTACTCTGCCAAGTACTTCAACCATGATTTCTCTTGGAGGATCCTGTTCAGCACTGTTTCTGTCCTGAGAATCAGCTTGATCAGTCATTTTCTCCCCTGCAAGTACCCCCCTAATCTCAGAAAATTTACAGTCTCGTCCATGTCTTCTTCACCTTTTTCTGTGATGATGTTCTCAATCTCCTTTCTTTCTGCCTGCCGTCTTTCAGTGTGTGTCCTTTCCTCTCTCTCCTGAAGCCAATGGATAAACACTGATTTTGCCCTTTCCTCCTCCCATTGCCTCTCCCTCTGTGACTGGTTCCTGTCTGTACATGGTCATTTTCTCCCTTGTTTTTTTTCCAGTGGCTCTTGGTAGCATTGTTGTGCCTTTGCATTTGACCTATCACCCTTTCCACCTGCACCCAGCTGCTCTTCCCTTTCACTCCTTGGCCCTTCTTGGCAGGCTGATATGACCTGAGCATAATTCATATCTCCTTCCTTCCTGTTCAGCCTCTCAGCTTCATATGCAGTGTCTTCTCTGGTCAATGCCCCTGTAACTCGCTTCAGCCTGTTTACCTCATCTTCTAGGACCCTTATCCTGGCTACTGCAGTTTCAACTTGTGCCTCCCAATTCTTCTTCTCCTTCTCCAACCTCTTTTCAAATTTCACAGAAAGCTCTGTCTCCATTTTTTCAGAAAGCTCTCCTAATTTTCTCTCCCACTCTTGTTCCATCCTTTTCCACTGCTCCTCCATCCACTCCTCCCTACCAGAACCATTGTCATCTGATCCCTGGTTCCTTCCACTACCCACCATTTTTTTCCTTCTTTTTTCCATTTTCTTCCTTTTCTTTTTTCTTTTTTTTTTCTTTTTTTGAAAGAGAAAAGAGTGGGAGAGAGAGAAAAGAAAGAAAGGAAAGGTAGGAGGAGAGAGAGGGGGAGAGTGAGAAGGGAAAACGGGGAGAGAGAGAGCGAGAGAGAGAGAGAGAGAGAGAGAGAGAGAGAGAGAGAGAGAGAGACAGACAGACAGAGAGAGAGAGAGAGAGAGAGAGATAGAAGAGAAGAAGTTGATATCCTTGGGGTGAAATTTGACTCCAAACTAACCATGAAGAACCATGTTGTAAATCTAGCAAACAAGGCAGCCAGGAAACTTAGAGCACTTCGCCGTATCTGGCAACTGCTTGACAGTAGGTGTTGCAAGATTCTGTATGAGGCACAAGTACGCTCACACCTTTCTTGGTTTGCCTGCCCCCCCCTCTCATCTGCGATTGCTTGACAGAGTGGAGAACAGAGCAAGACGTCTCATCTCTCGCCTGGACCCATCCTGGATAGATCTGTCATTTCAGCAGAGCCTTCAACACAGGAGAGATGTGGGTGGCCTTACTGTTATGTACAAGGCCAATAGTGTCAAAGTACCACACTTGGATCCACTTCGAGGACAGCGTGAAACAAGCTTTTATGCCACAAAATGGGCAGAAAGCAGCAACTTCACTCTGGCTGTACCCTTCTCCAGAACATCACTCCATCTGAGATCATATATACCCAGGATGACTCGAGTATGGAACACATTCGTACAGCATAATGATGTCAACAAGATAATGTCAGTTGATCAAATGAAAATGCTGGCCCACAGATGGCTCCAACTTCATCCTGTTCCCTACTTGTATGTCTCATAACAATAAAAGTGCTTTCAAATGAGCTGATGTAGGTAACAGCTCTTAGCTTGCCAATAAAGTTAGAAATCCTTAACCTGTAAATAGCTTGTCAATAAAACTAGGGATCCTTAACCTTGTCAAACCCTGTGTAAAAAGAGAGAGAGAGAGAGAGAGAGAGAGAGAGAGAGAGAGAGAGAGAGAGAGAGAGAGAGAGAGAGAGAGAGAGAGAGAGAGAGAGAGAGAGAGAGAGAGAGAGAGAGAGAGAGAGAAGAGAGGGAAGAGAGGGAAGAGAGAGAGGGGGCAAAAAGAGGGGAGAAAGAGAGGGGGCAAAGAGAGGGGAGAGAGGGGGAGAGACAGGGGAGAAGGGAAGAGAGGGGGGAGATGGAAGAGAGGTGGAGAGAGAGGAGAGGGGGAGAGAGAGAGGAGGAGGAGGAGAGAGAGAAGGGAGAGAGATGGGAAATGGGTGAGAGGGGAGAGATAACGAGAGGGGGAGAGAGTTAGAGGGGGAGAGAATGTAGAGGGGATAGACGTGAGAGGGAGAGATGGAAGAGGGGAGAGATGTTAGAGGGGAGAGATGGGAGAGGGGAGATGAGGAGAGGGAGAGAGAGTAGTGTAGTAGAGATAAGTAGGAAAGATTGGTAGAGAGAGATAGGTAGTGAGAGAGAGAGATAGGTAGAGAGAGAGAGAGAGAGATGGGGGGATAGTGGATAGTGTAGTGTTAGAGGGAGGAAGGGAGGGTTATCAGGTCAGTTTACAGGAAGGTGTGAAATCCTGTGTATGTGTGTACTCACCTAGTTGTACTCACCTAGTTGAGGTTGCAGGGGTCGAGTCCAAGCTCCTGGCTCCGTCTCTTCACTGGTCGCTACAGTGTGTGAGTGTGCGTGTGTACTACAGCTTTTACAAGTGCCTGACCGATTGTTCCTGTGTGTGTGTGTGTGTGTGTGTGTGTGTGTGTTGTATGTGTGTGTGTGTGTGTGTACTCACCTAATTGTACTCACCTAATTGTGCTTGCAGGGGTCGATACTCAGCTCCTGGCCCCGCCTCTTCACTGATTGCTACTAGGTCCTCTCCCTCTCTGCTTCCTGAGCTTTGTCATACCTCTTCTTAAAACTGTGTATGGTTCCTGCCTCCACTACTTCACTTGCTAGGCTATTCCACTTCCTGACGACTCTATGACTGAAGAAATACTCCCTAACGTCCCTGTCACTCGTCTGAGTCTTCAGCTTCCAGTTGTGACCCCTTGTTTCTGTGTCCCCTCTCTGGAACATCCTATTTGTCCACCTTGTCTATTTCTCGCAGTATCTTGTATGTCGTTATCATGTCTCCCCTGACCCTTCTGTCCTCCAGTGTCGTCAGTCCGATTTCCCTCAACCTATCCTCGTACGACATTCCCCTGAGCTCTGGGACTAGCCTTGTTGCAAACCTTTGCACTTTCTCTAACTTCTTGACGTGCTTGAACAGGTGTGGGTTCCAGACTGCTGCTGCATACACCAGTATGGGCCTAACATACACAGTGTACAGTGTCTTGAACGATTCCTTATTAAGGTATCGGAATGCTATTCTCAGGTTTGCCAGGCGCCCATATGCTGCAGCAGTTATTTGGTTGATGTGTGCCTCCGGTGGCGTGCTCGGTGTTATGGTCACCCCAAGGTCTTTCTCCCTGAGTGAGGTCTGTAGTCTTTGTCTACCTAGCCTATACTCTGTCTGCGGTCTTCTTTGCCCCTCCCCAATCTTCATGACTTTGCATTTGGCAGAGTTGAATTCGAGAAACCAATTTCTGGACCACATGTCCAGCATATCCAGGTCTCTTTGCAGTCCTGCCTCATCCTCATCCGATTTAATTCTTCTCATCAGCTTCACATCATCTGCGAATAGGGAAACTTCAGAGTCTATTCCTTCCATCATGTCATTCGAATATATCAAAAATAGCACTGGTCCTAGAACTGACCCCTGTGGGACCCCGCTCATCACAGGCGCCCACTGTGATACCTCTTCACGTACCATCACTCGTTGTTGCCTCCCTGTCAGGTATTCCCTGATCCACTGCAGTACCCTCACTGTTATATGCGCCTGATCCTCCAGTTTTTGCACTAATCTCTTGTGGGGAACTGTGTAAAAGGCCTTCCTGCAGTCTAGGAAAATGCAATCAACCCACCCCTCTCTCTCGTGTCTTACTTCTGTTACCTTGTCATAAAACTCCAGAAGGTTTGTGACACAGGATTTGCCTTCCATGAACACATGCTGGTTCTCATTTATAATCTTGTTCCGTTCCAGGTGTTCCACCACTCTCCTCCTGATAATCTTCTCCATGACTTTGCACACAATGCATGTCAGAGATACAGGTCTGTAGTTTAGTGCCTCATTTCTGTTTCCTTTCTTAAATATGGGGACTACATTTGCTGTCTTCCATTTCTCAGGTAGTTGCCCAGTTTCAAGGGATGTGTTGAAGATTGTGGTTAGGGGCACGCACAGCATCTCTGCTTCTTCTCTAAGGACCCACGGGGAGATGTTGTCCAATCCCATCTCCTTTGAGGTATCAAGGTCACTTAGCAGCTTCTGCACCTTCTCCTCGGTTGTTCGTATGTCATCCAACACTTGTTGGTATATTCCCTCTTGATGTTCCCTTCTGTGCTGTCTTCCCAGAGCCCTTCCTGTCTCTACTGTGAAAACTTCCTTAAATCACCTGTTTAGCTCCTCACATACCTCCTGATCATTTCTTGTTAGTTCTCCACCTTCTGTACTCAGTCTGATCACCTGGTCTTTGACTGTTGTCTTCCTCCTGATGTGGCTATACAACAGTTTCGGGTCAGTCTTGATTTTCGATGCTATATTATTTTCATACTGTTGCTGGGCCTCCCTCCTTACCCGTGCATACTCATTCCTGGCTCTGTGACTAATCTCCCTATTTTCATGTGTTCTCTGCCTTCTGTACTTTTTCCATTCTCTATTGCACTTTGTTTTTGCCTCCTTACACCGTCGGGTAAACCAGTGGCTCGTTCTGGTCTTCCCATTGTTTCTGTTGCCCTTGGGAATAAACCTTTCCACTGCTTCCTTGCATTTTGTTGTTACATATTCCATCATTTTATTTACTGGCTTTCCTGCCAGTTCTCTGTTCCACGGAACCTCCTGCAGGAAGTTCCTCAACCCTATGTAGTCCCCTCTTTTATAGTCTGGCTTTTCCCATTCAACTACTGTTACTCTCTCCACTTGCAACTCTACTATGTATTCAAAGCACAGAACCACGTGGTCACTAGCTCCTAGGGGACTCTCATATGTGATGTCCTCAATGTCTGAACTGCCCAGGGTGAACACAAGGTCCAATCTTGCTGGTTCATCCTCCTCTCTCACTCTGGTAGTGTCCTTAACATGTTGGTGCATGAGGTTTTCCAGCACCACATCCAGCATCTTGGCTCTCCATGTTTTGGGACCCCCATGTGGCTCCAGATTTTCCCAGTCAATCTCCCTGTGGTTGAAATCCTCCATAACCAGCAACTTTGCTCTGCTGGAGTGAGCTCTTCTTGCCACCTCAGCAAGTGTGTCCACAATTGCTCTGTTGCTCTCTTCATATTCCTCTCTTGGCCTCCTGCAGTTCTGTGGTGGATTATACATCACTGCAATGACCACCTTGTGCTCCCCAGACTGAATTGTACCTACTATGTAGTCCCTTTCTCCTGTCTCATCTATGCCTCCCATTTTCTCGAATTTCCATCGTTTTTTTACGAGCAGAGCAACCCCTTCTCCCCCTCTGCCCCTTCTATCTTTCCTCATGGTCTGGTATCCTGGTGGGAAGATTGTATCTGTTATTGTCTCCGTGAGTTTTGTTTCTGTAACTGCTATGATGTCTGGGGACTTCTCATTGATTCTTTCTTGCCATTCCTCATATTTATTCGTTAATCCATCTGCATTTGTGTACCAAACCTTCAAATTCTGTTCTAATACTGTAACTGTGGTCCTGGGGGAATACTGGGGTTGGGAGATCAGGAGCCCTGGTGGGGGCCTGTGGGGGGTTGCAGTGGAGGTGGAGGAAGAGCTCCCATAGGGGTTTGCTGTAGGGGCAGGGTTCGTGGTGCGTGGGGTGGGAACAGAGGGATCAGTGTGTGATGGTTGATTTGGATTGTTCAGTTGCCTTGGGGGTGTCGTGGATGGAGTCCTTCTGCAGGTGTTTCTGGGGGGTGTGCTTGTCCTTCCACCTGTTCCTGGGTTATTCTGCTCTCCTTTTTCATTTCCTCCCATTCCTCTGTTGTTTTTGCACTCTCTCTTTCAGTATCATCCTTTCCTCCCGTGTTCTCATGAACTCCTGTTTTCCTCTCAGCCGTGCTTTCTCCTGCAGGATCATGGTTCGAGTTGATTCTGCCTTGAAAATTACTTTAAGAGGCCGATTCCTTTTCTTTGTGAACCACCCGATTCTCCGAAAATTTGCCACCTGGGTCATGTCTCCCTCGCCTATCACCTTCATGATATCTTCAATTGCTTTTTTCTCCTCCTGCTTTCTTTCATCATAAGTTTCCCCTTCAGCTTCGTCTAGCCCATAGACAAAAACTGATCTCTCCCTTTCCACCTCCCACTGTGACTCTCATTGCATCCTCTGAGGTATTTTAGTTCCTTCCCGTGGAGTGTTCCTTTCTTCAGTCCCTTCCCTAGCTGTGGCCCCTATGCTCATTGGTTTGTCCTTCCTACTCACCTGTTCCTGGCCCCCACAAGTGTGTGTGTGTGTGTGTGTGTTAGAAGTGATCAAGGTCCCAGGACCGGAACGTGTTGTAACAAATATGTCCCAATGTTCGCTCATGTGTCTTTGTAAACCAATCTGTCGGTATCAATTACTAAGGTTTATACTATATTCTCGCATATCTCCCTCTCCTTCATTTTGCAAAATAGTCGTTCCCAGTAGTTTAAATGCTTTGATGACTATGCAGGCAGTAAACGCTGTCTGTATGATTTCCAGCTCAAATCTCTCTCTCGCCTTTAACAGAGCCGTCAACACCACACGGTACGCTGAACTAGAGAAAGGGCACAAATGATTGAATAATGTCGTCATAGGCCTCATTTCTCCATTAAAGGTTCTCAATATATATCTGTCATTTTTCCCAGGTTTTGTAGGATTTCTCTTACTGTGTTCTGTAAATGATAGATAGGTCAGCTGTTATAATACATGGCCTTTCCATTCTATGGGATGTTCCTCCTGTGTCTTGTATAGTGCCCCCTCTTGAGTACATCCAAGCAGTTGGAATCTGACATCGTGTGTGTGTGTGTGTGTGTGTGTGTGTGTGTGTGTGTGTGTGTGTGTGTGTGTGTGTGTGTGTGTGTGTGTGTGTGTGTGTGTGTGTGTGTGTGTGTGCGATGAGTGTGGTCAAGCAACAGTAAATGTGCTCAAACAACATCAAACGCGAGCAAGCAATTTTAAACATAAACAAGTAACATTAAACGTGAACAAGCAACATTAAGCATGAACAAGCAACATTAAACGTGGACAAGCAACATTAAACGTAAATAAGTAATATTAAATGTGAACAAGCAACAATAATCGTTTACAAACAACTTTAAACGTCGATAAACAACATTAAACGTGGTCAAGTAACAATAAACGTGGTCAAGCAACATTAAACGTGGACATGCAACATAAAATGTTTTCAGCCAACATTAAACGTGAACAAGCAACATTAAACGTGTTCAAACAACATTAAACGTCGATAAACAACATTAAATGTGGTCAAGCAACATTAAACGTGGACAAGCGACAATAAATGTGGTCAAGCAATATTAAACGTGGACAAGCAACATTAAACATGGACAAGCAACATTAAACCTGGACAAGCAACATTAAACATGGACAAGAAACATTAAACATGGACAAGCAACATTAAACGTGGTCAGGCAACATTAAACTTGATCAAGCAACATTAAACGTGGTCAAGCAATATTAAACGTGGTCAAGCAATATTGAACGTGGTCAAGCAATATTAAACGTGGACAAACAACATTAAACATGTTCAAACAATATTAAACATGGTCAAGCAATATTAAACTTGGACAGGCAACATTAAACATGGACAAACAGCATTAAACATGGGCAGGCAACATTAAACATGGACAAGCAACATTGAACATGGACAAGCAGCATTAAACGTGGTCAAGCAACATTAAACGTGGTCAAGCAACATTAAACGTGGTCAAGCAACATTAAACGTGGTCAAGCAACATTAAACGAGGTCAAGCAACATTAAACGTGGCCAAGCAACATTAAACATGGACAAACAGCATTAAACATGGGCAGGCAACATTAAACATGGACAAACAGCATTAAACATGGGCAGGCAACATTAAACATGGACAAGCAACATTGAACATGGACAAGCAGCATTAAACGTGGTCAAGCAACATTAAACGTGGTCAAGCAACATTAAACGTGGTCAAGCAACATTAAACGTGGTCAAGCAATATTAAACGTGGTCAAGTAACATTAAACGTGGTCAAGCAACATTAAACGTGGTCAAGCAATATTAAACATGGACAAGCAGCATTAAACATGGACAAGCAGCATTAAACGTGGTCAAGCAACATTAAACATGGACAAGCAACATTAAACATGGACAAGCAGCATTAAACTTGGTCAAGCAACATTAAACGTGGTCAAGTAACATTAAACGTGGTCAAGCAACATTAAACGTGGTCAAGCAATATTAAACGCTGTAGTGGCTCTCGTATGTGGTTGTTGTTTTTTTTTATGTGATTGTTTAGTGGCTTTCTTATGTGATTGTTTTAGTTTTCTTATGTGATTGTTTTAGTGGTTTTCTTATGTGATTGTTTAGTTTTCTTATGTGATTGTTTTAGTGGTTTTCTTATGTGATTGTTTTAGTTTTCTTATGTGATTGTTTTAGTGGTTTTCTTATGTGATTGTTTTAGTAGTTTTCTTATGTGATTGTTGTAGTAACTTTCTTATGAGATTTTTGTATTGACTTTCTTATGTGATTGTTGTAGTTACTTTCTTTTATGATTGTTGTAATAATTTTCTTATGTGATTGTTGTAGTGACTTTTTTTATGATCATTGCAGTGACTCTCTTATGTCATTGTTGTACCGACTTTCTTTCATAATTGTTGTAGTGACTTATGTGATTGTTGTAATGACTTTCTTACGTGATTTTTGTAGTGACTTTCTTATGTGATTTTTGTGACTTTCTCTTGTGATTGTTCTACCGACTTTCTTCTGTGATTGTTGTAGTGACTTTCTTGACTTTACACTGTCCTCAAACGAACTCAAAATCGCCTGGGTAACTGAGGACATCGTAGAAAACCTAGTGGTACCTGGAAGTACCTGGTGGTACTTAATGGTGCCTGATGGTACTTGGAGGTACCTGGTGATACCTGATGATACTTGGTATTACCTGGTGGTACCTGGAGTCACCTGGTGATCCCTGGAGGTATCTGGAAGTACCAGGAGGTACTTGGTGGTACCTGGAGGTGCCTGGAGGGACCTGGTGGTACCTGGAGGTACCCTGTGGTACGTCCTCATCTCCCTAAAAGCAGCTTTGGTGCCCCCAGAACCTTCCCCTCACCACAGAAATCCCCTTGGACTTTCCTGACACCTTTCTGGTGGCCCCTAGCTCCCTCCTTCTCCACATGTTTCCTTCTGGTGGCCCCTAGCTCTCTGACCATGTGTTTCCCCAGATGGTCCCTAGCTCCCTCCCCATGTGCTCCCTCCTGGTAGCCCCTAGCTCTCTCCCCATGTGTTCCCTCCTGGTGGCCCCTAACTCCTGCCCCCTGTATTCCCCCTGGTGGCTCTCCTATCTCCCATCCCATGTGTTGCTCCTTGTGGCCCCTAGTTCTCTCCCTCTTTTTTCCCCTGGTGGCCCCCCTAGCTCCCTTTCCCATGTGTTCTCTCATGGTGGCCCCTAGCTCCCTCCCCATGTGTTCCCCCGGTGGCTTCTAGTTCCCTCCCCATGTATTGCCCCTGATGGCTCTACCTCCTTCTCTATGTGTTCCCACTGGAGGCTTCTAGCTCCCTATCTGTGTGTTCCCTCCTGGTGGCCCCTAGCTCTCTCCGCATTTGCTTCCCCTGGTGGCCCTACCTCCCTCCCTATGTGTTCCCCTTGGTGGCACCTAGTTCCCTCCCAATGTGTTCCCCCTGAAGGCCCCTAGCTCCTCCATGTGTTCCCCTGATGATCCCTACCTCCCTCCCAATATGTTCCCTCTGATGGCTCCTAACTCTTTGCCCATGTGTTTCCCCTGGTGGCTCCTGTTTCTCTTCTTCTCCACGTGTTCCTCCTGGTGGCCCTAGTTCCCTCCGTCTCTATATGTTCCTCCATGTGGCCCCTAGCTCCTTCCCTCCCTATGTGCTCCCCTTGTGGCCCCATAGCTCTCTTCCCCATGTGCTCTCTCATGGTTGCCCCCTAACTCTCTCCTCATACGTTCCCCTGGTGGCCCCCTGGCTCCCTCTTCATGTGCTCTCCTGGTGGCCCCCTGGCTCCCTCCCCATATTTTCCCTGGTGGCCTCTAGCTCTCTCCTCCACGTGTTTCCTCCTGGTGGAACCTGGGTCCCTCCCTATGTAATTTCCTCCTAGTGGCCCTTAGCTCCCGCCTCATGTGTTCCCCCTGGTGGCCCCTAGCTTACTCCCCATGTGTTCACTGGTGGCCCCTGGCTCCATCCCGATGTTTCCCCCTGTGGCCCCTAGCTTTCTCCCTTTCCATGTATTCCCCTTGTGGCCCCTAGCTCCCCCCCCATGTGCTCCCCTGGTGGCCCCTAGCTCCCTTCCCTTTTGTCCCCCTTGTGTTTCCCCTGGTGGCCCCCTAGCTCTCTCCTCCATGTTTCCCTAGTGGCCCATAGATCCCTCCCTCCCCATGTGCTTCCCCCTGGAGGCCACTAGCTCTCTCCCCATGTGTTCCCTGGTGACCCCTAGCTCCCTCCTGATGTGTTCCCCCTGTAGCCCATACCTCCCTCCCTTTTCATGCATTCCCTTGGTGGCCCCCTAGCTCTCTCCCTATGTGTTCCCCTGGTGTCCCCTAGCTCTCTCCCCATGTGTTCCCCTGGTGGCCCCTAGCTCCCTTCCCCTGTGTTTCCCCTGGTTGCCCCTAGTTCCCTTCCCATGTGTTCCCTCTGGTGGCACATAGCTCCCTCCCAATGTGTTCCTTCTTGTGGACCATAGCACGCTCCCCATGTGTTCCCCCTGGGGGCCTCTAGCTCCTTCCCCCTGTGTTTTCCCTGGGGGCCTCTAGCTCTCTCTGCTTTCCTGAGAGTTCTTCCTGGTCGCCTCACTCGACCCCCTCCCTCCCTCCTCCCCCCGAAGGTCATATTGACTATTGACGCCGCGTGTCCCAGGAAGAATGTGTGTGTGTGTGTACTCACCTAGTTGTGGTTGCAGGGGTCGATTCAAATTATTATTATTATTATTATTATAATCAAGGGGAAGCGCTAAACCCGTAGGATTATACAGCACCTGGGGGGGGGGATGTGGAAGGCATTTAGGCTTAATTCGGGGAACTGGAGCACAGATCCAATTCCCTAAATCAAGAGCCCCTCACCAACATCAAGGAACCATCCCTGAGGGGGGGTCGATTCAATGATCCTGGGCCCACCTCTTCACTGATAGACACTTGGCTTGTTGCGTGTTTGTGTAGTTAGTAGTTGTGTGTGTTTGTCTACTTACTTGTTTGTGAGTAGACACACACACACACACACACACACACACACACACACACACACACACACACACACACACACACACACACACACACACACACACACACGCACACAACTTCTGGCCCCGCCTCTTCGCTGGCCACTACTAGGTCCTCTGTCTCCCTGCTCCATGAGTTTAATCATACCTCCTCTTAAAGCTATGTATGGATCCTGCCTCCACTACATCACTCTCCAGATTGTTTCACTCCTGACAACCATCGTACTGAAGAAATACTTCCTATCATCCCTGTGACTCATGTGAGTCTTCAACTTCCGTTGTGATCTCTTGTTGTTGTCTTCCATCTCTGAAACATCCTGTCCCTATCCACCTGGTCAATTCCTCTCAGTATTTTATGTCGTTATCATGTCCTCCATATCCCTCCTGTCCTCCAGTGTCATCAAGTTGAGTTCCCTTAACCTCTCCTCGTGTGTGTGTATGTGTGAACTCACCTATTTGTACTCACCTATTTATGGTTGCAGGGGTCGATTCATAGCTACTGGCCCCGCCTCTTCACTGTATGTGTGTGTGTGTGTGTGTGTGTGTGTGTGTGTGTGTGTGTGTGTGTGTGTGTGTGTGTGTATGTGTGTGTGTTTGCAGGGCCTGATCTGTGTTTATCAGAGAGAGAGAGAGAAAGAAAGAAAGAGAGAGAGAGATGGGGGACATGGGGTAGCATGTTCTTAGTTACATCACTGGTATGTACAGATAATCAAATACCAAAAATACTGAAAGGAAAAAAGTAATTCAGTGGTCATGTTATATTTTAATTAAAAAATCTAAATAATGCTTCAGTATAATTATTTCTACCGAAATATGAAAACAATAACGACTAAGAATATGCCGTCGTTCGTCAGTTAACACGAGCGATAAGATTATTGTAGTAACGTAGGTCGGCAGAATCAGTGCAGTCAAAGGCCTGAGAAACTCGCCAGAAACTCGCACTCAAGAGAGAAACGTCAGGACAACCTTTCGCTCCGTCTGGACCATTGTCAGGTCACCCCTCAATAGGACTCCTGCCTGTCCTGTGGTAACACAACACATGTACACACACTCAAACAGCTCCATCCTCACACACGCTGCTAAGTGGGAATTCACATAATCGACAGCTAGCCCACTGCTGATCAGAGAACTACGATCTTAGTAATAATGATAATTGTAATAATAATAATTGTAATAATAA
This sequence comes from Cherax quadricarinatus, assembly GCF_026875155.1. Classification (NCBI taxonomy): domain Eukaryota; kingdom Metazoa; phylum Arthropoda; class Malacostraca; order Decapoda; family Parastacidae; genus Cherax; species Cherax quadricarinatus. The sequence continues at coordinate 47,910,191 of NC_069409.1, forward strand.
TAATAATAATAATAATAATAATAATAATAATAATAATAATAATAATAATAATAATAATAATAATAATAATAAAATAATAATAATAATAATAATAATAATAATAATAATAATAATAATAAATCTCTACTTCTACAAACATGATTCATCTCATACAGACATAGCTGGCACAACTGGTATACTATATAAAAAGTCCCTGGTTAGGCAGAGCATTTCGGGCAACTTAGGTTAATCTTCTCCCCCAGGATGTGACACACAACAGTCAGCTAACCTCCAGGTACCTACTAACTGCTAGGTGAACAGGGGCAACAGCAGAAGTAAGGAACTGTGCCAAAAGTTTCACCCGTGTCAGGGACCTATCCTGGACCATTCAGTGTGAGCTGAGGACGCTACCAACCGAATCACGAGCAAGCCACTAACTAGACACTTGGAATCATTATAACACACTCAGAAGCATTCATATGTCTAGTTAAGGTTTATATAACTTCAATTTATACTTCATTTACACCAATACTAAAGATGAATGATTAAAATATTGAAATTTGGAAATCTGTTTATCTTACTCGCAAGTTTACCCACAGTCAAGCCAAGTGAACACATATACCAAACATTCACACTTTTGTCAAAAAAGGTTCTGTGCAGCTCTTGAATGTGAAAGAGAGCATGAGGTGAAACTTCATTTACCAGTACATGTATATAATTTTACGTCATGCCAGTGTGTCTGTGGTGTGGATCACGTGAGCGTTGAAACACTTATTTCAGGGAAATGTACCGCCTGCCAGCCTCTCTCCACACCACACTCTGGGGTACTATTTGATTTGTTGAGTTGTGTTCCTAAGAAGAGTCGCTGACTACCCGGCTCTGACGATTATCAGTGTTCATTCTCTGTGTGTTTATTATTTATGTCTCTCTTACTTCCAGCTGTAACCCGTCTTGAATTGGTGGTACCTTAGTTTTTTTTTTCTTCTTCACATGAAGTTATACTGTATTTTCTCTCATCCATCTTTTCGAGTGAATGGATCACTTGTCATGATGACAACCACTGTGTGGGGGGTTATCCCTCCCTTACTCGAGTATTTTTGAGCGGAACCGGTGGAACCTCAAAACTATTTGACGTGATGCTTGGACACTGGCAACAAAAAAACATGTCTGTTAAATCATGTTTATAAAATAGCTCATAAAGCAATGTCCAGAATATCGTTCTGTCATATTTGTCAAAGTTAGGAACCAGAACCAGTATGGTACTAGGGGAGGTGAAGACAATTGTGTAGTATCTATAGCAGGTGGTCAGACCTCAAACACCTTTTACTGTACAGCAATAAAGGAGTGGAACGGACTGCCTGAACATGTCGTAACTTGTCCTAGTATGAGCCAGTTCAGGAAGACAGCTAAAGCTACATAATGAATGAAGCTAAGAAAGGGAAGAGAGTGAGTTCTTGTATAGTTAACATTCGTGTACCTATTATTGTAAGATGATCCTTTATATTTAATATTCGTATAAATAACTCAGTTCACTTTATTCCTATTGTACATCCTTTTCACACAATTGAGTTACTTAGTTGTTTTAATTGTTAAGGTTATAATCATAACTAATTTCTACTGTATCTTACAGCTAGGACTCCAGTGGAAATAAATCATTTTGTCTGACTTTTTTGGGTTATCCTGGTGGGTAATTTACACATGTTACTATGTATGATGATTGTAGTCATCTAAATTTGTGTAACTGTACTTATGTGTACCTGTACCTAAATAAACTTACCTAACTGTGGAAATCAATGCTATATTTATGTGAATGTCATTCTACAAACAGTGCCTCTCCTCTGTCGACTCATCACCTCCGTGTACCCCCGAGACCTCCAGCCAGCTGTGCTCAGCGACTCATTACTGCTGACTGAGGTCAATATCAGTGTTCTACTACACTGTCCCATATTTTGACGTGCACTCTTTATTAGGGTTCGTGCCTAGTCTACCACAGGTGTTGTGATCTCAGTCTTCAAAGTGAGGTGCACGAATCTTCTTCTTCAACCTTCGCCTTTATATCAGTGACTAACCTACTTACGTCACTCTGGGTCATTGTGGATCATAACAATACTGAAGTATCACCTGCTGTGCCATAACCTCTTACAGGAGAAAACTGTTTTATTTTTCATATCTAAGCTTTGATTCACTTTTTTCAATTTGTTTAACTTTTTCATTGTTTGATTCAGTTAGATAATTCCCGTCTGTGTATTTCATATTTGTGTAAATTTTAAATATATTTTTTTTCTTTAAAATGTGTTATTTTAAATTTCCATCTAATTATCCTTTCTAGCTATTAATATTTTCCTATATTTTCTTAAGAATGTATAACCAGTCTTTAAAACTGTGAGGAGGCTATCGTTACCATTCACAGGAAGTACATTCAGACTGTATCTTGATTTACCAAGAATAGAGCAACAAGCTACAGATGATATGCTTGTTATTCCCTCCTTCCTCTCCCGTGACTGGTGCCTCACCTCAAAACAGTGGATGCCCTTAATAAAGTTCAGTGTCTAAAATCCTAGTTCATTTATGTACCAGATATAAAAAAATATCCTTATTAGCATGAAGTACATAAAAATATCTGGCTACGTAGCCCTTTTGTATCAGCAGACACTCCTAAAAACTCAGCCATTTTGTATCTTATGGCTGAGAAATGGGGAATGTATTCAAGTTTCAAGTGTACACTATTACATGAAATATATTTTTAAAAATTGTCTAATCTCCAGATGTATGAAACTTTGTATTATTTATTCATTCTCGTCCTTAATGATGAATGAGAGACGAGAAGCTGGCCCAGTGTACTAACCAGCTAAAAATTTAGTATCAGTGCAAAATTGGCTAATGATGTAACTTCGCTAATCACCGGAAATGCAATATTATATTGACTGTGCAATACACAGCCAATAAAGCTTGGTGCATGTAATGTCAGACTTGAACATGTATATTTAACCATCACTCTGGACCTGGCATTTTTCATGGAGCCTCTGGGGTCTGCTATATATTTATATATTATCTCTGAGTGTCGGGGTCAGTGTGCATAAAGTATAGCTGGTAGGCCTACTGAGATTTTCACTTGTCCAGGATGACCTGTGTGTTAAGCAGTGGAATTGACAGGAAAGATATTCCCGTATCTTGAAGCCTCAGATCTTCCCGGGATACGAACAGGGTGTCACAAAAATTTTCTGTAAAAAAAAAATATTAAATTATGTTGGAGATTCCTGACAGATAAGTTATCTGTGGGTACACATAAATAAATGAGATCTTGGTTACTTCACTATCAGTATGCCAGAAGCAAGCGGCTGGACGCCTGGATTTAAATCTACCAGAAATGTCTTAATTTATATGATTACACTTCATAAAGAGGAGTCATAAAGTGTGTTAATTATGCGTTTTATTAATAGGAGAATATATTTGTGAGTTATTAGTATTTATAATTATTAATGATAACCATAATCCTACAGAATTACTGCAGATATTTTTAAAAATGTCTTGTTTCAAGGTGTTATGTATAACAATATAAACTAATTATACATCCACAAGAGACCTCAAAAGCAAGTCCTTTAATGTGACAAGTTTGCCGATGACACCAATATAGGTCGTCTAATTCATTCTAATGAGGACAACAGCACTCCAGGAAGATTTGAATAGACTGATGCAGTGGTCGGAGAAGTGGCAGATGCAGTTTAATATAGACGAATGCAAAGTTCTAAATGTTGGGCAGGAAAATAACCATGCCACATATAAACTAAATAATGTACATCTTAATATTAATAATTGCGAAAAGAATTTGGAAGTTCTGGTTAGCAGTAATCTAAACCAAGACAACAGTGCATAAGTGTTCGCAATAAAGCGAACAGAATCCTTGGCTTCATATCAAGAAGCATAAATAATAAGAACCCTCAGGTTCTTTTTCAACTCTATAATCTTTGATTAGGCCTCATTTACATTATGCTGCACAGTTTTGATCACCGTATTACAGAATGGATGTAAATGCACTGGAAAACGTTCTCACCGAACAAGACCTTAGACGCCGACGGCGTATAGAAGCCTCGCTAATCGCCGTCACCGGCACAATAGAACGTAAGGCTGGAAACTACAAAATTGCTGAAACATTAACATACATGATACTCAACCAGGCTAAGCACCACCTTCCCAGCAACGCAGAATTCATTCGATCGAAGACCAGGCAGAACTACAAAGGGATCTGGACAGGCTGCAGACCTGGTCCAGCAATTGGCATCCTGGAGTTCAACCCCACCAAGTGCAAAGTCATGAAGATTGGGGAAGGGCAAAGAAGACCGCAGACGGAGTACAGTCTAGGGGGACAGACTACAAACCTCACTCAAGGAAAAAGATCTTGGGGTGAGTATAACACCAGGCAAATCTCCTGAAGTGCACATCAACCAAATAACTGCTGCAGCATATGGGCGCCTAGCAAACCTCAGAACAGCATTCCGACATCTTAATAAGGAATCGTTCAGGACCCTGTACACCGTGTACGTTAGGCCTATATTGGAGTATGCGACACCAGTTTGGAACCCACACCTAGCCAAGCACGTAAAGAAACTGGAGAAAGTGCAAAGGTTTGCAACAAGACTAGTTCCAGAGCTAAGAGGTATGTCCTACGAGGAGAGGTTAAGGGAAATCGACCTGACGACACTGGAGGACAGGAGAGATAGGGGGGACATAATAACGACATACAAAATACTGAGAGGAATTGACAAGATGGACAAAGACAGGATGTTCCAGAGATTGGACACAGTAACAAGGGGACACAGTTGGAAGTTGAAGACACAGATGAATCACAGGGATGTTAGGAAGTATTTCTTCAGCCACAGAGTAGTCAGGAAGTGGAATAGTTTGGGAAGCGATATAGTGGAGGCAGGATCCATACATAGCTTTTAGCAGAGGTATGATAAAGCTCACGGTTCAGGGAGAGTGACCTAGTAGCGACCAGTGAAGAGGCGGGGCCAGGAGCTTGGATTCGACCCCTGCAACCTCAACTAGGTGAGTACAACTAGGCGAGTACAGGAGTCACATGATCTCATCGTCTACCCGTCCTCATCCCAACATGACATTCTTCAGGTCACCATGCGTCACTCACATATTTATTCGAAAACGTATCGGTCTCAAGACCGATACGTTTTCTAATTAGGAATGAAAAGTTCATCAGACATCTTGAAAAGACAAGAGTCCAGCATTGAGTATCATCAACTATGGAGCTTAAGGCTTATTATCTACGTTAATAAGTGTATGTGTGTATACTATATGTATGTATACATTGCATAGACAAAAACTTCAGAAATGGTATATAATTTATTCAGTAAAACAGAGAAGTTTCACGGCAGTATTAATGTAAGTTAATAGTTATTTATTCTACTTTATTACTTGTTAAAAGCATATGTAAACCTATCTTGTCAAAAGTAATTGACAGCAATTGCTGGAACTTATCTAGAGGGCGTGTTGACAGTATTGGCTAGCACGACAAGAGTGCTCAAGTTATTGTGGCTGAAAAACCACTGACTAGCCTCAATAAACAGGGGCTAGAATTTTTAATGCGTTTAACCATACAATGTATTATTGTGATCTTACAGAGCCTGAAAAACATTTGCTGAGAATTACAATTAAGTAGTTTTTTTTAATGCTATTCGATGAGCTGTCACTGTTTAATGTAGTTCAATTAACTTTAGGAACATAGATTTTTAGATATGCTTCATAATGTAAACAACTGTAGTGATCCACACGTCTATCTTTACACTGTGGCAACATCAAACCAAGAAACTGTTGTTGCAATTAAAGCTAGCAACAAAAGTCATTCCTCAAAAAAATTATTTACTTGCATTCTCACCACTCAAGAAATAGCTTCCACAGTGATCAGTCACACCATTTTAGCTGTAATCAATATTTTGGGAAGCGCTGTTACAAATGTGGTAAGTTTGCTCATGTAATGTACAGAACAATTAGATAGTTCTCCAGTCTGTATTTGAAACATTTACAGCTGCAAACGTGCTGTGTACTTTAGCTGAGCCTTCTTGCATGTACGTCTCCCAAAAAGTCTTTAGTACTCTTACAGCCACACATTAACGATTTCATTGCATGTTTCTGATGCTACTGGAAGCATGGATCACACAACGAGTCAAGATTTGCTGACCTTTTCCAGAGTTCATCCTCGTACCTCATGTGATGGAGTTACTTGCTGGGTCACATCACTCGTGATCCAACTCCCAGCCTGGTAGACCGCTCGCTCATCGTGCTGAAACAACGTATCTTGTGTAGATAGGATGTTTTCCAACGATTTAATATTTTAAGAGATCTCTAACTGTGCCTCGTTGACAGAATCCTGGTTGCAGTTTTTTTTTCATAGAATACAACTGCATAGCGTTCAGGAAGTTTGATGATGTTGTTGGACACGTCTAGCTCAAGGGAGGAGGATTGATTGCAACATAAGAGAAAGCCTCTGTCTTTGGGGCAGGATTTTCATGCGTCCTATGCAGGTTTCTTACCATTTCCAAAGAAGGCATATACAGAATCACAGCCAGGCTGTTGAAGGAATACACAGTGCACAAGGGATGGCACTCACATTCAGATGTGTGGAACTATTATCAACACCAAAGGCCATCCACATGTTTGCAGCTGGACACACCATAAGCAGATGACAGGACTTTCCGACCAGGATCACAACAACTTTCGTATCCTCTGTCTATATCATGCAGATTGATAAGCCACACCTGTCAAGCGTCTTGCCGGGAAATCAGGATTCTAGTGTTCATTTCCAATTGATTTCATGGGGGCATGTTTTGACTCATTTCTCTGAAGATCTGGCCCTGCCGGCAGTCTTGCCGGAGAGAAATTTGAAGAGTTTCTTCCTGTTATATGTATCCCAGGGATTGTGTTCATGCATATCAATCCCTTTACCCCTCATGTTTTCTTGTTGGCTCTACAATACTGCTGGTAATGTAAATGGCCACACCACATCTACCTTGTTAGAGCTCTCCAGTTGTTTCGTGGTGTTTCGGAATCCGGTAACGTGATACAGTATACATTTCCAGGCACGCCAGCAGATCATACTTTTTCCCAGCCATAGTTTTTTTTAACCTTTAAGATAGGGAAGAAGGATATGAGTGATTTTCACGCTTTAAAGACATGTACATGTAGTCTTCTCTTCTGCATCGTAATGTACAATCTGGAGAAGATTTCTACATCCACCTTGAGTAAGCGATCTGCTCAGCCTGACTGATTTGGCTGTGGAGTGATGGAAACGGGAACAGTCGCGTCGAGTTTTTTTTATAGTCTCATGAATAGAGGAAATGGAATCTACCAATATTGGCTTGCAATAGTTGTTGTACTGATCCTTTCCAAGATTTCTACTGTGCTAACCACAGAGTCATCCAGAACACTGCGGTGTTCAAGGTCAGTAATTCTTCAGTGTCACCGAGGACGGGATTGCCAAGGTGTGCCACAATAATTTTGAAATAACTTTCATCTTAAGTCATAAAAAATAAATAACACTTTCTCGTGATTGTCTTGAGCTACAGGTAGACACAAACTGTCTTTGGTCATCAGAATGCTTCAGAATGACTAAGATCACTGGTCTCAAGCATAAAATCAATGTGTTGGCCAAATAATATGGTCATCAGTTGCCTGGCTAGAAGTCATGCAAGTAAATATCTATAAAATAAATTAAAAACAAGCATTTAAATTTTATTTCCACGTAAATAAGTAGTAATAACAGAGTTAGGTTTAGTATTTAGTATATGTTCCTCTGAACTCTTCATGTACGTTAATTGTCGGTACGATATGGTACTTGTCGTCATCCACATTGTTTCATGACGGCAGTGTGGCCAGAGGGAGTGAAGAGTGGGGAGAGAGCCCTCTGTATCACTCGACTCACCTTCACACTCTAGATACAGGTTACACAAGGTGATCACTAACTTGATTCTCTCGTTAAATAATTTCGATATAGACTAATATTATTTTATTCATGGGGAGGAACCCCATTCCTCCTTCCTGCTGCCTCCCTCCCTCCCTCCCTCCCTCCCTCCCTTCTGCCTGCCTTCCTCCTGCCTACCTTCCCTCCCTCTTTCCTGCCGTCCCTCACTCCTGGCTGCCGTCCCTCACTCCTGGCTGCCGTCCCTCACTCCTGGCTGCCGTCCCTTCCTCCTGCCTGCCGTCCCTCTGTCCTGCATGCCGTCCCTCCATCCTGCCTGCCGCCCCCTTCCTGCTACGTGTCAGGGGTGGGGCCCCCTGCAGCTGGTGGTGGGTCAATGTCGGGTGTGGCGTCTGGTGGCAGCTGAGGACTGGCGCCGCCTGCTGCACGCCACTACTCCAAGCTTACTCCCACGCCAGCCCTCCAAGCTTACTCCCACGCCAGCCCTCCGAGCTTACTCCCACACCACTCCTCCAAGCTCACTCCCACGCCACTCCTCCAAGCTCACTCCCACGCCACTCCTTCAAACTCACTCCCACTCCTCCAAGTTCACTCCTCCAAGCTCACTCCCACGCCACTCCTCCAAGTTCACTCCTCCAAGCTCACTCCCACGCCACTCCTGCAAGCTCACTCCCACGCCACTCCTCCATGCTCACACCCACGCCACTCCTGCAAGCTCACTCCCCCGCCACTCCTGCAAGCTCACACCCACGCCACTCCTCCAAGCTCACTCCCACGCCACTCCTGCAAGCTCACTCCCACGCCACTCCTCCAAGCTCACTCCCACGCCACTCCTGCAAGCTCACTCCCACGCCACTCCTCCAAGCTCACTCCCACGCCACTCCTCCAAGCTCACTCCAACGCCACTCCTCCAAGCTCACTCCCACGCCACTCCTGCAAGCTCACACCCACGCCACTCCTCCAAGCTCACTCCCACGCCACTCCTCCAAGCTCACTCCCACGCCATTCCTGCAAGCTCACTTCCACGCCACTCCTGCAAGCTCACTCCCACGCCACTCCTCCAAGCTCACTCCCACGCCACTCTTCCAAGCTCACTCCCACGCCACTCCTGCAAGCTCACTCCCACGCCACTCCTCCAAGCTCACTCCCACGCCACTCCTCAAAGCTCACTCCCACGCCACTCCTCCAAGCTCACTCCCACGCCACTCCTCCAAGCTTACTTCCACGCCACTCCTGCAAGCTCACTCCCACGCCACTCCTCCAAGCTCACTCCCACGCCACTCTTCCAAGCTCACTTCCACGCCACTCCTACAAGCTCACTCCCACGCCACTCCTCCAAGCTCACTTCCACGCCACTCCTGCAAGCTCACTCCCACGCCACTCCTCCAAGCTCACTCCCACGCCACTCCTCCAAGCTCACTCCCACGCCACTCCTCCAAGCTCACTCCCACGCCACTCCTCCAAGCTCACTCCCACGCCACTCTTCCAAGCTCACTTCCACGCCACTCCTGCAAGCTCACTCCCACGCACTTCTCCAAGCTCACTCCCACGCCACTCCTCCAAGCTCACTCCCACGCCACTCCTCCAAGCTCACTCCCACGCCACTCTTCCAAGCTCACTTCCACGCCACTCCTGCAAGCTCACTCCCACGCCACTCCTCCAAGCTCACTCCCACGCCACTCCAAGCTCACTCCCACGCCACTCCAAGCTCACTCCCACGCAGTTTTCTCAACATTGTTGACAAGTCTTGAGAGACGGGATTGCGAGGAAGAAGAGAAATAAGGACATGGAAGAGGAAAAAGAAAGAGAGGGGGAAGGAAGAGGTGGGACAAAGAGAGACAAAGAGGATAAGTAGAGAGAAAAAAAACTCAAAATAAAGAAACAAAATAATAATAATAATAATAATAATAATAATAATAATAATAATAATAATAATAATAATAATAATAATAATAATAAGAATAAGAATAAGCAGTGAGAAGAATCCCTGGAAAAGACTGATTACTTACCATCACTACGAACGGTAATGTTAAAAAGAGAAGGTACCAGACTACCGCCTTGTGTTACTTATGTCTAGACATGTGGAAGTTAGATTAGTATAGCGGAAGGCTCTCTCCCTACTCTCAAATTCAAATTCATTTTTTTATTTGTATGATTTTCAAGTTATAAAATATTGTTAAGTACAAAGGAAGCCACTAACATGCCTGAATATTTCTTCCTTTATCCCTTTCTTCATCCCTTCCTTCATTCCTTCCTTCATCCTTTCCTTCACCAATTCCTTCATCAATTCTTTTATTCCTTCCTTCATTCCTTCTTTCACACCTTCCTTCATCCCTTCCTTCGTCCATTCCTTCATTCCTTCTTTCACTCCTTCATCCCTTCCTTCATCCCTTTCTTTTTTTTTTTTTTTTTTTTTTTTTTTTTTTTTTTTTTTTTTTTACACAGGGTTTGACAAGGTTAAGGATCCCTAGCTTTATTGACATCTATATTACAGGCTAAGGATTCCTAACTTTATTGGCAAGCTAAGAGCTGTTACCTACATCAGCTCATTTGAAAGCATTTTTATTGTTATGAGACATACAAGTACGGGACAGGATGAAGTTGGAGCCATCTGTGGGCCAGCATTTTCATTTGATCAACTGACTTTATCTCGTTGATATCATTATGCTGTACGAATGTGTTCCATACTCGAGTCATCCTGGGTATGTATGATCTCAGATGGAGTGATGTTCTGGAGAAGGGTACAGCCAGAGTGAAGTTGCTGCTTTCTGCCCGTCTTGTGGCATAAAAGCTTGTTTCACGCTGTCCTCGAAGTGGATCCAAGTGTGGTATTTTGACAATATTGGCCTTGTACATAACAGTAAGGCCACCCACATCCCTCCTATGTTGAAGGCTCTGCTGAAATGATAGATCTATCCAGGATGGGTCCAGGCGAGAGATGAGACGTCTTGCTCTGTTCTCTACTCTGTCCAGCAGTCGCAGATGAGAGGGGGGGCAGCCAAACCAAGAAAGTGGAGCATACTCAAGGTGTGAGCGTACTTGTGCCTCGTATAGGATCTTGCAACCCCTACTGTCAAGCAGATGCGAGATACGGCGAAGTGCTGTAAGCTTCCTGGCTGCCTTGTTTGCAAGATTTACAATATGGTTCTTCATGGTTAGTTTGGAGTCAAATTTCACCCCAAGGATATCAACTTCTTCTCCAGGTGCCAACATCCTCCCATTCATCCTTACTACTGCACCAGCATTACCATCATGGTGCCTAGAGACGATCATCATTTGCGTTTTCTCAGGTGCAAATGTTACTTCTTCATCCATTCCTTCATTCCTTCTTTCACACTTCACCCCTTCCTTCCTTCCTTCCTTCATTCCTTCCTTCATTCCTTCTTTCACAACTTCCTTCATCCCTTCCTTCATCTATTCCTTCATATCTTCTTTCACACCTTCCTTCATCCGTTCTTTAATCCCTTCCTTCATCCATTCTTTCATTCCTTCCTTCATTCCTTCCTTCATTCCTTCTTTCACACCTTCCTTCATCCCTTCCTTCATCTCATCCTTCACCCATTCCTTCATTCCTTCCCTCATTCCTTCTTTCACACCTTCCATCATCCCTTTTTTCATCCCTTCATTCATGCCTTTATTCATCCCTTCCTTCATCCCTTATTTCATCCATTCTTTCATTCCTTCCTTCATTCCTTTTTTCACACCTTCCTTAATCCCTTCCTTCATACCTTCCTTCATCCATTCCTTCATTCCTTCCTTCATTCCTACTTTCACACCTTCCTTCATCCATTCTTTCATACATTCCTTCTTTCCCTTTCCCTTCGTGCTTTCCTTCATCCCTTCCTCCATCCATTCATTCATTCCTTTCTTCACCCCTTCCTTCATTCATTCCTTCGCACCTTCCTTCATCCCTTCATTCCTTCACTCTTTCTTTCATTCCTTCTTTCATTTCTTCCTTTAGTCCTTCCTTCATTCCTTCTTTCATTTCTTCCTTTAGTCCTTCCTTCATTTCTTTCATCCCTTCCTTCATTCCTTCCTTCCTCCTTTACTTCATCTCTTCCTTCATCTCTTCTTTCATCTCTTCCTTCACTCCTTCCTTCATCCCTTCCTTCATTCCTTCACTCCTTCTTTCATTCATTCCTTCATTCATTCCTTTACTTCTTCCTTCATCCCTTTCATCCCTTCCTTCATTCATTCCATCACTCCTTGATTCATCCCTTCATTCCTTCCTTCTTTCACTCCTTCCTTTATCTCTTCCTTCAACCCCTCCTTCATCCATTCCTTAATTCTTTCCTTCATTCCTTTGTTCGTTCCTTCCTTCTTTCACACCTTCCTTCACACGTTCTTTCACACGTTCATTCATTCCTTCCTTCACACCTTCCTTCACACCTTCCTTCATACCTTCCTTCACACCTTCCATCATTCCTTTCTTCACACCTTCCTTCATTCCTTCAGTCACACCTTCCTTCACACCTTCCTTCACATCTTCCTTCAACCTTTCTTCACACCTTCCTTCACACCTTCCTTCATTCCTTCCTTCACACCTTCCTTCACGCCTTTCTTCATTCCATCCGTCACATCTTCCTTCACACCTTCCTTCACACCTTCCTTCATTCCTTCATTCACACCTTCCTTCACACCTTCCTTCACACCTTATTTCATTCCTTCCTTGACATCTTCCTTCACACTTCCTTCACACCTTCATTCACACCTTCCTACACACCTTCCTTAATTCCTTCCTTGACATCTTCCTTCACACCTTCCTTCACACCTTGATTCACACCTTCCTTCACACCTTCCTTCATTCCTTCCTTGACATTTTCCATCACACCTTCTTTCACACCTTCCTTCACGCCTTCCTTCATTTCTTCCTTCACACTTTCCTTCACACCTTCATTCACACCTTCCTTCATTCCTTCCTTCACACCTTCCTTCACACCTTCCTTCACACCTCCCTTCACTTCTCCTTCATTCCTTCTTGACATCTTCCTTCAGACCTTCCTTCACACCTTCCTTCACACATTCCTTCACACCTTCCTTCACAACTTCCTTCACACCTTCCTTCACACCTTACTTCATTCCTTCATTCACATCTTGCTTCACACCTCCCTTCACACCTTCCTTCATTCCTTCCTTGACATCTTCCTTCACACCTTCCTTCACACCTTCCTTCACACTTCCCATTACACATTCCTTCACACCTTCCTTCACACCTTCCTTCACACCTTCCTTCACACTTTTCTTTACACCTTCCTTCACACCTTCCTTCACACCTTCCTTCACACTTTCCTTCACACCTTCCTTTACACCTTCTTTCACACCTTCCTTCACACCTTCCTTCATTCCTTCCTTGACATCTTCCTTCACACTTCCTTCACATCTTCATTCACACCTTCCTTCACACCTTCCTTCACACCTTCCTTCACGCCTTCCTTCATACCTTCCTTCACACCTTCCTTCACACCTACCTTCACACCTTCCTTCACACCTTCCTTCACACCTTCCTTCACACCTTTCTTCATTCCTTCTTTCACACCTTCCTTCACACCTATCTTCACGCCTTCCTTCACACCTTCCTTCACACCTTCCTTCATTCCTTCTTTCACACCTTCCTTCACACCTACCTTCACGCCTTCCTTCACACCTTCCTTCACACCTTCCTTCACATCTTCTTTCATTCCTTCCTTCACACCTTCCTTCACACCTTCCTTCATTCCTTCTTTCACACCTTCCTTCACACCTTCCTTCACACTTTTCTTCACGCCTTCCTTCATTCCTTCTTTCACACCTTCCTTCACACCTACCTTCACACCTTCCTTCACACCTTCCTTCACACCTTCTTCACACCTTCCTTCACACCTTTCTTCATTCCTTCTTTCACACCTTCCTTCACACTATCTTCACTCCTTCCTTCACACCTTCCTTCACACCTTCCTTCATTCCTTCTTTCACACCTTCCTTCACACCTACCTTCACGCCTTCCTTCACACCTTCCTTCACACCTTCCTTCACATCTTCCTTCATTCCTTCCTTCACACCTTCCTTCACACCTTCCTTCACACCTTCCTTCATTCCTTCTTTCACACCTTCCTTCACACCTTCCGTCACACCTTTCTTCACACCTTCCTTCACACCTTCCTTCACACCTACCTTCACACCTTTCTTCACACCTTCCTTCACACCTTCCTTCACACCTTCCTTCACACCTTTCTTCATTCCTTCTTTCACACCTTCCTTCACACCTATCTTCACTCCTTCCTTCACACCTTCCTTCACACCTTCCTTCATTCCTTCTTTCACACCTTCCTTCACACCTACCTTCACGCCTTCCTTTACACCTTCCTTCACACCTCCTTCACATCTTCCTTCATTCCTTCCTTCACACCTTCCTTCACACCTTCCTTCACACCTTCCTTCATTCCTTCTTTCACACCTTCCTTCACACCTTCCGTCACACCTTTCTTCACACCTTCCTTCACAACTTCCTTCACACCTTCCTTCACACCTTCCTTCACACCTACCTTCACACCTTCCTTCACACCTTCCTTCACACCTTCCTTCACACCTTCCTTCATTCCTTCTTTCACACCTTCCCTCACACCTTCCTTCACACCTTTCTTCACACCTTCCTTCACACCTTCCTTCACACCTACCTTCACAACTTCCTTCACACCTTCCTTCACACCTACCTTCACAACTTCCTTCACACCTTCCTTCATTCCTTCCTTCACACCTTCCTTCACAACTTCCTTCACACCTACCTTCACACCTTCCTTCACACCTACCTTCACAACTTCCTTCACACCTTCCTTCACACCTTCCTTCACACCTCCCTTCACACGTTCCTTCATTCCTTACTTCTCACCTACCTTCACACCTACCTTCACACCTACCTTCACACCTTCCTTCACATCTTCCTTCACACCTTCCTTCACACCTTCCTTCACACCTTCCTTCACACCTCCCTTCACACCTTCCTTCATTCCTTCCTTCACACCTTCCTTCACACCTTCCTTCACACCTACCTTCACACCTTCCTTCACACCTACCCTCACAACTTCCTTCACACCTTCCTTCACACCTTCCTTCATTCCTTCCTTCACACCTTCCTTCACACCTTCCTTCACACCTACCTTCACACCTTCCTTCACACCTACCTTCACAACTTTCTTCACACC
>NC_069409.1:47930274-47935274 GCF_026875155.1 Cherax quadricarinatus
GTTAGGAAGTATTTCTTTAGTCTTAGAGTTGTCAGGAACTGGAATAATCTGGAGAGTGACGTAGTGGAAGCAATTCCCTAAAATGCTTTAAAAAGAGGTATGACAAATATTATGGAGCAGGGAGAGAGTGAATTAGTATCGACCAGTGAAGAGGCGGGGCTAGGAGCTATGACTCGACCCCTGCAACCACATATAGGTGAGTACACACAAAAAACACCAACACACACACACGACATGGCTAGGACAAAATGGTAACAAAAACATACACACACACACACACACACACACACACACACACACACACACACACACACACCACACACACACACAAAACAAACACACACACATACACACACACACACACACACACCACACACAACACACACACACCACACACACACACACACACACACCACATCCACTCACACACACACATACACACTCACAAGCCAAGTTTTCTGGTCGACATGTGCCCATGACAAAATTGTAACAAACACACCATACTGCATATATATGTATATATTATATATATATATATATATAATATATATATAATATATATATATATAAATATATTATATATAATATATATATTATATATAATTTATATATATATATATATATATATATATATATATAGATAGATAGATAGATAGATAGATATACATACATACATATCCGTTCAAAGGGTTTATCGCTTTATTAAATAATATTAATAGTAATAATAATAATAACAATAATAATAACAATGTTAGAGGTGGTGCGACAGTGACCTTGGTAGTGTGCTCAGTGACCTCGGGGCCAACACACTTCTTCCCACGTTCATCACAATCTGACGCGCAGTGCAAGGGAGACGGCAGTGGAAAAGATTAGAAACGGGCAAGAGGAGGATAGATAGAGGAAATCTGGGACAGAAGGAACAGGAGGACAGGGTAGAGGAACAGATAACTGAAGGGCATAAATGATCAAGAAAATAGAGTTAGGGCTAAAAAGTAATGAAATGGTCGGAAAGGTGACAATAGAGCGAGTGATCTCTTTGAGAAGTGGAAGGTGAAATAACAGGAAGAGTTTCAAAGACGATAATAAAGCTAGTGATGAGAGAAACAAAGAAATAAAGGCACGTGAGGAGATAAGTAAAGGTGTGACTAAAACTGATAAGGTCAATGAGGAGAGAAATAAAGGAAAAGTGTGAATGAATCTAATAAGGTCACTAGAATAATAAGGTTGTTACAACGCCAAGGGAAGGGTCGTTACCTGAAGACGATTTAAGGGGGTCACCGCCCCCGTTGGTCGGTCCCAGACCGGCGATCGGGTCAGCTTTCAGGGTTAAAGTGATGGGAAGTGTAAAAGGAAGAGGGAAGTGGGAAGAAAAGGGACGGGAGGTAAGGGATGAAGGGAAGAAAGAAAGAGAAGTAACTGGGAAGGAGCAGGAGAAAGAAATGTTATTACGAAGAGTTGAGAAAATGAATGAAAATAAGGTGTGTGTGTGTGTGTGTGTGTGTGTGTGTGTGTGTGTGTGTGTGTGGGTGTGTACTCACCTATTTGTACTCACCTATTTGTGGTTGCAGGGGTCGAGTCTTAGCTCCTGGCCCCGCCTCTTCACCGGTTGCTACTAGGCCCTCTCTCTCCCCGCTCCATGAGCTTTATCAAACCTCGTCTTAAAACTGTGTATGGTTCCTGCCTCCACTACGTCATTTTCTAGGCTATTCCACTGCCTTACAACTCTATGACTGAAGAAATACTTCCTACTATCTCTCTGACTCATTTGTGTCTTCAACTTCCAATTGTGGCCTCTTGTTTCTGTGTCCCCTCCCTGGAACATCCTGTCTTTGTCCACCTTGTCTATTCCACGCAGTATTTTATATGTCGTTATCATGTCTCCCTGACCCTCCTGTCCTCCAGTGTGGTCAGGCCGATTTCCCTTAATCTTTCTTCATAGGACATTCCCCTTAGCTCTGGAACTAACCTTGTCGCAAACCTTTGTACTTTCTCTAGTTTCTTGACGTGCTTTATCAAGTGCGGGTTCCAAACAGGTGCTGCATACTCCAGTATGGGCCTGACATACACGGTGTACAGTGTCTTGAATGATTCCTTACTAAGGTATCGGAATGCTGTTCTCAGGTTTGCCAGGCGCCCATATGCTGCAGCAGTTATCTGATTGATGTGTGCTTCCGGAGACATGCTCGGTGTTATACTCACCTGAAGATCTTTCTCCTTGAGTGAGGTTTGCAGTCTTTGGCCCCCTAGCCTATACTCTGTCTGTGGTCTTCTGTGCCCCTTCCCCTATCTTCATGACTTTGCATTTGGCAGGATTAAAAATTTGAGGAAGCCATTTGCTGGACCAGGTGTCCAGTCTGTCCAGGTCTCTTTGAAGTCCTGCCTGGTCCTCATCAGATTTAATTCTCCTCATTAACTTCACATCATCTGCAAACAGGGACACTTCTGAGTCTAACCCTTCCGTCATGTCGTTCACATATACCAAAAATAGCACTGGTCCTAGGACCGACCCCTGTGGGACCCCGCTCGTCACAGGTGCCCACTGTGATACATCATTACGTACCATGACTCGTTGTTGCCTCCCTGTCAGGTATTCTCTGATCCATTGCAGTGCCCTTCCTGTTATATGCGCCTGATGCTCTAGCTTCTGCACTAATCTCTTGTGAGGAACTGTGTCAAAGGCCTTCTTGCAGTCCAAGAAGATGCAATCAACCCACCCCTCTCTCTCTTGTCTTACTTCTGTTATTTTATCATAAAACTCCAGAAGGTTTGTGACACAGGATTTGCCTTCCGTGAATCCGTGCTGGTTGGCATTTATACTCCTGTTCCGTTCCAGGTGCTCCACCACTCTCCTCCTGATAATCTTCTCCATAATTTTGCACACTATACACGTCAATGACACAGGTCTATAGTTTAGTGCCTCTTTTCTGTCTCCTTTTTTAAAAATGGGAACTACATTTGCCGTCTTCCATACCTCAGGTAGTTGCCCAGTTTCCAGGGATGTGTTGAAGATTGTGGTAAGTGGCACGCACAACATATCTGCTCCCTCTCTAAGGACCCACGGGGAGATGTTGTCTGGTCCCATTGCCTTTGAGGTATCGATGTCCCTTAGCAGTTTCTTCACCTCCTCCTCATCTGTGTGTATGTCGTCCAACACTTGTTGGTGTATTATTTGCTGGTGTCCCCATCTGGTCTGTCCCCCCAGAGTCCTTCCTGTCTCTACTGTAAATACTTCCTTAAATCTCGTGTTGAGCTCCTCACATACCTCTTGATCGTTTCTTGTGAGTTCTCCACCTTCTTTCCTCAGCCTTATCACCTGGTCCTTGACTGTTGTCTTCCTCCTAATGTGGGTATACAGCAGTTTCGGGTCAGATTTGACTTTCGATGCTATGTCGTTTTCATACTGTCGCTGGGCCTCCCTCCTTATCTGTGCATACTCGTTTCTGGCTCTTCTACTAATCTCCTTGTTTTCCTGGGTCCTATGCCTCCTGTACCGTTTCCATTCTCTGTTGCACTTAGTTTTTGCCTCCCTACACCTTCGGGTAAACCAAGGACTCGTTTTGGTCTTCCTATTATTTCTGTTTCCCTTGGGAACAAAACTTTCCTCTGCCTCCTTGCACTTTGTTGCCACATATTCCATCATCTCGTTTATTGATTTTCCTACCATTTCTCTGTCCCACTGAACCTCCTGCAGGAAGTTTCTCATACCTGTGTAGTCCCCCCTTTTATAGTTTGGCCTGTCCCCTTCAGTTCCTGTTACCTTCTCCACTTGTAACTCTACTATATAGTCAAAACTCAGAACCACATGATCGCTAGCTCCAAGGGGCCTCTCGTGAGTGATGTCCTCAATGTCTGAACTGCTCAGGGTGAACACAAGATCCAGTCTTGCTGGCTCATCCTCCCCTCTCTCTCTGGTTGTGTCCCTGACATGTTGATGCATGAGGTTTTCAAGTACCACATCCATCATCTTGGCTCTCCAATCATGTCCATGCCTTCCATTTCCTCAAATCCCCATTGGTGTTTTATGAGCAGTGCAACCCCTCCTCCCCCTCTACTCCTTCTATCTTTCCTCAGGATCTGATATCCTGTTGGGAACATTGTGTCTGTTATTGTCTCAGCGAGTTTTGTTTCTGTGACTGCTATGATGTCTGGGGATTTTTCACTGATTCTTTCATTCCACTCCTCATGTTTATTCGTTATTCCATCCGCGTTTGTGTACCAAACCTTCAGTTTCTTTTCTATCATTGTGGTCATGCAAGAATATTGGGGTTGGGGGAGCGAGGGGCCTTGGTGGGGGCCTATATGGGGATGTGGTGTAGGTGGGGTTTGTGTTGATGGGGGTGGGGTCAGAATGCCATAAGGGACAGCTTTTGGGGGTGAGGTTTGTGATTATGGGGGTTGGTGGCAGAGGGAACAGTGAGTGGGTTGTAGTATAGGTTTCCCTCAGTTGCTTTGGGAATGTCGGGGGGTGGAGTCTTTTGGTGGGAGATTCTGTGGGGTGTGTTTGCCCTTCCTCCTGTGTCTGGGTCCTGCTCATTTTCATTGCTTCTCGTTCCTCCTTGCGTCTCTGTACCCTCTCTTTCAGTGTAGTCCTTTCTTCTTGTGTTCTGTTTCGGTCGAGGTATACTCTCTGGTACCCCTCTTTGTCCCTCAGTCTTGCTTTCTCTTGCAGAATCCTGGTTCGAACTGATTCTTCCTTGAAAGTTACTCTGACAGGCCATATCGTTCCACTCGCAAACCCCCCAATTCTCTGAAAAATTGTCACTGGGTCATATTGCCCTCCCCTATTGTTTTATGATGCCTTCAATCATTTTTTCTCCTCCTGTTTTATTTCTTCAATGTTGGCCCCCTTGGCTTCTTGAGCCCGTACAAAAAAAACTGACCTCGCCCTTTCCTCCTCCACTGAGTCTCCATCTGCTTCCTCTGAGGCATTTTATTTCCCTTTCCCTTGACATGTTTTTGCCTTCAGTCACTGGTTTTATCTGAAAAATTCTATTCTCAGT
>NC_069409.1:47940274-47942774 GCF_026875155.1 Cherax quadricarinatus
GCTAGATTACCTTGCAAGGAAGATGGAGGAGAGGTTAGAAGCAGAATGCAGAAGGTGGGAGCAACATGCCACAGTAGCAGAAGCCAAGATACAGAGATTAGAAGAGGAGCTGAGAAATCTGAAGCAGCCTAGAGACAAAGATAATACAGAAGTAGCATCAGCAATGTTTACATCAGACACAGACAAAGGGTCTGAAGGGAGCATGGAAGCTAAGCTTTATGCAGAGGTCCTGTCAAACCCACATGGGGCCAAAACAAAGACAGGGAGCACACTAGGACAGAATGAGAGGTTGGAAGATATTGAAGGAACTAGGACATGTGCAGGGACCTTACCAGACACTTGTGGGGGCCAGGAACAGGTGAGCAGGAAGGACAAACCAATGAGCATAGGGACCACAGCTAGGAAAGGGACTGAAGGAAGGAACACTCCATGGGAAGGAACTAAAACACCTCAGAGGATGCAATTGGAGTCACAGTGGTAGGTGGAAAGGGAGAGATCAGTTTTTGTCTATGGGCTAAATGAAGCTGAAGGGGAAACTTATGATGAATGAAAGCAGGAGGAGAAAAAAGCGATTGAAGGTATCATGAAGGTGATAGGCGAAGGAGACATGACCCAGGTGGCAAATTTTTGGAGAATCGGGTGGTTCATAAAGAGAAGGAAACAGCCTCTCAAAGTAATTTTCAAGGCAGAATCAACTCGAACCATGATCCTACAGGAGAAAGCACGGCTGAGAGGCAAACAGGAGTTCATGAGTGTGTACCTCGATTGAGACAGAACACAGGAGGAAAGGATAATACTGAAAGAGAGAGTGCAAAAACGAAAAAAGGAATGGGAGGAAATGAAAAAGGAGAGCAGAATAATGCAAGAACAGGTGGAAAGACAAGCACACCCCCCAGAAACACATGCAGAAGGACTCCAGCCACGACACCCCCAAGGCAACTGAACAATCCAAACCAACCATCACACACCGATCCCTCTTTTCCCACCCCCCGCACCACGAACCCTACCCCTACAGCAACCCCCTATGGGAGCTCTTCCTCCACCTCCACTGCAACCCCCCACAGGCCCCCACCAGGGCTCCTGATCCCCCAACCACAATATTCCCCCAGGACCACAGTTATAGTATTAGAACAGAAGTTGAAGGTTTGGTACACAAATGCGGATGGATTAACGTATAAATATAAGGAATGGCAAGAAAGAATCAATGAGAAGTCCCCAGACATCATAGTTACAGAAACAAAACCCACGGAGGCAATAACAGATGCAATCTTTCCACCAGGATACCAGATCATGAGGAAAGATAGAAGGGGCAGAGGGGGAGGTGGGGTTGCTCTGCTCATAAAAAACCAATGGAAATTCAAGAAAATGGGAGGCATAGACGAAACAGGAGAAAGGGACTACATAGTAGGTACACTTCAGTCTGGGGAGCACAAGGTGGTCATTGCAGTGATGTATAATCCACCACAGAACTGCAGGAGGACAAGAGAGGAATATGAAGAGAGCAACAGAGCAATGGTGGACACACTTGCTGAGGTGGCAAGAAGAGCTCACTCCAGCAGAGCAAAGTTGCTGGTTATGGGGGATTTCAATCACAGCGAGATTGACTGGGAAAACCTGGAGCCACATGGGGCTCCCAAAACATGGAGAGCCAAGATGTTGGATGTGGTGCTGGAAAACCTCATGCACCAACATGTTAAGAACACTACCAGAGTGAGAGGGGAGGATGAACCAGCAAGACTGGACCTTGTGCTCACCCTGGACAGTTCAGACATTGAGGACATCACAAATGAGAGTCCCATAGGAGCTAGTGACCACGTGGTTCTGTGCTTTGAATACTTAGTAGAGTTGCAAGTGGAGAGAGTAACAGGAGTTGAATGGAAAAAGCCAGATATAAAAGAGAGGGGACTAATAGGTTGAGGAACTTCCTGCAGGAGGTTCTGTGGGACAAAGAACTGGCAGGAAAGCCAGTAAATGAAATGATGGAATATGTAACAACAAAATGCAAGGAAGCAGTGGAAAGGTTTATTCCCAAGGGCAACAGAAACAATGGGAAGACCAGAACTAGCCCCTGGTTTACCCAACGGTGTAAGGAGGCAAAAACAAAGTGCAATAGAGAATGGAAAAACTAGAAAAGGCAGAGAACACATGAAAATAGGGAGAGTAGTCACAGAGCCTGGAACGAGTATGCACGGGTAAGGTGGGAGGCCCAGCAACAGTATGAAAATAACATAGCATCGAAAATCAAGACTGAACCGACACTATTGTATAGCCACATCAGGAGGAAGACAACAGTCAAAGACCAGGTGATCAGACTGAGAACGGAAGGTAGAGAACTCACAAGAAATGATCAGGAGGTATGTGAGGAGCTAAACAGGAGATTTAAGGAAGTTTTTACAGTAGAGACAGGAAAAGCTCTGGGAAGACAGCACAGAAGGGAATATCAAGAGGGAATATACCAACAAGTGTTGGATGACATATGAACAACCGAGGAGAAGGTGCA
>NC_069409.1:47947774-47960274 GCF_026875155.1 Cherax quadricarinatus
GACCTGTGTCATTGACGTGTATAGTATGCAAAATTATGGAGAAGATTATCAGGAGGAGAGTGGTGGAGCACTGGATGGAACAAGAGTATAATGCCAACCAGCATGATACACGGAAGGCAAATCCTGCGTCACAAAACTTTCTGGTGTTTATATGAAAAAATAACAGAAGTAAGATACGCGAGAGAGGGGTGGGTTTGATTGCATCTTTTTGTGACTGCAAGAAGGCTTTGACACAGTTCCTCACAAGAGGATTAGTTGCAGAAGCTAGAGCATCAGGTGCATATAACAGGAAGGGCACTGCAATGGATCAGAGAATACCTGACATGGAAGGCAACAACGAGGTCATGTACGTATTGATGTATCACAGTGGGCACCTGATGACGAGCGGGGGTCCCACAGCGGGCTCGGTCCTAGGGGACCAGTGCTATTTTGGTATATCGTGAACGAGCATGACGAAGGGTTGACTCAGAAGTGTCCTGTTTGCAGTTGATGTGAAGTTAATGAGAGAATTAAAATCTGATTGAGGACCAGGCAGGACCTTCAAAGACGATTGGACAGAACTGGACACCTGTCCAGCAAATGGCCCTTCTAGAATTTAATCCTGCCAAAATGCAAGTCATGAAATTAGGGGAAGGGACACGCGACCACAGACCAGAGTATAGGCTAGGTGGCCAAAGACTGCAAAACCTCACTCAAGGAGAAAGATCTTTGGGGTGAGTATAAAAACCGGCATGTCTCCGGGGAAGCACACATTCAATCAGATACTGCTGCGCATATGGCGCCTGCCAACCTGAGATCAGCATTCCGATTACTTAAGTAAGGAATCCATTCAAAAACCATGTACACCGTGTATGTCAGGCCCATTACTGGAGTATGCAGGCACCTGTTTGGGAACCCGCACTTGATAAAGCACGTCAAGAAAACTAGAGAAAGTACAAAGGTTTGCGACAAGGTTTAGTTCCAGAGCTATAGGGGAATGTCCTATGAAGAAAGATTTAAGAGAAATCGCTGACGACACTGGAGGACCAGGAGGGTCAGGGAGACATGATAACGACATATAAAATTCTGCGTGGAATAGACAAGGTGGACAAAGACAGGATGTTCCAGGAGGGGACACAGAAACAAAGAGGCCACAATTGGATGTTGCAGACACAAAATGAGGTCAGAGAGATAGTAGGAAGTTTTTCTTCAGTATAGAGTTGTTAAGGCGTGGAATAGCCTAGAAAATGACGTAGTGGAGGCAGGAACCATAACAGTTTTAGAACGAGGTTTGATAAAGCTCATGGAGCGGGGCGAGAGAGAGGCCTGTAGCAACCGGTGAAAGGGCGGGGCCAGGAGCTAAGACTCGACCCTGCTACCACAAATAGGTGAGTACAATAGGTGAGTACACACACACACAAGGACACTCAACACACAAACACAAACAAACCACACACCACACCACACAACCACACACACACACACATGCACAGGCAAAGGACCAGGCGAATAAGGAGAACAGTCGCTAGAGCCAGAAACGAATATGCACAGATAGAAGGGAGGCCAAAGGACAATATGAAAATTGACATAGCAGCGAAAGACAAATCTTGACCCGAAAATGTTGTACAGCCGTGGCGCACAGCGTGGAGCAGCAGGCGTATATGTACCCCTAACAACAATATTCAATACATCTTCGAAAACAGGGAGATTGCCTGAGCATGGAAGACTCAGCAAATGTAGTCCTCAATCTTTAAAAAAGGAGGGACAGACATGAAGCATTAAACTACAGTACCAGTGTCACTGACATGATATAGTATGCAAAATCATGGAGAAGATTATCAGGAGAATGGCGTCGTGGAACATAGAAAGGAATGATTCATCAACAGCAGCCAACAGGTTTCAGGGACGGGAAATCCTGTGTCACAAACCTACTGGAGTTCTATGACATCTGGAGTTTACCTGGAGAGAGTTCCGGGGGTCAACGCCCCCGCGGCCCGGTCTGAGACAGGCCTCTGGTGGCTCAGAGCCTGATCAACCAGGATGTTGCTGCTTGGGCTGCACGCAAACCAACATACGAGCCACAGCCCGGCTGATCCGGAAAAAAACTGACTTTAGGTGCTTGTCCAGTGCCAGCTTGAAGACTGCCAGGGGTCTGTTGGTAATCCCCCTTATGTGTGCTGGGAGGCAGTTGAACAGTCTCGGGCCCCTGACACTTATTGTATGGTCTCTTAACGTGCTAGTGACACCCCTGCTTTTCATTGGGGGGATGGTGCATCGTCTGCCAAGTCTTTTGCTTTCGTAGTGGGTGATTTTCGTGTGCAAGTTCGAGTACAGTCCTCTAGGATTTTCCAGGTGTATATAATCATGTATCTCTCCTCTCTGCGTTCCAGGGAATACAGGTTTAGGAACCTCAAGCGCTCCCAATAATTGAGGTGTTTTATCTCCGTGACAGCAGTAAGACAAGAGAGAGAGGGGTGGGTGGATTGCATTTTCTTGGACTGCAAGAAGGCGTTTGATACAGTTCCACAAAGAGACTTGGGTGCAAAAAACTGGAGGACTAAGCAGGTATAACAGGGAAGGCACTCAATGGATCAGGGAATATTCGTCAGGGAACGACAGCAGCGAGTCATGGTAGTGGCCGAGGGTGTCAGAGTGGGCACTGTGACCCAGCCGGGGTCCCGCAGGGAGGGTCAGTCCTAGGGAGCAGGTGGCTGTTTCTGGTTAATTAGTGGAACGAACTACATGACGGAAGGGAATAGACTCTGAGGTGTCCCTGTTGCAGATACCGTGCAGTTGTGAGAAGAAATTCACTCGATCGAAGACCAGGCAGAACTACAAAGGGATCTGGACAGGTTCAGACCGGTTCCAGCAATTGGCTCCTGGAGTTTCAATCCCCCCCCCCCAGTGCAAAGTCATGAAGATTGGGGACGGGCAAAGAATGGCCGCAGACGGAGTCCAGTCTAGGGGGTCAGAGCCTCCCAACCTCACTCAAGGAAAAAGATCTTGGGGTGGTATAACACCAGGCACATCTCCTGAGCGCACAAACCACTAAATGCTGCGCATATGGGGCCTAGCAAACCTCAGGAACAGGATTCCGACATCTTATTAGGAATCATTCAGGACCTGAACACCGTGTATGTAGGCCCATATTGGAGTATGCGGCACAGTTTGGAACCCACACATAGCCAAGCACGTGAAGAAACTAGAGGAAAGTGCAAAGGTTTGAAAACGACCTAGTCCCAGAGCTAAGGAGGTATGTCCTACGAGGACGAGGTTAAGGGAAATCAACCTGACGACACTGGAGGACAGGAGAGATAGGTGGGGACATGTAACGAATACAAAATACTGAGAGGGAATTTAGACAAGTGGACAAAGACAGGTGTTCCAGAGATTGGACACTAAGTAACAAGGGGACACAGTTGAAGCTGAGGACCACAGAGAATAACAGGGATGTTAGGAGTATTTTCTTAGCCACAGAAGTAGTCAGCGTAGTGCTGAATAGTATGGAAGCGATGTAGTGGAGCAGGATCCAACATAGCTTTGAAGCGAGGTATGCTAAAGCTGTCACGGCTTCAGGGAAGTGACCTAGTAGCGATCCAGTGACGCAGGCGGGCCAGGGAGCTCGGACTCGACCCCCGCCAACCTCAACTAGGTGGTACCAACTCAGGTGAGTACACATCACCCACACAACACCACACCACACCACACTCTCACACACATCACACAAACGCACACACACGCACACAAACACACAGAAAACACACACACACAAACACAAAACTAGAGATTAGTGCAAAAATGGAGAGGACCAAGCGGGATAACAGGGAAAGTCACTGCAATGGATCAGGGTATACTTGCAGGAAGACAGCAGGAGTAATGGTACCGTGGCGGAGGTGTCAGAGTGGGCACCTGTGACAAGCGGGGTCCCACAAGGGGTCAGTCCTAGGACCAGTGCTCGTTTTTGAGTATTTGTGAACGACATGACGGACGGAATAAACTCCGAGGTGTTCTGTTTGCGATGACGTGAATGTTGATGAAGAGTTCATTCGAGTCGAAGACCAGTGCAGAACTATCAAAGGGGAATTGGACAGGCTGCAGACCTGGTCCAGAACTGGCTCCTGGAGTTCATCCCACCAAGTGCAAAGTCATGAGGCTTCGGGGGATTATGGGCAAAGAAGACCGCGGACAGTGTTTTGTCGTAGGGGGCCAGAGACTACAAACATCACTCAAGGAAAAAGATCTTGGGGTGAGTATAACACCAGGCACATCCCCTGAAGCGCACATCAACCAAATAACTGCCGCAGCATATGGGCGCCTGGCAAACCTCAGAACAGCATTCCGACATCTTAATAAGGAATCGTTCAGGACCCTGTACACCGTGTACGTTAGGCCCATATTGGAGTATGCGGCACCAGTTTGGAACCCACACCTAGCCAAGCATGTAAAGAAACTAGAGAAAGTGCAAAGGTTTGCAACAAGACTAGTCCCAGAGTTAAGAGGTATGTCCTATGAGGAGAGGTTAAGGGAAATCAACCTGACGACACTGGAGGACAGGAGAGATAGGTGGGACATGATAACGACTTACAAAATACTGAGAGGAATTGACAAGGTGGACAAAGACAGGATGTTCCAGAGACTGGACACAGCAACACGGGGATGTCAGCATAGTTGCTGATCCCTGTGTTATATAGCATAGCATATTAGTATCATCCATGTGCTTTAGATAGGAGATCCCTTGTAGGCCTGTGACTTTGTGTGACGTCACGCGATGCGCAAGTGTACACTCGTACCTCTGCCCCGCTCTTACTCGGTGTAGACACCCAGGCGAAGACAGGCAAGGCACTGGGCTCCAGTTCCATCATCTCAATCTGACAATATATCGTAACCATCCAACAAGTGTGTCTACCTTCAACCCTCGATATCTCCATTTAAGAACCCCTACAATAAATAGTGGCAAAGGAGGGCCTGTAATTCTGACGATTACAGCGATTTCTGGAGATAAATTTCGACCGAGCCAGCCATCTTGTGAGTAGGCCTACCGAGGTTAACGCCAGCCAGCTACCTCAAGCCAGTTCTCCCGCCCAAGCTCCTACCAGCTTCTACATTATTCACTGGTCAGTCTCTTTGTATTAGTGTATCTGCTTATTTGCATCACTCCCGAGGGGTTGACCCGAGTTTGCAAAATAAGCCAGCTTCCAGTCTGTGGTGGGGGAGTCAGAACAACGGAGTCCTAGTCCAGCCTAACCTACCCCATCCAATTATTTTGCCTGCCAAGCCAGCTTTCCACCCCTGCTGTGCTCATCGTGTGAAGTTATCAAGCTATTCTGTGTGAAGGGTTAAGATAAGCCAGCTAGCAACTAACCCAGGTGTCTTACCCCAGTACTCGAGCAAGCCACGTGAGTAGTCTTCATCGCTTGTGATTCAAGCTCCAAGCATTCTGAGTGCTCTTTTTCATCCTTGTGGTGTTGTAGTATTTCGTGGGTTTGTTTTAAGCCAGTCAGCTTAGAAATATCTTCGCGGCAGTGTGGCTGTTCTCAGTGAGGCTTACGCCGTTCAACCCATAGACCCAGCCATCCACGACCACGTGTGTCTCACCATTGCCGGTCTCAGCCCTGTTAACCCACAAACCCAACTACACTCACCACGTGGCCTCAGACGCCTCACTCAGCCATTACCCACTCACCTAACTTCTTCAGTGTTTTGGTGAACTACTAAGGGTTGTAGCACCATATTTTGAGGACCACATAGGGGGTCAAGAGCTAGAGTGTGTTTTCGCACCACCGTTAAAAGCCTCCTGTGTGTGTCTCTCTTCGATGTAAGTGCAATTCTACGATCACGTGTGCAGAGGACAGCAGCAAGACGACATAAACAATCTTCTACTCTCCACTACCATCAACCTCATTCTTCACCAAGTCGTTACAGCGATAATATTTTTTTTTTCATAGAGACATTTGCGAGTGTTGAGACATTTCTTTTGTGTTCCAGTGATTTTTCTTAGTGACATTCTGTGACTCTGATCAGACTCAGTGTTGATCATTGTACCTTGATTGCATTAATTTCTTTAAATCCTCCTTTAATTCAGTGTTAATTTCGTACCTTATCGTATGTCTGTTGTTCTGTGTGTCTTTTTATACACTTGAAGGAGTAAGTACTTTGTGTTTTTCCTTTGCTTCTTGTGCTGGTGCAACATATGAGCAGTATGGAACTTGTGTTTACCTCTGCAGAATCACCTTGTGTTCTCAGATATTCCAGTGAAAGTATTTCAGTAAATTTTTTCACTCTTATCTGCATCAACTCAGTGTTGTTCTGTTTATAATTTTTTTTTCTTCCCAGCTTTTGTGTATTTTTGTTTGGCTTCCCGACCTGTCTGCGCAGTGGTTACTGTGCTCTCCCTTGTGTGTTGAACATTCTTGTGTTTCATATTTTTCATTTAGACGTGTCTAATTTGTCTTATTTCCACAGGACAATAGTGCCATTATTTTGTTGCAAGCAAGAAATCATTTTTTTTTTACAAAATTTTTCACACATCAAGTTTCATTGCAAGAAAATTCTAGTACTGTGTTTATGTTGATGTGTTGTGTTCTGCATCACTGTAAGTGTTCAAACTTTTTTTGTTATGTTGTTTTTAGCACCTATTATTTTTCATGTTTCATTGAACAATTCACTTCCTTGTGCAATTTTTTAAGTTCTTCTTTAGAGTAAAATTCTTCTTTTGCTTGTTAAGTGTTGCTTGTGCAGTTAGAGGTCTAAAGTGTTCATTTCCTTGATATATTTCATTTCTTGTGTGTGTAATTAATTTTTTATTATTACACATTTGATTCATTTGCAAAATTTCTTGTGCAAATATTGTGTTGACATTAAAGTCCTTCTTGCAGAGAAATTTTATGAAAGTACTTGTGATTAGCAATTGTTATTTGCAACATTGCTACAGTTTTTTCAGTGCAGTTTCTTATGCTCTGTGCCTGTGCATTAATATTTTATTCTTTGTGTGCATTGTATTCTCTTTTTAGTGAATTGTTTTTGCTCAGTTTTTCTTAATTGTGCACAAGATTTATTGAGTCCATTTTAATATTTTTTTTTTTTTGATTGATTTATAATTTTATTGTGTATTTCCCTGTTGCATTGAAAGTATAGACAACTCACTGTGCCATTCATTCAATTTAAAGTAAAAGTAGAGCAAATTAGATTTGAGTAAAGTACAAGTTCTCTTGATTTTCAAAGTGTTGTTCATTTCAGTTACATATTTTCCTGTGTGAGTTCTTTACTTACTGTGTAACCTGTCAATTTTTAATTACTTATGCAGAATAGTTAAGCATTTTCTTCCATTTAAGCTTACTGTGTCATTCTCTCTATTTTTTTGCCTTATGCCCTTCAGTAAGTTCACTGAGAAGATGTCCCAGTCACTTTTGAATGTTCACTTAGTGTTTTCATGCAAGTCAAAAGTCAATTGGAATCAGTCCACAGTTACAATATTCCCTTCTGACTGAAAACAATACCTAGCCCCTGTGCAATGGTTGTTCTTCACAGCTTGTATCTGAGATTTGTTAATGTGCCGCGACAATGTGAAGTTCAGATTAAGTTCCTATTAGATTCGTTCATTACTTATTAAACGTAGCGAGCGGTCACTCGGCACTCAGTAATACTGACTCCTGTCAGGACTCAGCCACAACATCTTGCACGCAGGTAGTGCTGAGAATACTATCCTTTTCGTTGGACGACTTGTTCAAGTTACTCGTTCCTTCCCAGGGGACGCTTTTGAGGAAGAACTTTATTGCAAACGAGTTATGCCATCTCTTGCTGATGCCACAAAGCCGTTGCAGAATAGGCGTTTCTGTGCTAGTTGTTCTCACTTGAGTGTTTGTTGTTGTCCCTTGTGTTTCAGATTGTGATCCCATCCTAGTTGACAAGTAATCAGTGCATTATAAGAAGTTATTTCTCAATAACTTTCACTGTTGTTACGTTTGTAAGTGTAGATTTCGTTATAGCTGATACCTCGTGTCCACTGTGTGGGACTTCAGATTGAATATCAGCATTGTTGACCGCATATTCTTTTCCTATTCCCTTTGCTTGCAGTTTGAGATTAGTAGAAGCGTTCTCCCTTGCTATATTGCGTGTTATAGCGTAATTTTTTCAACGGGGGAGTCATCCACTCAACCGAGTAGGTTCATTCGCCTGTAAGAAAGAAAAAACTGATACCTTTTTTCCACGAACAACAGCCTACTGGAAGGTTAGCCAGATGGACATTGACTATCAAGAGTTCAATCCACTTTGAACATTTACCTGGCAAAGTCGTTGTAGTCGCAGAAGTTTATCACGGACTCACGTTGTGTATTACTGCGATCCTCCATTTACTGTCGAGGAATGTCAAAACTGCCAAAAGAACAGATCCCATGTGGTCTGGTGTGATTCGAGTCCTGCTACAGGAGATTTATTCTGACTGTTGAAGCCTCCAGCACCCATTAGTGACTTTGTAATGAGACCAAGAATTACTTTATCGAATAGTTGAGTTGGAGTACTCCTAGCAGCCGACATTTGTAATTCCACGTCACTGTGATTGTAGCTGTATCTTTTGTAGATACTCATTCAAGACTGTGTCCTCAGTATAAGGCATGTGTGAGCTCATTGCAGAGGATTCGTTCCTCCCAGAGGTGATAACCATTGTCTGCCATTAATAAACCTTACCCTCGCAGAACTGGGTTTAAGTGTAAACAGCTGTATAATTAGATGTCCGAGAGTGAATGAAATTATCAATGTGTGTTTTGTTCATTAGCTGATCAGTTTTTCAGAATATTTTTTTCGTGTTCTCAGTTCCCTCCGTATTCTGAGATTTGAAAGTTAATAGTCTGAGTAGCGCGCCCAGATGCCTTCTTGTTAGTTTACACCTTGTATATATATATATATTTATTCTTCCTCAGAATCCGTAGAGTGCATGTTTACAGATTCGATCGATCAATTCCACCCATATTGTAACAATGATTTGTTCTTTTAGTTTGTGAATGCATTACGTTAAAACTCATTACGTTAACCCCAATACGTTAACCACCCATTATGTTATCACCCATTATGTAGAACTCATGTACTGTAACATCCATTATGAACCATCCATTAGTTCTAAGTTATATATGTAATTTGTTATTGTATAGAATCAGCCACTCAGTTCCGCCTGCCTGTTTCAGCCTATAGATTAGTTAGTGTATGTCGAGAGACATAGTACATGACCGAAAGCTTTCAGCATAGTTGCTGATCCCTGTGTTATATAGCATAGCATATTAGTTTCATCCATGTGCTTTTAGATTAGGGATCTTGCGTAGGCTGTGACTTTGTGTGACGTTTCACGGGATGCGCATGTGTACGCTCATACCTCTGCCCCGCTCTCACTCGGCCGTAGACACCAGGCGACGACAGCAAGCACTGGGCTCCCAGTTTTCCATCATCTCAATCTGGACATATATCGTAAACCATCCAACAGCTGTGTCTACCTTCAACCCTCGATATCTCCATTATAAGAAACCCCTACGAATAGAGGACACAGTTGGAAGTTGAAGACATCAGATGATCAACGGGATGTTAGGACAGTATTTTCCTTCAGCCCAGAGTAGTCAGGAAGTGGAACAGTTGGGGAAGCGTATTGTTAGTGGAGGCAGGATCCATACATAGCTTTAAGCTAGAGGGAATACGATAAAAGTCATGGTTCAGGGAGAGTGACCTAGTAGGATACCAGTGAAGAGGCGGGGGGCCAGGAATCTTGGACTGACCCTGCAACCTCAAACTAGGTGAGTACAAATAGGTGAGACACACAACACACACACCACACACGCACACACACACACACGCCACCACACACACACACAGAATATAGTGGTGCGTACCACTTACCACAATCTTCAAACATCCCTGGAAACTGGGCATCTACCTGAGGTATGGAAGAGCAAATGTAGTTCCCCATTTTTTCAAAGGAGTCAGAAAAAGAGGCCTAAAACTATGACCTGTCGTCATAGACGTGTATAGTATGCAAAATTTAGGGGAGAAGATTATCAGGAGGAGGAGTGGTGGAGCACCTGGAACGGAAACAGGAGTATAAATGCCCAACCTGCAAGGATTCACGGAAGGCACTCTGTGTCACAAACTTTCTGGAGTTTTATGATAAAATAACAGAAGTAAGCAAGAGAGAGAGGGGTGGGTTGATTGCATTTCGTGGACTGCAAGGGCCTTTGACACAGTTCCTCACAAGAGATTAGTGCAGAATCTAGAGCATCAGGCGCATATATACACTGGTAGGGCACTGCATGGATCAGAGAATACCTGACAGGGGGCAACCATCGAGTCATGGTACGTAATTGATGTATCACAGTGGGCACCTGTGCGAGCGGGGTTCCCACAGGGGTCGGTCCTAGGACCTGTGTATTTTTGGTTATTGGGAACGACATGACGGGGAAGGGTTTAGATCAGAAGTGTCCCTGTTTTGCAGTTGATGTGAAGTTAATGTAGGGAGGAATTAAATCTGATGAGGACAGGCAGGACTTCAGCAGAGCCTGGACAGACTGGACCATCCTGCCGGTCCAGCAAATGACGCTCTTCTCGATTTAATCCAGCCAAATGCAAAGTCATGAAAAAATAGGAAAACTTTAAATAAGGGGGGGAAAAAAAAAAAAAAAGGGCACAGAAGACCCAGACAGAGTATAGGCTAGGTGGCAAAGACTGCAAAACCTCTCTCAAGGAAAAGATCTTGGGGTGAGTATAACACCGAGCTGTCTCGGAAGCACACATCAAATCAGTTAACTGCTGCCAGCACTATGGGAGCCTGGCAACCTTGAGAACAACATTCGATACCTTAGTATGGAATCTTCAAGACACTGTACACGTGTTTCCTGTCTGGCCCATACTGGAGTATGCAGCACCTGTTTGGAACCCGCACTAGATATAAGCACGTTTCAAGAAAAACTAAGAGAAAGTACAAAGGTTTGCGACAAGGTTAGTCTCCAGAGCTAAGGGGAATGGTCCTTTGAAGAAAGATTAAGGGAATCGGACTGACGACACTGGAGGACAGGAGGGTCAGGGGAGGCCATAATAACGACATATAAATACTGCGGGGGAATAGACAAGGTGGACACGGAAAGGATGTTCCAGGGGGGGGAACAGAAACAAGAGGCCACAATTGGATAGTTGATAGACAAATGAGTCTGAGAGATATAGGATGTATTTCTTCAGTCATAGATTGTAAGGCAGATGGAATAGCCTAGAACATGACGTCAGTGGAGGCAGGAACCATACACAGTTTTAAGACGAGGTTTGATAAACTCATGGAGCGGGGGAGAGAGAGGGCCTATTAGCAACCGGTGAAGAGGCGGGGCAGGAGCTAGGGACTTCGACCCCTGCAACCACAAATAGGTGAGTACAAATAGGTGTAGTACACACACAAACTTACACACACACCACAAACGCAACACACACAAAACACAAACACACAAAGACTCACACCACCATCAAACACCACACACACAATACAAACTACACACGACAAACACGCATAAACACACACACCCACACACACAAACACACACACCACATGGCACACACACACTACACTACCACACACACACACACACACACACACCACACACAACACACACACACACGCACACACACACACACACTTCACACACACTCACACTCACACAAACACACACAAACGCAAACACACACATACACACAGACACCCCAGACACACAAATTCACACCACACACACACACCACACACACACACACGCACACACACAACACACACACACCACATACTCACATCGGGGCCAGGAGCTGAGTCTTCGGGACCCCCTGCAACCACACTTAGGTGAGTATATTACACACTCAACTATGCCACACACACACACAGACCACACACACACAGAAAACCACACACACACAGGACACACAACCACATACACACAGACACACAGAAACACACACACTCACACACACACCACCACACACACACACACACACACACACACACACACACACACCACACACAGACACACATTACACACTCACACACACACACACACACACACACACACAACATACAACAACCACACACCCACACACACACACATCACACATACACCACGCACACACAAACACACACACACACAACACACATACACATTTACAACACACCACAACACACACACACACACAACACACACACACACATACACAAACACACTACACACACACACACACACACACACCACACACACACACACACCAAATCTTCACACCACACACACACACCACACACTCACACATACACACACACACACACACACACACAAACAGACACACACACACACACACACACACACAACACACACACACACTCACACACCACAGATAGATAACACAACCACACTCACCTCACCTGGAGTGAAAAGAGCATTCGACAGTTCCTCACAATAGATTATTGAAGAAGCTAGAGGATCAGGCGCATATACCAGGCAGGGCACTGCAATGGATCAGAGAAT
>NC_069409.1:47962774-48005274 GCF_026875155.1 Cherax quadricarinatus
CTGCTGCTGCTGCTGCTGCTGCTGCCGCTGCTGCTGCTGCTGCTGCTGCTGCTGCTGCTGCCGCTGCTGCTCCTGCTGCTGCTGCTGCTGCTGCTGCTGCTGCTGCTGCTGCTGCTGCCGCTGCCGCTGCCGCTGCTGCTGCTGCTGATGCTGCTGTGCTGCTGTTGCTGCTGCTGCTGCTGCTGCTTGGGTGCGCTGCTGCTGTGCTGTTGCTGCTGCTGCCGCTGCCGCTGCTGCTCTGTGCTGCTGCTGCTGCTGCTGCCGCTGCCGCTGCCGCTGCTGCTGCTGCTGCTGCTGCTGCTGCTGCTGCTGCTGCTGTTGCTGTGCTGCTGCGCTGTTGCTGCTGCTGCTGCTGGGTGCTGCTGTGCTGCTGCTGCTGCCCGCTGCTGCTGCTGCTCATTTCACATTCAGACATCACACAGAAGACCACAGACAGAGTTAGGCTAGGTGGCCAAAGACTGCAAACCTCACTCAAGGAGAAAGATCTTGGGGTGATATAACACGAGCATGTCTCCGGAAGCACACATCATCAGATAACTGCTTTCCGCATATGGGCCCTTGCAAACCTGAGAACAGCATTCCGATACCTTAGTAAGGAAAACATTCAAGACACTGTACACCGTGTATGTCAGGCCCATACTGGAGTATGCAGCACCTGTTTGGAACCCGCACTGATAAAGCACGTCAAGAAACTAAAGGGAAAATACAAAGGTTTGCGAAAGGTTAGTTCCCGAGCTAAGGGGAATGTCCTATGAAGAAAGATTAAGGGAAATCGGCCTACGACACTGGAGGACAGGAGGGTCAGGGGGGACATGATAACGACATATAAAAAACTGCGTGGAATAGACAAGGGGGACAAGGACAGGAGTTCCAGGGAGGGGACACAGAAACAAGAGGCCACAATTGGAAGTTGAAGACACAAATGAGTCAGAGAGATAGTAGGAAGTATTTCTTCAGTCATAGAGTTGTAAGGCAGTGGAATAGCCTAGAAAATGACGTAGTGGAGGCAGGAACCATACACAGTTTTAAGACGAGGTTTGATAAAGCTCATGGAGCGGGGAGAGAGAGGGCCCAGTAGCAACCGGTGAAGAGGCGGGGCCAGGAGCTAAGACTCGACCCCTGCAACCACAAATAGGTGAGTACAAATAGGTGAGTACATTCTCACACACACACTTGTATATGCTAGTATTATTTTTATAATTAATAACAACGTACCAGATGGTACTTAAGAGCCGTACTGATATGAAATGTACCTTCAGCACTGTACTACTATATGTACAGTTTAACTTTGGACTACAAGAGAAGTGTAGGAGCTTATATCCTAAATTATATCAAATTCATTTACTTTGATTTTGTCCACCTAGACAACTTTGTTAATATACTTCTTAATTTTTATTACGTTAGTTAGTATCCTATCAGTTGTAGTCCTAAAGCACTATTAAATTTATCATAATTTTAAAGGATAACTGGACAAGAATACTTCTGACAAACTGTTACAAAACCAGAAACAGGCTAAATGCTTGAGGGGGATTAATAAGTTTACCTTCTAGTATTCTCTGGATATGTCTATACTTTATAGATATCGCATTTTGTAACATAGACAGAGACATAAACTATTGCACTGTGTCATACTCTGCAAATGATACAAGAATGTGTATGAGAATAGTATCCATAGAAGACAGTAAGTCTCCAAGCAAATATAAACCAAGTGTTCCAGGGAGTCGCTGACAACAGTATGATGTTCAGTGAGGACAAATTCTAGTCACTATGTTACTGTAAATTCGAAGAAACAAAAAAAAGTTCAGCATACAAGACAAACTCAAATCTCTCAGCTGAGCTAAAGTCTAATGTAAGCGACCCCGCGAACCTTGGGAAACTAACCATAGCAGTTACAACCCCACGAACCTTGGGAAACTAACCATAGCAGTTACAACCCCACGAACCTTGGGAAACTAACCATAGCAGTTACAACCCCACGAACCTTGGGAAACTAACCATAGCAGTTACAACCCCACGAACCTTGGGAAACTAACCATAGCAGTTACAACCCCACGAACCTTGGGAAACTAACCATAGCAGTTACAACCATTCCACAGCAAGAGATTTTTTGTGACAGAAAACGGAAAAAATGGAACCGTGTTGGATTAGAGGCACAGCAAGTGAACCCCCCCCCCCTCCTCAGTAACAACGGATACTGATAATAACAAAAAAAAATCCCTAAGCATATAAGCAATACCTTTCATTAGTGGACTCCTTGTGGAGTCAATGCATTATTTGTGGCCTTCACAGAGATCACTGACTAGGGAAGTTGAAAATATTGAACTTAAGTTAAATGATTCATACAGGCTCCATGAGACACAGGAGGAGCTAAAAGCAATTAATGAAATTGAAAAAAAAATCCAAAATATTTCTTTTCATATGTCAAAAACAAGGCAAGAGCCACATTTAGGATCGGGTCTTGGGATTTACACAGATGACAACAAAGAAATGAATGAGATACCGAAGTCTCAGCATGACTGTGTTTAGCTAGGTATTAACCAGGTTAAAAATCGACAATCCAGATTAATTTTTTCATGAACAAACCTCAAAACTTTGTCAATATACGCCAAATTTCTAACATAACAATAATTCCACTGGACTTTGAAAAATAAATCAACAATATGCCTATGTACTCTACCAAAGGCCTAGGCTCGTGAAAAACCGTGTTTATTAAGAACTGCAAGAAACCACTTTCGCAAGTCTCAAGTATGCTATGGAGAGGGAGCATGGACAAGATTGTCATTCCAGTCGCTAAAAGCAATGGATATAGCCCCACTCCATGAAAGTGGCAGCAAAACAATAGCAAAAATTTTAGACCGATATCTCTAATATCCCATTTTTTAAAAATCTTTGAAAGAGTTCTAAGGAGCATGATTGCCAACCATTAAGATTCCCAACAATTGCACAACCCAGGGCAACATGGGTTTAGAACAGGTTGCTCCTGCCTCTTGCAACTACTGGACCACTATGACATGGTCTTGGATGCAGATATAGTATACACAGTCTTTGCAAAAGCCTTAGACAAATGAGATCATGGAGTAATCTCGAACAAAATGTATACTAAAAGAATAATTGGAAAAGTGAGCAGATGGATCTTCAACTTCCTAAGCAATAGAACACAAAGAGTAATGATGAACAGCGTTAAGTTCAAGACTGCCACAGTGAAAAGTTCTGCTCCTCAAGATATAGTACTCACCCCCAATCCTGTTGCTCATCCTCATATCAGACGATACTAGAATATGCATGAGAGTGTCATCTCTTGAAGACAGGTCAATTGCTTCCAAGCGTTCCCAGTAATTAAGGTGTTTGACGGAACTTACATGTGCAGTAAAAGCTCTCTGTACATTCTCTAGATCTGAGATTCTACCTACCTTCAATGGAGCTGCTAGTGTACAGCAGTATTCCAGCCTTAATCATTTATTTTCTCTAGGGCTGGAATACTGCTATACACTAACAGCTCCACTCAAGGCAGGTGAAATCGCAGATTTAGAAAATATACAGAGAACCTTTACTGCGCACATAAGTTCCGTCAAATACCTTAATTACTGGGAACACTTGCAGTCAATTGACCTGTACCCATTGGAGGGTAAGCGACAGAGATGCATCATACTCTAGACCTGGAAAATCCTAGAGGGACTAGTCCCAAATCAACAATAACAGCCTGGTTGATCAGGGCCTGATCCACTGGGAGGCCTGGTCAAGGCTTGGCCACGCTGACCCCAGGAACTTCCTCTAGGTAAACTCCAGGTAGGGTAAATCTCCAAGCAGACATAAACTAAATTTTCCACTGGACCTTGGAAAACAATGTGAAGTCCAGATTCTCCACTTTGGGAAACTTGAGAAAATAATAGCTAGAATGAAGTATAATACAAACTCTAACCACACAATAGACTGAAAAACTAATGTGAAGGACTTGGGAGTGATAATGCCAGAAGATCTCAACTTCAAGCATCACAACAGTGTCAATATCACATCTGCGAGGACATTGATAGGCTGGATAATGGGAACTTTTAAAACAAGGGATGATTTGCCAACGATGATCCTTCTTAAGTCACTCTCTCTAGGCTGGAATGCTACTATACTCTAACAGCCTTCATTCAAAGCAGGTGAAATTGCAGATCTAGAGAACCTTCACAGAGAACCGTCACTGTATGCATTAGTTCAGTCAAGCACGTTAATTACTGGAAATGTTTGAAGTTCCTTGACCTGTACTCCCTGGAATGCAGGGGAGAAAGATACATCATAATCTACACCTT
The DNA here is from genome assembly GCF_026875155.1 of Cherax quadricarinatus. Classification (NCBI taxonomy): domain Eukaryota; kingdom Metazoa; phylum Arthropoda; class Malacostraca; order Decapoda; family Parastacidae; genus Cherax; species Cherax quadricarinatus. The sequence continues at coordinate 47,967,070 of NC_069409.1, forward strand.
GAAAACCCTAGAGGGACTGATTCCAAATCTGCCAATAGAAACCACTCCCTACGACAGAAAAACACTGGGCAAACAATACAACATACCCCCAATGAAAGGCAGGGGGAGCCAGGAATACACTAAGAAAAAACCTAATGACTGTCCTTGCCCCAAGACTGTTCAACATTCTTCCATCATACAAAAGGGGAATTATCAATAGATCACTGGCTGTCGTCAAGAAGGAACTGGACAGATACCTAAAGTCAGTGCCCTATCAGCGGGGCTGTGGTACGTACGTTGGATTGTGTGCGACCGGCAGTAACAGCCTGGTTGATCAGGAACTGAACCACTGAGAGGCTTGGTCGAGGATCGGGTCGCAGGGGCGTTGACCCCCGCGACCCGATGTAGGATCCATGTAGGATCTCAGGTTCAAGCATCACAATAATGATGTTATCGCCACCACGAGGAAAATGAAAGGTTGGTTAATGAGAACTTTTGAAACTAGAGAGACCAAGTTAATGAGAATATTCTTCAGGTCACTTGTCCTCTGGAATATTGCTAAATACTAACGACCCCCTTCAAGGCAGGCGAAATTGCATAACTAGAGAATGCACAGAGAACCTTCGCTGCTTATATAAAACCAGTCAAGCACCTAAATTACTGAGAGTGCTTGAAGGCTCTTGAACTCTCCGCTTTACATCGTAGTTGAGAAAGATGTATTATAATCTACACTTGGAAGATTCTGCAGGGATTGGAACCCAAACCTACACACCGAAATCATTCCCTACGAAAGCACAAAATTTGGCTGATGGTGCAAAATATATTCAATAAAGAGCAACGGCACGACGAGTAACTCAGTTTCCAGGGTGGAACTGAATGATTTCTTCAAGTCAGTTCCTGATCAACCGGTCTGTGGTGTATATGTTGGGTTGTGGGCGATGGGTACCAATAATCTCATCGATCAGACCAGCAACCCAGAGGCCTACCTAGTCTGGAATCAGGCCACGGAAGCGGTGACTCCTGGAAGTAAGTACAGGTAACTTAGGGTAACTAACCTCTCCCTCTTCCTATTCCCATTTGATCTTCCCATTGTTTATCCCCATGGCTTAGTACCTCCCCGGGAATTCAATAATAATAATAATAATCTTCATTCCCCGCCCCTGATCACAGACGGGGCCGCTGGGGCGTTGACCCCCGAACCTCCCACTAGCTAGGTATACTCCTCAAATGCGTCTTCTACTCCCCATCCTGTTTCCCCTCCCGTCTCCCATTTCTAGTGTTAAAAACCTTTCCACCCCCTCCTTCCCCTTAGCAAACTTTCCCCACCACACAGTACATCCCTCACCCTACATCCTTCAGCCCCAAATCCCCTTACCACATCTTCCCCCTCCCTAACATCACTCACCCACCAAATATTTTCCACACCACATACTTCACAACACGACCTTCCACCTAACATCCCCCATCCCCCCACACTCCTCTTCCCCACTCCCCAACCACCATTCTGGCAGCAACCTCAGGGCATTTCACACTCCCCTTAGCCTTTAATTTCCTCTATTTTATTTCACCAGTTTTATGGCTTAACAAGTGGTGTGCTAGTGGAGTCATGTGAGGAATGTAGCGCAGTCAACTAGTGAAGGTCAGTGCTGACACGATTTGTTGCGTGATAATATTATAGAATGTCTTAGTTATCAAGATCAGTAACCTCTGATTATACATACATACATACATACATACATACATACATACATACATACATACATACATACATACATACATACATACATATATACATACAAAAAAAAGAAAGAAAATCCCCAAAAAGAAAATACTTTCATCATCATTCAACACTTTCACCACACTCACACATAATCACTGTTTTTGCAGAGGTGCTCAGAATACAACAGTTTAGAAGCATACACGTATAAAGATACACAACATATCCCTCCAAACTGCTAATATCCCTAACCCCTCCTTTAGAGTGCAGGCATTGTACTTCCCATTTCCAGGACTCGAGTCCGACTATATGAAAATAACCTGTTTCCCTGAATTCCTTCACTAAATATTACCCTGCTCACACTTCAACAGCTCGTCAGGTCCCAAATACCATTCATCTCCATTCGCTCCTATCTAACACGCTCACGCACGCTTGCTGGAAGTCCAAGCCCCTCGCTCACAAAACCTTCTTTACCCCCTCCCTCCAACTTATCGAGGACGAACCCTACCCCGCCTTCCTTTCACTACAGATTTATACGCTCTCCATGTCATTCTACTTTGATCCATTCTCTCTAAATGACCAAACCACCTCAACAACCCTTCTTCAGCCCTCTGACTAATACTTTTATTAACTCCAGATCTTCTCCTAATTTCCACACTCCGAATTTTCTACATAATATTTACACCACACATTGCCCTTAGACAGGACATCTCCACTGCCTCCAGAGTAAAGTCCGAGGCAGCTACGGTGAAAAGCTCTGTTCCACAAGGCACAGTACTAGCTCCCATTTTGTTCCTCATCCTCATATCCGACATAGACAAGGATGTCAGCCACAGCACCGTGTCTTCCTTTGCGGATGACACCCGAATCTGCATGACAGTGTCTTCCATTGCAGACACTGCAAGGCTCCAGGCGGACATCAACCAAATCTTTCAGTGGGCTGCAGAAAACAATATGAAGTTCAACGATGAGAAATTTCAATTACTCAGATATGGTAAACATGAGGAAATTAAATCTTCATCAGAGTACAAAACAAATTCTGGCCACAAAATAGAGCGAAACACCAACGTCAAAGACCTGGGAGTGATTATGTCAGAGGATCTCACCTTCAAGGACCATAACATTGTATCAGTCGCATCTGCTAGAAAAATGACAGGATGGATAATGAGAACCTTCAAAACTAGGGAGGCCAAGCCCATGATGACACTCTTCAGGTCACTTGTTCTATCTAGGCTGGAATATTGCTGCACTCTAACAGCACCTTTCAAGGCAGGTGAAATTGCCGACCTAGAAAATGTACAGAGAACTTTCACGGCGCGCATAACGGAGATAAAACACCTCAATTATTGGGAGCGCTTGAGGTTCCTAAACCTGTATTCCCTGGAACGCAGGAGGGAGAGATACATGATTATATACACCTGGAAAATCCTAGAGGGACTAGTACCGAACTTGCACACGAAAATCACTCACTACGAAAGCAAAAGACTTGGCAGACGATGCACCATCCCCCCAATGAAAAGCAGGGGTGTCACTAGCACGTTAAGAGACCATACAATAAGTGTCAGGGGCCCGAGACTGTTCAACTGCCTCCCAGCACACATAAGGGGGATTACCAACAGACCCCTGGCAGTCTTCAAGCTGGCACTGGACAAGCACCTAAAGTCAGTTCCTGATCAGCCGGGCTGTGGCTCGTACGTTGGTTTGCGTGCAGCCAGCAGCAACAGCCTGGTTGATCAGGCGCTGATCCACCAGGAGGCCTGGTCACAGACCGGGCCGCGGGGGCATTGACCCCCGAAACTCTCTCCAGGTAAACTCCAGGTAATCGTCTCCTCGCTGCAGCATTTACCACCCAAGCTTCACACCCATATAAGAGTGTTGGTACTACTATACTTTCATACATTTCCTTCTTTGCCTCCATAGATAACGTTTTTTTGTCTCCACCTATACCTCGATGCACCACTTGCGTTTTTTCCTTCATCAGTTCTATGATTAACCTCATCCTTCATTAATCCATCTGCTGACACGTCAACTCCCAAGTATCTGAAAACATTCACTTCTTCCATACTCCTCCTCAATTTGATATCCAATTTTTCTTTATTTAAATCATTTGATACCCTCATCACCTTACTCTTTTATATGTTCACTTTTCAACTTTCTACCTTTACACACACTCACTTTACACACTTTACACACACACAATTCTCAGGAAGAAATTGGAAGAGTTGAGGAGAATGGAACAACGAATAAGCAATCTTGACACCCACAATGCATTGTACCTTCTCACAAAGTGCTTGAGTCTGCCCAGGTTGACATATTACCTAAGATGTGCACCGTCATATGTTAACCCTATACTGCGCGAATATGACAGTATCCTGAGGCAGTTTTTTACGTAAGTACTTAACCTTACTCTAGAAGACGGGCAGTGGAACCAAGCTACACTTCCAGTCAGACTAGGAGGCACTGGTGTCCGCAAGTCATCACAGATTGCGCTACCTGCTTTTCTGTCCTCATGTATTGCATCCAGAGGGCTTGCAGCAGCGATTCTCCTTGAACATCTTAGGGACAATATTGGAGACCAGGACCAAAAGTTCATTGACGGAGCCATGATCTGGGATAATCTAACGGGCTCTGAAACCAGACCTGCTCCCCCCAACAACTACAAACAGCCGCACTGGGATGGCCCAATAGTGGAGAAAATAGCCTCAACAATGCTTCAGAGTGTGTCAGGGAAGGATAGAGCCTGCCTCCTGGCAGTGAGAGCTCCTCATGCAGGGGACTTTCTGTTGGCCGTTCCCAACTCCAGCCTTGGCACACGCCTCGACCCACAGACCATCCGCATTGGTGTTGCCCTTCGACTTACCGCCCCTATTCTCGCCGAACACAGGTGTATTTGTGGCAATGAAGCAGCAGACCGATTCGGATACCATGGTCTTGTGTGCCGTAAATCCGAGGGAAAAATTGTAAGACATGAGGAGGTTAATAACATTATCAAGAAGAGCCTTACAACAGCCGGATGCCCAGCAGTAAGGGAGCCACCCCAACTATGCAGATCTGATGGCAGCCAGAAGCATCCTAATGGTATCACACTTCAAGCCTGGGCAGACGGTAAGCAAGTGGCGTGGGACTACACATGTGCATCTACACATGTGCTGATACCTATCTCCAATACACCAGGGAGGAAGGAGGGGCAGCTGCCAGCTTCAGGGAGTCCCAAAAGTCTAGAAAATATGGAGAACTTGCCATCATTATATATTTGTTCCCATAGGCTCAGAGACCCTTGGCTCATGGGGAAAGAGTGCATCTAAATTCCTTACAGAGCTAGGCAAAAGACTCATCAAGGTAACTAGGGATCTCAGGGCAGCTAGTTTTCTGTTCCAGCAACTCAGCGCTGCTGTTCAGAGGGGTAATGCCTGCGGTATTTTGGGCACGCACCCCAGCTCTGAAGAGCTGGATGAGATTTTTGCATTATAATCAGTGACTAACACGTAAGAATATTTACTAGACATGTATCTCTCACACCTCATGTACTGTATATGCCATCCTTATATCAACAATGTATCTCTTAAACCTTTTGTACCATATTAAGTAATAAAATATACCTATTGGTAAAAAAGAATGAAAAGATGGGATGGTAGGGGAAGTGGAATATTTAAACGGCTTCAGGAAGACTTTTTATCCACTTCTCCGAGGCTGTGGGTCCCACAATTTACACCAGAGGTGGACCCCATCGAGTCTCGAAGGAGACTCGAACCTTGGAACAAGGTACACAGTGCTCTACCACCGTACCACACTGGTGGTAGAACACTGCGTACCTTGTCCCAAGGTTCGTAGGTTCGAGTCTCCTTCGACCTGAGATTAGTGTTTGTGACTATTTCGCCTGTTTTGCAAATTCTAAACACACACACACACACACACACACCACACACACACACACACACACACACACACACACACACATATATATATATATATATATATATATATATATATATATATATATATATATATATATTGTAAACTTACCGAAAATATATTTAGTTGGATTAGGCTAATTAAATTGCGCTTGTTATAATATGGTTAGGTAAGTTTTCTAAGGTTCTTTTGGTACAAAATAGTTAATTTTTACATTAACAAAAATGAAAAAAATTATATCTTTAGACGCATGAGAAAATTTTAGAAAGGACTTAATTTTAAATGAGTTCTTGCTAATTGACCAATTTTGCCTATTCGGCACGATATATATATATATATATATATATATATATATATATATATATATATATATATATATATATATATATATATATATATATATATATATATATATATATATATATATATATATATATATATATATATATATATATATATATATATATATATATATATATATATATATATATATATATATATATATATATATATATATATAATATATATATATATATATATATATATATATATGGTATACGTATGTGATAAGTAACAAAAAAGACACAATACCGTGACTGGAATAATACACAAATAACCCGCACATAGAGAGGAGCTCACGACGACGTTTCGGTCCGACTTGGACCATTTACAAAGTCCAAGTCGGACCAAAACGTCATCGTAAGCTCCTCTCTCCTATGTGCGGGTTATTTGTGTATATGTGATAAAAGCACGAGGCACAGCACGTGGTGATAACAAGCGTGACCTTGTCCGCACTACGCACTATGTTCTTCATAATCCACTGGGAGTGAGGGAGCTGCTTAGTGAACAACCCTCACAGCATTACCTTCAAAATGGCTTACAGTTTTAATACGCAAATTAACACGCCAGTAGTCCCAGACTACTGAACAGCTAACTTGATTAAACTGCTTAGAAATTTTAACAAGTGTTAACTAGATTGAGCTATTTATTATATGTGACTAATATCAAGAAAGTGCAGAACAGACACAGACTTAAATATTATCTGTCGAGAGAAGCAAAATTCCACGTACAACACAGAGGTATAAACCACACCACAGGTACAACACAGAGGTATAAACCACACCACAGGTACAATACAGAGGTATAAACCACACCACAGGTACAATACAGAGGTATACACCACACCACAGGTACAAAACAGAGGTACTAATCACACCATAGATACAATACAGAGGTATTAACCACACCACAGGTACAACACAGAGGTATAAACCACACCACAGGTACAATACAGAGGTATAAACCACACCACAGGTACAATACAGAGGTATAAACCACACCACAGGTACAATACAGAGGTACTAATCACACCATAGATACAATACAGAGGTATTAACCACACCACAGGTACAATACAGAGGTATTAATCACACCATAGATACAATACAGAGGTATTAACCACACCACAGATACAATACAGAGGTATTAACCACACCACAGATACAATACAGAGATATTAACCACACCACAGATACAATACAGAGGTATAAACCACACCAAAGGTACAATACAAAGGTATAAACCACACAACAGGTACAATACAAAGGTATAAACCACACCATAGGTACAATACAGAGGTATAAACCACACCATAGATACAATACAGAGGTATTAACCAAACCACAGATACAATACAGAGGTATAAACCACACCATAGGTACAATACCATACCACAGGCAAAATACACAGGTGTAAGCCACACCACAGGTACAATACAGAGGTATACACCACACCACAGGTACAAAACAGAGGTACTAATCACACCATAGATACAATACAGAGGTATTAACCACACCACAGGTACAACACAGAGGTATAAACCACACCACAGGTACAATACAGAGGTATAAACCACACCACAGGTACAATACAGAGGTATAAACCACACCACAGGTACAATACAGAGGTATAAACCACACCACAGGTACAATACAGAGGTATAAACCACACCACAGGTACAATACAGAGGTACTAATCACACCATAGATACAATACAGAGGTATTAACCACACCACAGGTACAATACAGAGGTATTAATCACACCACAGATACAATACAGAGGTATTAACCACAGTACCAACAATACCACCAGTCCGATAACATTCTTCTTTGCAAATATACAGGGTCTAAAGCCAGCAATAAACAACAAAATACCTTTCATCCGTGGACTGCTTGCAGAGGCAAAGGCAATGTTCGCGGCTCTCACTGAGACCCACATAAAGGATCACTTGGACAACGAAATATGGATCCCAGGTTACAACCTATACAGATGTGACAGAGTGAACAGGCAAAAGGGGGGGGTTGGCCTGTACATTGCAGAGTCACTTGTTTGCACAGAACTGCTTAATGCCTCAAATGACGTAGTGGAAGTTTTAGCAGTAAAGGTCGAGAACCAAAACCTAGTCATTGTGGTAGTCTATAAGCCTCCGGATGCAACATCCCAGCAATTTCAGGAACAGCTGTTAAAAATTGACCACTGTCTGGAAAATCTTCCAGCTCCTGCACCCAACATCTTGCTCCTGGGGGATTTCAACTTAAGGCACCTAAAATGGAGGAATATAGCAAATAATATTGTTGCAGTAATAACACCAGGAGGCAGCTCTGATGAAAACTCACACTCACACGAGCTTTTAAATCTCTGCACAAAATTCAATTTAAACCAGCAAATAATAGAGCCTACTAGACTGGAGAATACACTAGACCTCATCTTCACTAACAATGATGATCTGATAAGAAATGTCACCATATCAAAAACAATATACTCAGATCACAACATAATTGAGGTTCAGACATGTATGCGTGGAGCCCCAGACCGACAAAATGAGACTAGTCACGAGGGAGCATTCACCAAATTCAGCTTCAATAACAAAAACATAAAGTGGGACCAAGTAAACCAAGTCCTAACCGATATAAGCTGGGAAGATATACTAAGCAACACAGACCCAAACTTATGCCTAGAACAGATTAACTCGGTGGCACTCGATGTATGCACAAGGCTTATTCCTCTAAGAAAAAGGAGGAGTAGATGTAAAATAGAAAGAGACAGGCGCTCCCTTTACAGGCGACGGAAAAGAATAACAGAGCGGCTAAAAGAGGTCAATATATCAGAAATGCGCAGGGAGACACTGGTCAGAGAAATAGCAAGCATCGAACTTAAGCTAAAAGAATCCTTTAGGAGTCAGGAATCGCGGGAAGAACTAAAAGCCATAAATGAAATCGAAAGAAACCCAAAGTATTTCTTCTCCTATGCCAAATCAAAATCGAGAACAACGTCCAGTATTGGGCCCCTACTTAAACAAGATGGGTCCTACACAGATGACAGCAAGGAAATGAGTGAGCTACTCAAGTCCCAATATGACTCAGTTTTTAGCAAGCCGCTAACCAGACTGAGAGTCGAAGATCAAAATGAATTTTTTATGAGAGAGCCACAAAATTTGATTAACACAAGCCTATCCGATGTTATCCTGACGCCAAATGACTTCGAACAGGCGATAAATGACATGCCCATGCACTCTGCCCCAGGGCCAGACTCATGGAACTCTGTGTTCATCAAGAACTGCAAGAAGCCCCTATCACGAGCCTTTTCCATCCTATGGAGAGGGAGCATGGACACGGGGGTCGTCCCTCAGTTACTAAAAACAACAGACATAGCCCCACTCCACAAAGGGGGCAGTAAAGCAACAGCAAAGAACTACAGACCAATAGCACTAACATCCCATATCATAAAAATCTTTGAAAGGGTCCTAAGAAGCAAGATCACCACCCATCTAGAAACCCATCAGTTACACAACCCAGGGCAACATGGGTTTAGAACAGGTCGCTCCTGTCTGTCTCAACTACTGGATCACTACGACAAGGTCCTAAATGCACTAGAAGACAAAAAGAATGCAGATGTAATATATACAGACTTTGCAAAAGCCTTCGACAAGTGTGACCATGGCGTAATAGCGCACAAAATGCGCGCTAAAGGAATAACAGGAAAAGTTGGTCGATGGATCTATAATTTCCTCACTAACAGAACACAGAGAGTAGTCGTCAACAGAGTAAAGTCCGAGGCAGCTACGGTGAAAAGCTCTGTTCCACAAGGCACAGTACTAGCTCCCATCTTGTTCCTCATCCTCATATCCGACATAGACAAGGATGTCAGCCCACAGCACCGTGTCTTCCTTTGCAGATGACACCCGAATCTGCATGACAGTGTCTTCCATTGCAGACACTGCAAGGCTCCAGGCGGACATCAACCAAATCTTTCAGTGGGCTGCAGAAAACAATATGAAGTTCAACGATGAGAAATTTCAATTACTCAGATATGGTAAACATGAGGAAATTAAATCTTCATCAGAGTACAAAACAAATTCTGGCCACAAAATAGAGCGAAACACCAACGTCAAAGACCTGGGAGTGATTATGTCGGAGGATCTCACCTTCAAGGACCATAACATTGTATCAATCGCATCTGCTAGAAAAATGACAGGATGGATAATGAGAACCTTCAAAACTAGGGAGGCCAAGCCCATGATGACACTCTTCAGGTCACTTGTTCTATCTAGGCTGGAATATTGCTGCACTCTAACAGCACCTTTCAAGGCAGGTGAAATTGCCGACCTAGAAAATGTACAGAGAACTTTCACGGCGCGCATAACGGAGATAAAACACCTCAATTACTGGGAGCGCTTGAGGTTTCTAAACCTGTATTCCCTGGAACGCAGGAGGGAGAGATACATGATTATATACACCTGGAAAATCCTAGAGGGACTAGTACCGAACTTGCACACGAAAATCACTCACTACGAAAGCAAAAGACTTGGCAGACGATGCACCATCCCCCCAATGAAAAGCAGGGGTGTCACTAGCACGTTAAGAGACCATACAATAAGTGTCAGGGGACCGAGACTGTTCAACTGCCTCCCAGCACACATAAGGGGGATTACCAACAGACCCCTGGCAGTCTTCAAGCTGGCACTGGACAAGCACCTAAAGGCAGTTCCTGATCAGCCGGGCTGTGGCTCGTACGTTGGTTTGCGTGCAGCCAGCAGCAACAGCCTGGTTGATCAGGCGCTGATCCACCAGGAGGCCTGGTCACAGACCGGGCCGCGGGGGCGTTGACCCCCGAAACTCTCTCCAGGTAAACTCTCCAGGTAAACACCACAGATACAATACAGAGGTATTAACCACACCACAGATACAATACAGAGGTATTAACCACACCACAGATACAATACAGAGATATTAACCACACCACAGATACAATACAGAGGTATAAACCACACCAAAGGTACAATACAAAGGTATAAACCACACAACAGGTACAATACAAAGGTATAAACCACACCATAGGTACAATACGGAGGTATAAACTACACCATAGATACAATACAGAGGTATTAACCACACCACAGATACAATACAGAGGTATAAACCACACCATAGGTACAATACAGAGGCTTAAACCATACCACAGGCAAAATACAGAGGTATAAGCCACACCACAGGTACAATATAGTGGTATAAACCACACCAAAGTACAATACAGAGGTATAAACCACACTACAGGTACAATACAGAGGTTTACACCACACCACAGGTACAATACAGTGGTATAAACCACACCACAGGTACAATACAGAGTATAAACCACACCACAGGTACAATACAGAGGTATAAACCACACCACAGGTACAATACAGAGGTATAAACCACACCACAGGTACAATACAGAGGTATAAACCACACCACAGGTACAATACAGACGTGTACATAAATGGTATACAATACCTACAAGATGAAAACTAGACACATGTGCAACATTTGGGTATCTATATTGTAGACGTTTCGCCATCCAGTGGCTTTATCAATACAAATTCAAAGACATGAATGGAAGACAGGAGAACTATATATAAAAGATGAGGTAATCAGTCCCTCAGTCTTGGAGTTGGTGTGAAGAGCACCGTAGTCGTGAAGATTCTGGTGCACAGACAAGAAGGCTGGTGCATATATACTATCGTGAGGCGGGAAAAGGACGGTTAGCAGGGACGGGTAGGCGGGATTCCCCAGTTGGTGGTAGTGGTAGTAGTAGTAACCGTGAAGAAGGTTATGTAGATGTCCTCTGAACCAAGATTCCATGATGTTGCAGTGTCTGACAAGTTGTACGTGAATTGTATACTATACCAACAAGATGAATCTTGGTTCAGAGGATATCTACATAACCTTCTTCATAGCTACTACTATTACCACTACCACCAACCCACTCACCCACTCTGTGGATGGGTTGGTGGTAGTGGTAACGTCAATTGATGGTAACCCATGTCACTGGTAACCCATGTCACACGGTAACCCATGTCACTGGTAACCCATGTCACACGGTAACCCATGTCACAGAGTGACATGGGTTACCATTGATGCCTTCTGCCTTGCCTCAGAGAATTTCGCCTACTCTCTGTTGCTGTCTTGCAACGTTGCAAGGCAGTAACGAGAGTGCGAAAGATCTGGAGCTAAAGATTCCCATCCCCATGTGGCTTGTTCTGCACCGTCAAGATCGCCTGTTTGCTATTGTTTTGCACAAGTGATTGTGTTGAGTCACTCAGGTTCATTGTGTATGCAGGTCTGAAATTTAATTATGGTATGATCCGGAATGCCTGTGTTTGTCAAGGTTATCTTCTGTATCAGCTCCTCTCATTATTGTTCAATATAACTTCACGGAGACTTTCTTGTCTGCTCGGTTCCACTATTTTCTGGCTAAAGGTTAATTTATTACAGTTCGTTTGTTTCTGACCGTTCGTACGAGACGCCCACTGGAACTTTCTCTCTCTGCTTCAACAATATTTGCTGTATTCTCTCAATTCAGGTGTCTTAAACTCGCCGAGCAAGACAATGTTAGGGACGCCACTTGTAAGTTTTCAAGACAACATTCGATTTTCATTAGCATTTTTTATGAGTGGAGTCTACCTGGAGTCTACCTGGAGTCTGCCTGGAGTCTACCTGGAGTCTACCTGGAGGTGTTGCGAGGATCAACGCTCCCGCGACCCACTCCTTGACCAATGCTTCCTTGTGGATCAGGGCCTGATCAACCAGGCTGTTACTGCTGGCAGCAGATAGTCCAGCCTTCCAATCACACCCCGGTTGATCGGGTACTGACTTTAGGTATCTGTCCAGCTCCCTCTTGAAGGCAGCCAGGAGTCTATTGGCAATTTGCCTTATGCATGGTGGGAATCTGTTGAACAGTCTTGGGCTCCGGACTCTTATCATATTTTCTCTTAGTGTATTCATGGCGCCCCTACTTTTCATTGTGGGTATGTTGTACAGTCTAACTAGTCTTTTACCTTCGTAGGGAGTGATTTCTGTATGAAGGTTTCGGAACCAGCCTCTCTCTCTAAGATTTTCCAGGATTAGATTATGATGTATCTCCCTCTCCTGCGCTTCAGGGAAGTTATATCTCGTCGTTTTATGTAAGTATTTAATTAAATGCCGATTTCTAATTTTCACTGCTAAAACTCTGGCTGCATTATTAATTTTGTGATGTTAAGTAACTCACTTCAAATGAGGAATTCTCGAACCTGAAGACCAACCTCCTCCCCATTCTCCTGTGACCTATATTAGGGAATAGATTCTAATTATCCCAAGATATGCATATTGTGCAGAAGTAGTCTTCAAAGTGGCTCTATAAAAGCTGCAAATTTGGCTGGCAGGAGGGGCCAGGAGGGCAGGAGTAAGGAGAGGCAGGTTAGTGAGAGAGTCTGGTATCAGGGGGAAGCAAGTAAGTTGTACAGTCATTGATCGTTGAGTAGCACAAGACACCGACCAGGTACATGGAGCCTCTCTCTCTGTCGCAGCTTGTAACATACTACAAAGTTCTTCTCTACTGTCTCTACTGTTGGTGTTGGTGCAGGGACAGATTTTAACACCTGTCCCAACACACCTACCCCTTAGCATTTGTCCCAGTACATTACTGTCAGTTAATACCTGTCCCAGCACACCTACTGCCCCTTAGCACCTGTCCTGGAAATCGTACAGAGGAGGATGACAAAGATAATCCCATGTATCAGAAATCTTCCCTATGAGGATAGACTGAGGGCCCTGAATATGCACTCTCTAGAAAGGCGTAGAATTAGAGGGGATGTGATTGAGGTGCATAAATGGAAAACAGGAATAAATAAGGGGGATGTAAATAGCGTGCTGAAAATTTCCAGCCGAGATAGGACTCGCAGCAACGCTTTCAAGTTGGAAAAATTCAGATTCAGGAAGGATATAGGAAAGCACTGGTTTGGTAATAGAGTTGTGGATGAGTGGAACAAGCTCCCGAGTACAGTTATAGAGGCTGAAACGTTGTGTAGTTTTAAAAATAGGTTAGATAAATACATGAGTGAGTGTGGGTGGGTGTGAGTTGGACCTGACTAGCTTGTGCTGCTGGGTCTGGTGCCGTGCTCCTTCCTTGAGTGGAGGTGACCATACTGGGTGGGTCATTGGGCTAATCTTGGGAGGGGGAAGACATGGACCTGCTCCGCATGGGTCAGTAGGCCTGTTGCAGTGTTCATCTGTCTTATGTTATGTTCTTATTACTGTCCGTTAACACCTGTCCCAGCACACCTACTGCCCCGTAGCACCTGTCCCAGCCCATTACCGTCCGCTAACACTTGTCCCAGCAGTGAGTATATTCCAGTTATACTGAATCATCTTGAAAGTGTGTACTCACCTATTTGTGGTTGCAGGGGTCGATTCATAGCTCCTGGCCCTCCTCTTCACTGATTGCTACTGGGTCCTCTCTCTCCCTGCTCCATGAGCTTTATCAAACCTCGCCTTAAAACTATGTATGGTTCCCCCCTCCACTACGTCACTATCTAGGCTATTCCACTGCCTGACTACTCTATGACTGAAGAAATACTTCTTAACGTCCCTTTGACTCATCTGAGTCTTCAACTTCCAATTCTGACCTCTTGTTTCTGTGTCCCTTCTCTGGAACATCCCGTCTTTGTCCACCTTGTCTATTCTGTGCAGTATTTTATATGTCGTTATCATGTCTCCCCTGACCCTCCTGTTCTCCAGTGTCGTCAGGCCAATTTCCCTTAACCTCTCTCCGTAGGACAGTGTCATGTAGGGGGGTAATGATTAGGGGAATATGGGGGTAAGCGGGGGGAGTCAGTAGGTAGGGGAGAGGCGAGGTGGTAGGAGTGAGGTATGCGGAGGTAGGAAATGTGAGGTCACTGGTGACTACAACTTCACCTCTCATTACTCTACCCACCACTCCACACTACTCACCCTCTCACTACTTTAACTAAACATAAATAAATGGAGAAAATAACGGGGACAGTGAATATTACTATTCTACTCAAACACAGTTTATTATTTAGTCCTTGTACAATAATATATTTGGGAACAGGAGAACATCATTGTGGTTTAGATAAATGGGATGGTATGTATAAGCAGTGAGACAGATCTGGAGGTGAGATGACAAAAATACTGCAATGGCCCTATGTCCTCCTCCGTCGACCCCTTCATATTTCTGCCCAAGGATTTGTAGAGAGCTACTCCCTGGGTCAATAGCATGGCCCCAAGTCAAGCCAACCATGTCATTTACTACTAGCCAGTGAAGCTTGGGAAATGATGATTAGAGTGGTATTAGTATGGTATCTCTACTGCTAGGGGATGCCCTATGTTATGTCAGCTGTTGGGACAAATATGTGTTGTATATTATGTGAGCTAGCTCCTTGCCGGGAGGGATCACCGTAGAGATAGGATGTATTTTCTTTTCAGGTGGAGAACTGTAAACACCAATCGGCTCGCCGTCAGAAGAGGATTCCTTTATGTGAGGGATGGGAGGTTTTCTTTTAGTTCCTAGAAATGGGATAATGATTGGTCCTGGTTGCGATTCCTGCCTTGTCATGAATGGTCACGGTAGGGTGCAAGGAAAATGCGACATTGTGGTTGTGTAATGGTTCAGTTGCAAGTACTTGAAGGAATAATACCCGCTGGAGCTGTTTTCTATGCCAGGAAAACCTTACGAGGTTTGGCTCAATGGTTAATTAGCGAGGGTGACTACAGGAGCTAATTTATTTCTAGTAGAGTACAGGAAGGCACTGGAGCCCGATATTTAGTTTTAAGGAGACATGATGGATAAGGAGGTTTCGCACCAGAGTCATTGTTATTTGTTTCTTGTGCTAGAATTTATTAAACCTACTGATCTGTGTGAATTCATATTATTTGCTATTGTATTGTAATAGAATAAAAGGGTTAGGATAAAATAGTCTAATAACTTAGGAGAAATTGTCCTAGTTCCCAGATATTTTAAATTTGGGGAGAAAGGGGGATGTGATGCAGTTCAGATGGGCTTGTGAGGTCTCTAGGGAGACCTAATTATATGGTCACACCTGCCTTAGCAAATGTCGGGTAGTCACGCCCACGTCTGAGGTCTTTTGTTCTTAACGGCGCCAGACCTCGGCGTCAGGTCGTAACACGTGGTACATACCCCATTGGGGAGGGGGTACTTTGACTACGATATAAGCCCAGGGAACAGCGGAGCAAAGAGGTTGTTGATGACAGGTCCGGGGAGCGAGAGCTCTGGACAGCCGCGTGTGTAGTGGACCACGCATTGGGAATCTCGGGTCAGCTGGTCAGTGAATTAAGAGTAAGTACTAGTCTGTGTTACTGATAACATCTACCCTTCCCCCTGGTAATAAGTCTCATAGGTAAATTGTTATATTGTGTAAATTTCCATCAGGATATGTTGTATTCTAGCCCTTTTTTGTTATTAAGTAAACTATAGCCATAGTTCCAATTTTTATTTGTACCTTCATATGCTATTCCCTATTCTGTTAGGCACTGGGATATACAGGGGACGTGCTCACTCGCTGGGATACGTCAGGTAGAGTGGGTAGAGGTCTCACAACAGTCCCCTTAACTCTGGGACTAGTCTTGTTGCAAACCTTTGCACTTTCTCTAATTTCTTGACGTGCTTGACCAGGTGTGGATTCCAAACTGGTGCTGCATACTCCAGTATGGGCCTGACGTATATGGTGTACAATGCCTTGAACGATTCCTTATTGAGGTATCGGAACACTATCCTTAGGTTTGCCAGACGCCCGTACGCTGCAGCACTTATCTGATTGATGTGAGCCTCAGGAGATGTGTTCGGTATTTTACTCACCCCAAGATCTTTTTCCTTGAGTGAGGTTTGCAGTCTTTGGCCAGCTAGACTATACTGTGTCTGCGGTCTTCTTTGCCCTTCCCTGGTCTTCATAACTTTGCATTTGGCAGGGTTAAATTCAAGGAGCCAGTTGCTGGACCAGACTTGTAGCCTGTCCAGGTCTCTTTGTAGTCTTGTCTGATCCTCATCCGATTTGATTCTCCTCATTATCTTCACATCATTTGCAAACAAGGACACTTCTTAGTCTATCCCTTCCGTTATGTCATTCACATATACCAAAAACAGCACAGGTCCTAGGACTGACCCCTGTGGAACCCCGCTTGTCACAGGCGCCCACTCTGACACCTCGTCACGTACCATGACTCGTTGTCGCCTCCTTGTCAGGTATTCTCTGATCCATTGCAGTGCCTTTCTTGTTATATGTGCCTGATCCTATAGCTTTTGCATTAACCTCTTGTGAGGAACTGTGTCGAAGGCCTTCTTGCAGTCCAAGAAAATGCAGTCTATCCACCCGTCTCTTTCTTGTCTTACTTCTATCACCTTGTCATAAAACTTCAGTAGGTTTGTGACACAGGATTTTCCTTACCTGAAACCGTGCTGGTTGTCGATTATACACTTGTTTCTTTCCAAGTGCTCCACCACTTTCCTCCTGATGATCTTCTCCATGACTTTGCATACTATACACGTTAGTGACACAGGTCTATAGTTTAATGCCTCGTGTCTGTCTTCTTTTTTTAAAAAGTGGGACCACATTTGCCATCTTCCATACCTCAGGGAGTCGCCCAGTTTCAATGGATGTATTGAAGAGCTTTGTTAGTGGCACACACAGCATCTCTGTTCCCTCTCTAAGGACCCATGGAGAGATGTTGTCTGGTGTCACCGACTTTGAGACATCAAGTTCACTTAGCAGCTTCTTCACCCCCTCCTCGGTTATGTGTACCTCATCCAGTTCTAATTTCCTGGAGTCCTACTGGTTTCCACTGTAAATACTTCTTTAAATCTCGTGTTGAGCTCCTCACATACCTCTTGGTCATTGCTTGTGAACTCCCCATCATCCTTCCTCAGTCTGATTACCTGGTCCTTGACTGTGGTTTTCCTCCTGATGTGGCTATACAACAGCTTCAGGTCAGACTTGACTTTCGAGGCTATGTCATTTTCGTATTGTCGCTGAGCCTCCCTTCTTATCTGTGCATATTAGTTTCTGGCTCTTCGGCTGATCTCTTTATTTTCTTGGATCCTTTGTCTTCTGTACCTTTTCCATTCTCTAGTACACCTAGTTTTTGCCTCCTTCCACCTTTGGGTGAACCAAGGTCTCGTTCCGGTCTTCCCATTATTTCTGTTTCCCTTGCAAACAAATCTCTCTTCTGCCTCCTTGCATTTTGTTGTCACATAGTCCATCATTTCTTTTACTGGTTTTCTTGCCAGTTCTCTCTCCCACTGAACTTCTTGCAGGAAGTTCCGCATGCCTGTGTAATCTTCCCTTTTCTCGTTTGGTTTTCCCATCCTATTCCTGCTATTCTCTCCACTTGTAGCACAACTATGTAGTCAAAGCACAGAACCACATGTGTGTGTGTGTGTGTACTTACCTATTTGTGGTTGCAGGGGTTGAGTCTTAGCTTCTGGCCCCACCTCTTCACCGGTTGCTACTGGGTCCTCTCTCTCCCTGCTCCATGAGCTTTATCAAACCTTGTCTTAAAACTATGTATGGTTCCTTCCTCCACTACGTCACTTTCTAGGCTATTCCACTGCCTGACAACTGTATGACTGAAGAAATACTTCCTAACATCCCTTTGACTCATCTGACTCTTCAACTTCCAATTTTGACCTCTTGTTTCTGTGTTCCCTCCCTGGAACATCCTGTTTTTGTCCACCTTGTCTATTCCGAAAAGCATTTTATATGTCGTTATCATGTCTCCCCTGACCCTCCTGTCCTCCATTGTCGTCAGGCCGATTTCCCTTAACCTTTCTTCATAGGACATTCCCCTTAGCTCTGGAACTAACCTTGTCGCAAACTTTTGCACTTTCTCTAATTTCTTGACGTGCTTGATCAAGTGCAGGCTTCAAACAGGTGCTGCATACTCCAGTATGGGCCTGACGTACATGGTGTAGAGTGTCTTGAACGATTCCTTGCTAAGGTATCAGAACGCTGTTCTCAAGTTTGCCAGGCACCCATATGTTGCAGCAGTTATCTGGTTGATGTGTGCTTCCAGAGACATGCTCGGTGTTATACTCACCCCAAGATCTTTCTCCTTGAGCGAGGTTTGCAGTCTTTGGCCACCTAGCCTATACTCCATCTGCGGTCTTCTGTGCCCTTTCCCTATCTTTATGACTTTGCATTTGGCAAGGTTAAATTCGAGAAGTCAGTTGCTGGAAGAGGTGTCCAGTCTGTCCAGGTCTCTTTGAAGTCCTGCCTGATCCTCATTTGTTTTAATTCTCCTCATTAACTTCACATCGTCTGCGAACAGGGACACTTCTGAGTCTAACCCTTCCATCATGTTATTCACATATACCAAAAATAGCACTGGTTCTTGGACCGACCCCTGTGGGACCCCGCTTGTCACAGGTGCCCACTGTGATATCTCATTATGTACCATGACTCGTTGTTGCCTCCCTGTCAAGTATTCTCTGATCCATTGCAGTGCCCTTCCTGTTATATGCACCTGATCCTCTAGCTTCTGCACTAATCTCTTGTGAGGAACTGTGTCAAAAGCCTTCTTGCAGTCCAAGAAGATGCAATCAACCCACCCTTCTCTCTCGTGTCTTACTTCTGCTATTTTATCATAAAACTTCAGAAGGTTTGTGACACAGGATTTGCCTTCCATGAATCTGTACTGGTTGGCATTTATACTCTTGTTCTGTTCCAGGTGCTCCACCACTCTCCTCCTGATAATAATCTCCATAACTTTGCATACTATACACATCATTGACATGGGTCTATAGTTTAGTGCCTCTTTTCTGTCTCCTTTTTTAAAAATGGGAACTACATTTGCTGTCTTCCATGCCTCAGCTAGTTGCCCAGTTTCCAGGGATGTGTTGAAGATTGTGGTAAGTGGCACACGCAGCATATCCGCTCCCTCTCTAAGGACCCACGGGGAGATGTCCGTATCGTAAGGGTTCTTAAATGGAGATATCACAGGTTGAAAGTAGACACACTTGTAGGATGGTAGCTATATTGTCAGTCTGAGTAGGTGAAGGATGGAGCCCACTGCCTTGCCTGTCTAAGCCTGGATGGTCTGCCGCCGAGTGAGACCAGGACAGAGGGATGAGCCTCCACGTGTGTATCCCGTGACGTCACACAAAGCCACAGGCCTACGAGGGGTCTCGTGTCTAAAGCACATGGATGATGCTACTGCTATGCTATATAATACTGGGAATACAGGGATCAGCAACTATGCTGACATCCGGTCCCATTGCCTTTGAGGTATCGATGTCCCATAGCAGCTTCTTCACCTCCTCCTTATTTGTATGAATGTCATCCAACACTTGTTGGTATATTCCTTGCTGGTGTCCACATCTGGTCTGTTTCCCCAGAGGCCTTCCTGTCTCCACTGTAAATGCTTCCTTAAATCTCATGTGTATGTGTGTGTGTGTGTGTGTGTGTGTGTCTGTACTCACCTAATTGTGATTGCTGAGGTCGAACTACAGCCCCTGGCCCCGCCATTTCACTGGTCGCTACTAGGTCACTCTTCCTGCTCCATGAGCTTTATCATAGAATGGATATAAATGCTCTGGAAAATGTACAAAGGAGGATGACAAAGTTTATCCCATGTATCAGAAATCTTTCCTTTTGAGGATAGACTTAGGGCCCCTCCTGATGTAGCTGTACAACAGCTTTGCTTCAGATTTAGCTTTCGCTGCTATATCATTGTCGTATTGCCGTTGGGCCTCCCTTCTTACCTGTGCATATTCATTTTTGGCTCTACGACTTTTTTTCTTTACTCTCTTGGGTCCTTTGCCTTCTATACTTCTTCCATTCTCTAGCACTCTTTGTTTCGTCCTCTCTACACCTTTGTGTGAACCAAGGCTCACTCTGGCCTAATCGTTATTTCTGTTACCCTTGGGTACAAACCTCTCCTCAGCTTCCTTGCATATTGTTGTCACGTATTCCATCATCTTGTTTACTGTCTTCCCTGCCAGTTCTCTGTCCCACTGAACCCCTTGCAGAAAATTCTTCATGGCTGTGTAGTTCCTCCTCTTGTAGTTAGGCTTCATTCGTCCCGCCCTTCCTGCTTCCCTCAACACTTGTATCTCTACTATGTATTCGAAGCTCAGAACCTCATGATCACTGGCCCTGAGGGGTCTTTCATATGTGATATCCTTAATATCTGCACTACCCAAGGTGAATACTAGGTCCAGTCTTGCTGGTTCATCCTCCCCTTTTCTCTGGTAGTATACTTTATGTGTGTGTGTGTGTGTGTGTGTGTGTGTGTGTGTGTGTGTGTGTGTGTGTGTGTGTGTGTGTGTGTGTGTGTGTGTGTGTGTGTGTGTGCGTGCGGAAGCGCGTGCGCATGCGCGTGCGTGCTCAGCGACTGTGTTCACTGGATAGTATTGAAGGTTTCTATTTCTCTTTCCTCAGAATATTGCCCGTCATGTACTGGTTTATGGCCTGCTTGTCATTCTTGTTCTTGAAGCTGTTCATGGAACTCCCACCTACAAGCTTCCTACCTCTGCGCCTCGCCTTGGAAACATTTTCTCCCTGTCTGCTGTATCAAAACCTGTACCTAACACGTCGTTACCTTGTCTCCCCCGGTTCTTATGTCTCCCAAGATTGTAATAATGTTGGTAAAATGACCAACAATATGCAAGGTAAAAGGACGCAATTGCTACTAAATCGACATTATATTGTGGCAACGTTTCGCTCTCAAGGAGCTTTTTTAGTCAAGTTGTTACAAACTATACATGGACATAGAGGGTATGTATAGGTATTTGACTGAGGTGCAAGGATAATAAGGTCGTTGTAGGTCATAGTAGAACTAGTAGTAATAGTTGTAGTACTTGTGTTAGTAGTAGTTGTTGTAGTACTTGTGGTAGTAGTTGTAGTACCTGTGGTAGTAGTAGTTGTTGTCTTTCTAAAGCAATTTGTCGGTATCTATTACCAAGGTTTATACCAGTAGTAATTGTTGTACTTTTCGAAGTAGTAGTTGTTGTCAGATTTAGATCTTTGAGTCTGTGTTAGTCAATACTGACTTCATTCTCATTCTTCGTATTTTATAATACTGAAGTTTCTAAATGCAATATCAAGATTTGTCTTCCTCGTATGTGCCGCTGACGTAATGGTTTTATATACGCTGCTGACTATACTGTCAGCGAAACAGTTACTCTCACGTCCTTCTCTTTACTTGCTTTCTGTAACTTCTTTCCTCCAACTGTTTGAACTTCATCTCATCTTCCTTCACCATCTCTGATTTACATTACTTTGCACTTGTCAGTATTAAAGTGGAGTAATTTTTTTGACCACTCCTACAGTCTGTCCAAGTTATTTTGTAGTTTGTCTCCAGTATCTAGTGTACCTATTCTTCTCATTAGTGTCACATCACCAGCAAACAACAACACAGGAATTATACCAGTACAGGTCCTTGGGGGTCCCCACCTGTTACTATCACTCATTGGTTTAAAAAGACACGTGAGCAAACACTAGGACATATTTATTAGAAAACGTTTCGATTCTCGTCTCGGGCCTTGATCAATTCTAACACAGAGAGGTTGAAAATAACAGAAAATGGGGTGTGACACATAGTGACCTGAAAAATGCAAGTGAAACTTATTTAAGATGAGGTCAGGTAGGCAATGAGGTCATGTGATTCCTGTGTTGTTAGGTAGGTGGGGCTTTGCTTGGTTCAGTATCTTGTATGCCTTTTTTTTTTTAAATTTTGTAGCTTCCCGAATTACGTTCCACAGTGTAGGTGACGGCGATTAACGACGCTTCTAGACATCGTCAACGTCAATGATGTTTTTCAGTGAGGAAGAGTTGTGCCTCATTCCAACTCATGAAATGTCCTGTGGAGTTCCAGTGGAGGGCACAGGCGCACTTAAAGTTGTCCCTGTTACTGGCGTTTCGATGTTCATTTAGGAATTTTAGGCGGATGGAAAGATGTCTGCCTGTTTTCCCTACATATTAAGAACGGCAAGAAACCCCTTTCACGTGCCATAAGTACACTATGGAAAAGGAGCTTAGACATGGGTGAAATTCCACAGTCACTTAAAACAACGGATATAGCCCCACTCCATAAAGGTGGCAGCAAAGCATTAACAAAGAACTATAGACCAATAGCTCTAACTTTCCACATTATAAAAATCTTTGAAAGAGTGCTAAGAAGCATGATTGCAAACCACTAAGATTCCCAAAAACTGCACAATCCAGGGCAACATGGGTTCAGAGCAGGTTGCTCCTGCCTCTTACAACTACTGGATCACTATGATATGGTCTTGGATGCACTGGAAGAAACACAGAATGCAGATGTAATATACACAGACTTTGCAAAAGCCTTTGACAAGTGCGACCATGGCGTAATAGCGCACAAGATACGTACTAAAGGAATAACTGGCAAAGTGGGGAGATGGATAATCAACTTTCTAACCAATCGATTTATCAGAGTTAAATCGGAAGCTGCCATAGTGAAAAGCTCGGTTCCACAAGGCACAGTACTCGCCCCTATCTTGTTCATCATCCTCATATCATAGACAGAGATGTAATCCACAGCACCGTGTCATTCTTTGCATACGCTACTAGGATCTGCATGAGATTGTCATCTATTGAGGACACGGCAAAGCTCCAAGAAGATATAAACCAAGTTTTCCAATGGGCAACAGAAAACAATATGAAGTTCAATGAGGACAAATTCCAACTACTCCGTTATGGAAAACTGGAGGAGATAATAACTAGAACAGAGTATACTACAAACTCTGATCATACAATAGAGCGGAAAAATAGCGTGGGGGACCCGGGAGTGGTAATGTCTGAGGATCTGACTTTCTAGGATCACAACAGTGCCATGATCACAACTGCAAAGAAAATTATAGGATGGATAATGAGAACTTTCAAAACAAGAGATGCCAAGCCAATGATGATCCTTTTCAAATCACTTGTTCTCTCTAGGCTGGAATACTGCTGTACATTAACATCTCCGTTCAAAGCAGGTGAAATTGCAGATCTAGAGAGTGTACAGAGATCTTTTACTGCTCGTATAAGTTCTGCCAAGCACCTTAACTACTGGGAACGCTTGGAAACACTTGACTTGTACTCTCTGGAACGCAGGTGAGAGAGATATATCATAATCTACACTTGGAAAATCCTAGAAGGAATGGTCCCGAATCTGAACACAGAAATCACTCCCTACAAAAGTAAGACTTGGCAGGGGGTGCAAAATACCCCCAGTAAAAAGTAGGGGAGCCATTGGTACACTAAGAGAAAACACCCTAAGTGTGTGGAGCCCAAGACTGTTCAACAGCTTCCCACCAAGCATAAGGGGAATTACCAATAAGCCCCTGGCTGCCTTCAAGAGGGAACTGGACGGATACTTTAAGTCGGTGCCGGATCATCCAGGCTGTGGTTCGTACACTGGACTACGTGCTGCCAGCAGCAACAGCCTGGTTGATCAGGCCCTGATCCACCGGGAGGGCTGGTCATGAACCGGGCCGCGGGGGCGTTGATCCCCAGAATACCCTCCAGGTAGACTCCAGGTATCCGCAGGGAATAGTGTAGTGTAGACGCTTGTTGTGTACGTTAGAGGTGTGGGACTACGCTTCTCAGGGAAGTCTTTGATGGGCAACTTTAGCCAAAGGTTGGACAAGTGGATGGATGGTAATGTTTGGTTTAGGGAAGGAACCTGCCTCTTGACCCAGGAAGTATATTTCTTTATTTTCTTTGACTCATTAGTTTTTAATGACTTTGTTACTGTTCCCACACATCGTCGAAATTGTGTTATTGTTGTTGTTCTGAAATACAAACTAAGAGGGATTTTTTTACTTTTGTTTTTATTTTGTGTTTTGTTTTGTTGAAAAAGAATTGTGTCACCCGTGTACCAATTTTCTCATCTGTTCGTTCGTCCAAAAGTTTTCGGCAGCTTTATCTCTCAAATTATGAGGATGCGTGATGAACAAAAGCTACAATACCGAGACTGGAACAAAATTACAATACCGAGGCTTGAACAAAGTTACAATACCGAGATTGAACCAGAGTTGCAATACCGTGGCTGGAACAAAGTTACAACAAACCCGTAAACTGGAAATGAAACTGGACTACAATTCAATGGGTTGGACAAGGACCACCAAGACTCGTGACCTTGATAATGGTCCAGGACCACCAAGCTCGTGACCTTGATAATGGTCCAGGACCGCCAAGACTGGTGACCTTGATAATGGTCCAGGACCATCAAGGCTCATGACCTTGATAATGACCCAGGACCATCAAGATTCGTGACATAAGAATATAAGGAGACCTACTGTCCCATGCGAGGCAGGTTCAATTCTCCCACCGGCTTAAGCCAATGCCTTAACCTAGTCAGGTAAGTCACATTCACTTAAGGGTGGAGCACGGCATCTGACCTAGTAGCACAAGCTAGTCAGGTCCAACTCACACCCACCCACACTCACTCATGTATTTATCCAACCTGTTTTTAAAACTACACAACGTCTGAGCTTTTATGACGGTACTCAGGAGTTTGTTCCACTCATCCACAACTCTTACTAAACCAGTGCTTTCCTATATCCTTCCTGAATCTGAATGTTTCCAATTTAAAACCATTGTTGTGAGTCCTGTCTATGTTAGATATTTTTAGAACGCTATTTACATCCCCTTTATTAATTCCTGTTTTCCATTTATACACCTCGATCATATCCTCCCTAATTCTACGCCTTTCTAGAGAGTGCAGATTCAGGACCCTCAGTCTGTCCTCGTAAGGAAGATTTCTGATACATGGGGCCAACTTTGTCATCCTCCTTTGTACGTTTTCCAGAGCATTTATATCCAGGATCACCAAGACTCGTGACCTTGATAATGGTCCCAAACCAAAACTCATGACCTTGATAATGGTCCTGAAACAAAACTCATGACCTTGATAATGGTCCAGGTTCATCAAGACTCATAACCTTGATAATGGCTCTGGACCACCAAGACTCGTGACCTTGATAATGGTTCAGTGCCACCAAGACTCGTGACCTTGATAATGGTTCTGGACTACCAAGACTCGTGACCTTGTTAATGGTCCCGGACCACTAAGACTCGTGACTTTGATAATGGGCCAGGGCCATCAAGATTCGTGACCTTGATAACCGCCCAAGGCCATCAAGACTCGTGACCTTGATAATAGTACTGAAACGCCTGTATCGTAAATCATTTTTTCACTTCCAGTTTCGGAGTATCGTGATTTAACATTGCTGTGTTTACTGGCTGTGTTGGTAAGTAAGACATATAGGCAACCGTTAGGCATCTTTAATCCGAAACGTTTCGCCTACACAGTAGGTTTCTTCAGTCGAGTACAGAAAGTAGGCAGGAGTGATGGACTGATGACATCGTCTTCACATCTCTACTGCTCCTGCCTACTTTCTGCACTCGACTGAAGAAGTCTACTGTCTTTGTTAGAGCAGTGGTGATGGGTCAGTCATAGTCTGAATGTGTGTGATTACTTATGTTACTTATGCGTAGATACAAGAGCACAGTGATGTTTTTAGTTTCTCTTCTTCATTGTGTATCTTAGCAGAACTGTTCGCTCTTTTTTTTTTATTCCTCTAACTTATCGTTTTTATTCCGATCATAAGACAGGAAGGCCTAATCCAATCGGCTTCAAAATTTTTAGCTTTGGTTTACAGTAACCAGGGTAACATTCTTGGAAGAATTGATATGTGCAAATGCCCTGTGACCCAATTGGTAGATACAATGTGTGTACAGAGATGGGTAACATTTGGTTCTGCATGCATAAAGCCCATAATTATGCGGAGTATTTCGGGCAACGCATCCGGCTGACGCATCTCAGGGATAGTATCCATTAAGTACACTGAAATTCGTTTATAAAAGACAGAATCGTTGTAATTTGTGCCTTAACTGAAGAGTAACTTGTCTTATCAGCTTCTAATTTTCCTCACTGGTGTCTGAAAGTAAGATCGTGTTGTCACTGGACTACATAAGTCCCAATTTACCATAGTTGTTAATCAGTGACATAGATTTTAAATTTGATAACTAATGTCTCGTCTGCCACTTCAGCTTCAAAATTAATGTGTCAGTCTTCGTATGGAAGACTGACATACTAAGTTTAGACTGATGAAGTGTAACTCATGGCACAGATGACAGCTGCTACAAACACACATAAAACAAACATTTATTAGCATTATTTTCTCCTCTAAACTTGTTTATTTCGCTCAACACGTCAAGGCCTCAGTGATTTGAAATTTTCATGAAATTTTTAAAAGAACTTGAAATCATTGGATTCAGAGCGGTTACTGGGAAATGCCTTTTCCTATAGGCTTCAAACTTTCAGTCATAATATTCTGTATTAAAACAAAACTTGACTTTCACACTGGACTTTGTAAACTCTAAATTTATTTAACTAAATGCTAACCTTCCTATGGTGTAGAAATATACTTAGTTGGATGAATCTTATTTAAGGTAGATGGCCCAGTGGCTAACGCGTCGGTCTAGAGTTTTGAGACTCTGATCGCGGGTTCTAACCCCACCCGTGGTATGGTCTGTTCCTGAAATTTGTTTCCAAGAGATGCCTTTAGAAAGTCTCTTTTGCTGGACTTATAAATAATTAAAAAAGTTAGTAGTATATAATAATTAGACATTATTAGTTCTGAAGACCATTATAGAAGACCTGTGTCATGTACCCAGAGCTGCAATAAGACATAACACTAACATATTCACTCTTATACCTTAAACTCTGGTCAGTCTTAAAGACAAATTTGGACTGATATTGGCTTCTACAGTGTACAATTTAACATTTTTCATGGAAGAAACTGTCAAAATTGAAATACTGATTTTCACGTGATAATTTCTGAAAGAGTAAGGTTATGAGGATAACAAAAAGATTAGGTGATGAAAGATTGGATATCAGATTGGAGGGAGAGAGTATGGAGGAGGTGAATGTATTCAGATATTTGGGAGTGGACGTGTCAGCGGATGGGTCTATGAAAGATGAGGTGAATCATAGAATTGATGAGGGAAAAAGGGCGAGTGGTGCACTTAGGAGTCTGTGGAGACAAAGAACTTTGTCCTTGGAGGCAAAGAGGGGAATGTATGAGAGTATAGTTTTACCAACGCTCTTATATGGGTGTGAAGCGTGGGTGATGAATGTTGCAGCGAGGAGAAGGCTGGAGGCAGTGGAGATGTCATGTCTGAGGGCTATGTGTGGTGTGAATATAATGCAGAGAATTCGTAGTTTGGAAGTTAGGAGAAGGTGCGGGATTACCAAAACTGTTGTCCAGAGGGCTGAGGAAGGGTTGTTGAGGTGGTTCGGACATGTGGAGAAAATGGAGCGAAACAGAATAACTTCAAGAGTGTATCAGTCTGTAGTGGAAGGAAGGCGGGGTAGGGGTCGGCCTAGGAAAGGTTGGAGGGAGGGGGTAAAGGAGGTTTTGTGTGCGAGGGGCTTGGACTTCCAGCAGGCATGCGTGAGCATGTTTGATAGGAGTGAATGGAGACAAATGGTTTTTAATACTTGACGTGCTGTTGGAGTGTGAGCAAAGTAACATTTATGAAGGGGTTCAGGGAAACCGGCAGGCCGGACTTGAGTCCTGGAGATGGGAAGTACAGTGCCTGCACTCTGAAGGAGGGGTGTTAATGTTGCAGTTTAAAAACTGTAGTGTAAAGCATCCTTCTGGCAAGACAGTGATGGAGTGAATGATGGTGAAAGTTTTTCTTTTTCGGGCCACCCTGCCTTGGTGGGAATCGGCCAGTGTGATAATAAAAAATAAATAATTTCTGAGTGTCTCTTTCAACTGCCTCATCTTCAATGTTGATAACTTGATAATATAATGTGTTGGTGTGTTTAGTATATTTGCCTTTTTGAGTTAACAAGAGAATGCCTCTTCAGCTTGGCTTCAAATCTGGTTTCTTAGTGGACGTGTTGAATTAGTCTTGAGCTGTGTATAACCTAATTTATCATTTTTATTTAAGAAATTGAAATATTGGTGTTCATGTGATAGTTTGAGGATACCTCCCCTGATTACCTACAGATCTTCACTGTTAGCATTTAATTTCATTTCAAACTTATGTCGCACTCTGCACCATTCATTTCGCGTGCACTAACATCAGATGGCAAAGCAACAAAGAGATAAGCCTTTTGGATCGCACAGCCACTGAAATACATATAGTTATTCTTTGTATCTGACCTGTTTCCCTGGAGGATGTGACCATTCATCAGTAGGCTGGTACCCAAGTACCTATTTACCGCCAGGAGAACAGAAGCAACAGGTATATATGTATGTATATATATATATATATATATATATATATATATATATATATATATATATATATATATATATATATATATATATATATATATATATATATATATATATATATATATATGTGTGTGTGTGTGTGTGTGTGTGTGTGTGTGTGTGTGCGTGTGTGTGTGTGTGTGTGGTTCTCGCTTACCATGAGGCGGGCCAGTACAACATGAGTTCGAATCCTTGGCTAGTGCAGTGTTGTTATTGATATATATACATATATATATATCGGCCTGTTCGGAAGACGAGCCCGGGTTCCTTCAGCTGCTCAGCAACAAACCTTGTTGAATACTTCTACACTTTCTCCAGTTTCCTAATTTTTTTTCAGATGCGGTTTCATACTGGTGCTGCTTACTCCAAGATGGGCCCAGATTGTGTTATATAAAGGGCCTGGAATGACTGTTGAGATTCCTGAAGACTACTCTTCGATTTGCCGGAGTATTGACTGCAGAGGTTATACAGCTAAAGTGAACCTCTGGCGTTGTACACTGCTTGTGTGTGTGTGTGTGTGTGTGTGTGTGTGTGTGTGTGTGTGTGTGTGTGTGTATGTACTCACCTATTTGTGGTTGCAGGGGTCGAGTCAAAGCTCCTGGCCCCGCCTCTTCACTGATTACTACTGGGTCCTCTCTCTCCCTGCTCCACGAAATTTATCAAACTTCGTCTTAAAACTATGTATGGTTCCCGCCTCCACTGCGTCACTTTCTAGGCTATTCCACTGCCTGACAACTCTATGACTGAAGAAATACTTCCTAACATCCCTTTGATTCATTGAGTCTTCAACTTTCAATTGTGACCCCTTGTTTCTGTGTCCCATCTCTGGAAAACATCCTGTCTTTGTCCACCTTGTCTATTCCGGGAAGTATTTTATATGTCGTTATCATGTCTCCCCTGACCCTCCTGTTTTCCAGTATCATCAGGCCAATTTCTCTTAAGCTTTCTTCGTAGCTCTGGGACTAGTCTTGTTGCAAACCTTTGCACATTCTCTAATTACTTGACGTGCTTGATCAGAAGTGAGTTCCAAACTGGTGCTGCATGCTACAATAATGCAGCATTAAAATTCGAGGCATTAAAATTCGATCCAAGCAAAGGGAAGGTAAGTCCATTTCCTTGGATCAAGAGCCCTCAGTATCACCAAGGTAGTATAATGTAATAACGCAAAATAAGACTATAAGATCTCGAGATTAAAAGTGGAAAAATAACATGAACACATTCCATTAATTATACCAACCTGCTAAGTGGGACACAACGTGTTCAAACTTTGAAGGCGACCAGATGAGTGTCTCCACCTGTCACACCGAAACAAAATTTTGGAAATGATGTATGTGACATCATATAAATGAATCCTACACAACTCAGAATGAGTGACAAGCTGTGTTTTAAGAAAGCCCACCATTGATACAAGTTTGAATTCGATCAGAAAAGACATTCTTCGGTAATTAATCTGATTCTATTGATTCCAAGTCATTAATATTTTGAAAGTCACTATTTATTCAGAAAAACTGGCAAATTATATTTTTATTCCTCCCAATTGCTGCGTGAACCTTATGTTCAGAAAACTACACTAATAGTGAAAATTTGAAGCCTATCAGATGAGTCATTCTCCAGTTATGACATGAATTCAAACGATTTGAAGTATTTTTAACTATATTTCTATATCAACAAATTTGCTTGCAGGCAAATGAAACTTAACAGTCACCATCCTGGCCCTGGATTCCTCGACTCTTAAATACTGAACCCGTTCAGAAGATGTTAAATTATTTATAAGAACATAAGAACATAAGAACGACGGAACACTGCAGCAGGCCTACTGGCCCATGCGAGGCAGGTCCAATGCACCCAACCTAGTCAGGTCAGGTCACATTGACTTAAGGGAGGAACACGGCAACAGACCTGGTAGCATAAGCTATCAATTTCAACTCACACCCACCCACATCCACTCATGTATTTATCCAACCTATTTTTAAAGCTACACAACGTTCTGGCCTCTATGACTGTACTTGGGAGTTTGTTCCACTCATCCACAACTCTATTACCAAACCAGTACTTTCCTATATCCTTCCTGAATCTGAATTTTTCCAACTTAAAACCATTGCTGCGAGTCCTGTCTAGGCTAGATATTTTCAGCACACTATTTACATCCCCTTTATTTATTCCTGTCTTCCATTTATACACCTCAATCATATCCCCCCTAATTCTACGTCTTTCTAGAGAGTGCAGTTTCAGGGCCCTTAGTCTATCCTCATAGGGAAGGTTTCTGATACATGGGATCAACTTTGTCATCCTCCTTTGTACATTTTCCAGAGCATTTATATCCATTCTGTAATACGGTGACCAAAACTGTGCAGCATAATCTAAATGAGGCCTAACCAAGGATGTATAGAGTTGAAGAACAACCTGAGGACTCCTATTATTTATGCTTCTTGATATGAAGCCAAGGATTCTATTTGCTTTATTGCGAACACTCATGCACTGTTGTCTTGGTTTCAGATTACTGCTAACCAGAACTCCTAAATCTTTTTCGCAATCCGTAATATTAAGATCTACATTATTTAGTTTATATGTGGCATGGTTATTGTCCTGTCCAACATTTAGAACTTTGCATTTGTCTATATTAAACTGCATCTGCCACTTCTCCGACCACTGCATCAGTCTATTCAAATCTTCCTGGAGTGCTCTAATGTCTTCGTCAGAATGAATTCGACGGCCTATTTTGGCGTCATCGGCAAACTTGCTGATGTCGCTCTTTATGCCCTCATCTATGTCGTTTATGTAGATTGTGAACAGCAGGGGGCCCAACACTGACCCCTGTGGAACACCGCTCGTGGCGCTTCTACACTCTGATTTCTCCCCATTAATGCAAACTCTCTGCTGCCTATTTGTCTACCATGCCTCTAACCAGGAAAAAATTTCTCCTCCTGTTCCATGTGCTTTAATTTTCCTCAATAGTCTCTGATGTGGGACCCTGTCAAAGGCCTTACTGAAGTCCATGTACACAATTCATTACCATGATCTACCTCCTCAAATACCTTAGTGAAAAAAGTTAATAAATTCGTAAGGCAGGAACGCCCCTTTGTAAAACCATGCTGAGATCCGTTGATTACCAATTACCGAACACAAATGTTGAAAATTTGAAGGCTATTGGATAAGGCCTTCTCGAGTTACGAGTGAAATAATATGAAAAAAGTTGGAGAAAGAAGAAAAAAGACAAAGGAAAATCAGGCAACGTCTTGCAGGTCTGACTTCCGGGGGAGACTAAATAAACTTTTACGAAGTTTTTCGGTTGACGCTGATACCTGGAGTCTACCTGGAGGGAGTTCCAGGGGTCAACGCCCCCGCAGCCTGGTCCATTTTCTTTTCATTTTCAAAATTGTTGTGAGTATTACAGGAAAGCATATGTGATTAATGTGTTACGTAAACACAGATAAAAACATCACTGACCGTGTGTGGTGACAAGTGTATCCTGATGTTAAACACTTCTTGTTCTAACATTGTTGAGTGTTACGGAGATCAAGGCAGCTGCAAACTGCTGCCCTTGTAGTAATTTTCTTAAAAAAGAATGGTGCTTGTGAAAATAATTCAGCTCTTGAGGTACGTGAGGTAAGAGAGAGAGAAAGACGCACATGTGTAGCAGAGATTATGTAAAATGAGCAGAGTCCTTCACTAAACTACACGTAGACCAGCTGAACCCTGTCTGACTCACCAGCATCACCATCCCATGAATCATCACACACACACACGCACACACACGCACACACACACACACACACACACACACACACACACACACACACACACACACACACACACACACACACACGCACACACACACACACACACACACACACACACACACACACACACACACACACACACACACACACACACAACACACACACACACACATCACGATGTGAAGTTAATGAGAAGAATCGAATCGGACGAGGATCAGGCAGGACTACAAAGAGAACTGGACAGGCTAAAAGCCTGGTCCAGCAACTGGCTCCTTGAATTTAACCCTGCCAAATGCAAAGTCATGAAGATTGGGGAAGGGCAAAGAAGACCGCAGACACAATATAGTTTAGATGGCCAAAGACTGCAAACCTCACTCAAGGAAAAAGATCTGGGGGTGAGTATAACACCGAGCATATCTCCTGAGGCGCACATCAATCAGATAACTGCTGCAGCATACGGCGCCTGGCAAACCTAGGGATAGCGTTCCGATACCTCAGTAAGGATTCGTTTAAGACTCTGTAAAACCATCTACGTCAGGCCCATACTGGAGAAATGCAGCACCAGTTTGGGAATCCACACCTAGTCAAGCACGTCAAGAAATTAAGAAAGTACAAAGATTTACAACAAGACTAGTCCCAGAGCTAGGGGGATTGTCCTACGAAGAAAGGTTGAGGAAATCGGCCTGACGACACTGGAGGCCAGGAGGGTCAGGGGAGACATGATAACGACATATAAAATACTGCGCGGAATAGACGAGGTGGACAAGAGGGGATGTTCCAGAGATGGACACAGACACAAGAGGTCACAATTGGAAGTTGAAGACTCAGATGAATAAAAGGGATGTTAGGAAGTATTTCTTCAGTCATAGAGTAGTCAGGCCATGGAATAGCCTAGAAAGTGATGTGGTGGAGGCAGGAACCATACATAGTTTTAAGGCGAGGTATGATAGAGCTCATGGGGCAGGGAGAGAGAGGACCTAGTAGCAATCAGCGAAGAGGCGGGGCCAGGAGCTGTGAATCGACCCCTGCAACCACAAATAGGTGAGTACAAATAGGTGAGTACACACACACACACACACACACACCGGGTCAAGCACGTTAAGAAATTAGAGAAAGTGCAAAGCTTTGTGACAAGGTTAGTTCCAGAGCTAAGGGGAATGTCCTACCAAGAAAGGTTAAGGGAAATCGGCCTAACGACACTGGAGGACAGGAGGGTTAGAGGAGACATGATAATGACATACAAAATACTGCGTGGAATAGACAAGATGGACAGAGACAAGATGTTAAAGAGAGGGCACACAGAGACAAGGGGTCACTCCTGGAAGTTGAAGACTCAGATGAGTCAAAGGGATGTTAGGAAGTATTTCTTCAGTCATAAAGTGGTCAGGAAGTGGAACAGTTTGGTGAGTAATGAGAGAGAGGACCTAGTAGCGTTCAGTGAAGAGGCGGGGCCAGGAGCTGAGTCTCGAACCCTGCAACTACAATTAGGTGAGTACAGTTAGATGAGTACACACGCCACACACACACACACACACACACACACACACACTCCACGGGAAGGAACTAAAACACATCAGAGGATTCAATGGGAGTCACAGTGGGAGGTGGAAAGGGAGAGATCCGTGTTTGTCTATGGGCTAGACGAAGCTAAAGGGGAAACTTATGATGAAAGAAAGCAGGAGGAGAAAAAAGCGATTGAAGACATCATGAAGGTGATAGGCGAGGGGGACATGACCCAGGTGGCAAATTTTCGGAGAATTGGGTGGTTCACAAAGAAAAGGAATCGGCCTCTCAAAGTAATTTTCAAGGCAGAATCAACCCGAACCATGATCCTCAGGGGAAAGCACGGCTGAGAGGCAAGCAGGAGTTCCGGAGTGTTACCTCGACCGAGACAGAACACAGGACAAAGGAAACAAAAGAAAGAGAGAGTTCAAAAACGAAAGGAGAAATGGGAGGAAATGAAAAAGGAGAGCAAATAACCCAGGATCAAATGGAGGACAAGCGCACCCCCCAGAAACACTGCAGAAGGACTCCAGCCACGACACCCCCCCAAAGGGAAAATGAACATTCCAAACCAACCATCACACACCGATCCCCTGTTTCCACCCCCCGCACCACAGTTACAGTATTTGAACAGAATTGAAGGTTTGGTACACAAATGCAGATGGATTAACGAATAAACATGAGGAAAAGGCAAGAAAGAATCAATGAGAAGTCCCCAGACATCATAGCAGTTACAGAAACAAAACTCATGGGACAATAACAGATGCAATCTTTCCCACCAGGATACCAGATTTATGAGGAAAAAATAGAAGGGGGAGGGGGAGGTGGGGTTGCTCTGCTCGTAAAAAACAGATGGAAATTCGAGAAAATGGAAGGAATAGATGAGACAGGAGAAAGAGACAAAATAGCAGGTACACTTCAGTCTGGGGAACACAAAGTGGTCATTGCCCGTGATGTATAATCCACCACAGAACTGCAGGAGGCCAAGAGAGGAATATGAAGAGAGCAACAGAGCAATGGTGGACACACTTGCTGAGGTGGCAAGAAGAGCTCACTCCAGCAGAGCAAAGTTGCTGGTTATGGGGGATTTCAACCACAGGGAGATTGACTGGGAAAACCTGGAGCCACATGGGGTCCCGAAACATGGAGAGCCAGGATGTTGGACGTGGTGCTGGAAAACCTCATGCACCAACATGTTAAGGACACTACCAGAGTGAGAGGGGAGGATGAACCAGCAAGATTGGACCTTGTGTTCACACCTGGGCAGCTCAGACATTGAGGACATCAAGTATGAGAGTCCCCTAGGAGCTAGCGACCACGTGGTTCTGTGCTTTGAATACATAGTAGAGCTGCAAGTGGAGAGAATAACAGGAGTAGAATGGGAAAAGCCTGACTATAAAAGAGGGGACTACATAGGGTTGAAGAACTTCATGCGGGAGGTCCAGTGGGGCAGAGAACTGGCAGGAAAGCCAGTAAATGAAATGATGGAATATGTAGCAACAAAATGCAAGGAGGCAGTGGAAAGGTTCATTCCCAAGGGCAACAGTAACAACGGGAAGACCAGAACAAGCCCCTGGTTTACCCGACGGTGTAAGGAGGCAAAAACAAAGTGCAATAGAGAATGGAAAAAGTACAGAAGGCAGAGAACACACGAAAATAGGGAGATCAGTCGCAGAGCCAGGAATGAGTACGCACAGGTAAGGAGGGAGGCCCAGCGACAGTATGAAAATGACATAGCATCGAGAATCAAGACTGACCCGAAACTGTTGTATAGCCACATCAGGAGGAAGACAACAGTCAAAGACCAGGTGATCAGATTAAGGACAGAAGGTGGGGAACTCACAAGAAATGATCAGGAGGTATGTGAGGAGCTGAACAGGAGATTTAAGGAAGTTTTTACAGTAGAGACAGGAAGGGCTGTGGAAGACAGCACAGAAGGAACATCAAGAGGAATATACCAACAAGTGTTGGATGACATACGAACAACTGAGGAGGAGGTGAAGAAGCTCTTAAGTGACCTTGACACCTCAAAGGCGATGGACCGACAACATCTCCCCATGGGTCCTTAGAGAAGGAGCAGAGATGCTGTGTGTGCCTCTAACCACAATCTTCAACACATCCCTTGAAACTGGGCAACTACCTGAGAATGGAAGACAGCTAATGTAGTCCCCATTTTTAAAAGAAAGGAAACAGAAACGAGGCACTAAACTACAGACCTGTGTCTCTGACATGTATTGTGTGCAAAGTCATGGAGAAGATTATCAGGAGGAGAGTGGTCGAACACCTGGAAAGGAACAAGATTATAAATGAAAACCAGCATGGTTCATGGAAGGCAAATCTTGTATCACAAACCTCCTGGAGTTTTATGACAAGGTAACAGAAGTAAGACACGAGAGAGAGGGTTGGGTAATTGCGTTTTCCTAGACTGCAGGAAGGCCTTTGACACATTTTCCCCACAAGAGATTAGTGCAGAAGCTGGAGGATCAGGCACACATAAAAGGAAGGGCACTGCAATGGATAAGGGAATACCTGACAGGGAGGCAGCAACGAGTCATGGTACGTGAAGAGGTATCACAGTGGGCGCCTTTACGAGCGGGTCCCACAGGGGTCAGTTCTAGGACCAGTGCTATTTTTGATATATGTGAACGACATGATGGAAGGAATAGACTCTGAAGTGTCCCTGTTCGCAGATGACGTGAAGTTGATGAGAAGAATTAAATCGGACGAGGATGAGGCAGGACTGCAAAGAGACCTGGAGAGGCTGGACATGTGGTCCAGTAACTGGCTCCTCGAATTCAATCCAGCCAAATGCAAAGTCATGAAGATTGGGGAGGGGCAAAGAAGACCGCAGACAGAATATAGGCTAGGTGGACAAAGACTACAGACCTCACTCAGGGAGAAAGACCTTGGGGTGACCATAACACCGAGTACATCACCGGAGGCACACATCAACCAAATAACCGCTGCAGCATACGGGCGCCTGGCAAACCTGAGAATAGCGTTCCGATACCTCAATAAGGAATCGTTCAAGACACTGTACACTGTGTATGTTAGGCCCATACTGGAGTATGCAGCACCAGTCTGGAACCCACACCTGGTCAAGCACGTCAAGAAGTTAGAGAAAGTACAAAGGTTTGCAACAAGGCTAGTCCCAGAGCTCAAGGGAATGTCGTACGAGGAAAGGTTAAGGAAATCGGACTGACGACACTGGAGGACAGAAGGGTCAGGGGAGACATGATAACGACATACAAGATACTGCGGGGAATAGACAAGGTGGACAGAGATAGGATGTTCCAGAGAGGGGACACAGGGACAAGGGGTCACAACTGGAAGCTGAAGACTCAGACGAGTCACAGGGACGTTAGGAAGTATTTCTTCAGTCATAGAGTTGTCAGCAAGTGGAATAGCCTAGCAAGTGAAGTAGTGGAGGCAGGAACCATACATAGTTTTAAGAAGAGGTATGACAAAGCTCAGGAAGCAGAGAGAGAGAGGATCCAGTAGCGATCAGTGAAGAGGCGGGGCCAGGAGCTGAGTCTCGACCCCTGCAACCACAATTAGGTGAGTACAATTAGGTGAGTACACACACACACACACACACACACACACACACACACACACACACACACACACACACACACACCACACACAAACACACACAAACACACACAAACACACACACACACATACACACACACACACAAACACACACACACACACAC
>NC_069409.1:48007774-48020274 GCF_026875155.1 Cherax quadricarinatus
TAGGTGGACAAAGACTACAGACCTCACTCAGGGAGAAAGACCTTGGCGTGACCATAACACCGAGCACGTCACTGGAGGCACATATCAACCAAATAACTGCTGCAGCATACGGGCGCCTGACAAACCTGAGAATAGCGTTCCGATACCTTAATAAGGAATCGTTCAAGACACTGTACACTGTGTATGTTAGGCCCATACTGGAGTATGCAGCACCAGTCTGGAACCCACACTGGGTCAAGCACGTCAAGAAGTTAGAGAAAATACAAAGGTTTGCAAAAAGGCTAGTCCCAGAGCTCAGGGGAATGTCGTACGAGGAAAGTTTGAGGGAAATCGGACTGACGACACTGGAGGACAGAAGGGTCAGGGGAGACATGATAACGACATACAAGATACTGCGGGGAGTAGAAAAGGTGGACAGAGACAGGATGTTCCAGAGAGGGGACACAGAAACAAGGGGTCACAATTGGAAGCTGAAGACTCAGACGAGTCACAGGGGCGTTAGGAAGTATTTCTTCAGTCATAGAGTTGTCAGGAAGTGGAATAGCCTAGCTAGTGAAGTAGTGGAGGCAGGAACCATACATAGTTTTAAGAAGAGGTATGACAAAGCTCAGGAAGCAGAGAGGGAGAGGACCTAGTAGCAATCAGTGAAGAGGCGGGGCCAGGAGCTGAGTCTCGGCCCCAGCAACCACAATTAGGTGAGTACACACACACACAACACCATCTTTTTCTAAGTTCAATTAAAAATATAATTTATTTACGAAGCATATAGCTTATTGTTTACTTTTCTCTATTCTAAAGGAGTAAACGGCATGGCTTGCTTCTGCAGTGTTTGAAAAATTGAGGTTGGAGAGTTAAAGGAGGAGGTCTTCCTTCTCCAGGAGGAGATTAGGAGGCTGAAGGTCCACCTCAATGGGTCTGGGAGAGAGTGTGAGGTGGCTGGAGTTGTGGAGAATGAGGCTTCTAGCAGTGAGGTGCAGTCTGTCTCTCGCTGTGAGGAGGCTGTAGGTGGGGAGGTAGCAACGACTACCAGCAGTGAGGTGCAGTCCAGCACCTGCTACAAGTGGTGAGTGGTAACCAGTAATGGGAGGAGAATCAGAACAAGGAAAGTTAAGAGTGAAGACCTGAAGGTAGGAAATCGCTTCTCTGTTCTTCAGGATGAATGTACTTCAGTGGCCAGTGAAGGTAAGGGTACTACTGCCCCTGCTAACAGAGGTAAGCGCATTCATGTGGTTGGTGACTTTCAGGTAAGATATATTGACTGTGCTTTTTGTAATAGGAATAAGAAGATGAGAGATAGAGTGTGCTTCCCTGGAGCTGGTGTTGGGGACATAGTTAACAGGCTGGATAATATCATGTCAGGTAATGGGAACAAGCCCATTATTTGTCTCAGTGCTGGTGGAAATGATACTGGGAAGGGTAGGAGAGAAGAGCTGCTAAGTAAGTACAGGTCAACTATAGATTTCATTAAGTCTAAGGGAGGGGTCCCAATCATATGTAGCATCTTGCCTAGAAGGGGAGTAGGAAATGAATGGTTGTCTAGGGCAATTGGTGTAAATTGCTGGCTAGACAGATACTGCAAGGAACTTGCAATCCCATTCATTGACAACTGGAGCAAATTTTATGGCAAACATGATATGTATGCAAGGGATGGGGTACATCTCTCTGGGGCTGGGGTGGTAGCACTTGCAAACTCAATTGAGAAGGCCATTGGTGAAATGCTTATGATTTTAAACTGATAGAAGATAGAGGTATGGGTGTGTGTGGGAAACAAGCAGGTTACAACACTAGGGTTGGAATCAGTAAATGTATAAAAGGCATTCAGCATGAAGTTATAAATAAAGACAATAGATCAGTCAGCAAAACAAAGGGAACAGCAGAGGACAGCAAGGGATTAGCTCCCTTAAGGTTTACTATACTAATAGCAGGAGTGTAAGAAATAAGATAGATGAGCTAAGATTAATTGCAAGTGCAGGAAACATGGATATTATTGCTATAACAGAGACCTGGCTCAATCTGAAAGATAGAGAGATACCCTCTGAATATCACATACAAGGCTATAAATTATTCCACACTGACAGGGTCAACAGGAAGGGTGGTGGAGTAGCAATGTATGTCAGAGACAATTTAAATTGTTGTGTTAGACAAGACATAAAATTAGAAGCGTCAGCCACTGAATCTGTTTGGTTACAGCTTCTCGAGGGCCGAGAAAAACTAATTTTGGGTGTGATTTACAGGGCCCCAAATCTTGATAGGGAGTGCAGTAAACTTCTATGGGACGAAATTCGTAAGGCATCTACATACGAAAATGCTGTGCTAATGGGAGATTTCAACTACAGACAGATTGACTGGAGCAATTTGACAAGAAATTTAGAGTCCGGTGACTTTCTTGATACGATCCAGGATTGTTTTTTAAAACAGTTTGTGACAGAGCCAACTAGGGGAAATAACCTCCTTGACTTGGTTCTTGCCAGTAGGGAAACACTAATTTGGCAATCAAGTCTCCGTCCCTGACTTTCGCTTGGCTGATTTCATAGGACTGAAAAATTACTTAGGTGGGCTGAACTGGAATGACCTGACTAAGGGTCAGGTAGGTGGTGATTGTTGCCGATATGATGCTTTCCAGGGCATAGTTCTAGCTACTCAGTCAAATTATGTTCCAAATAGGGAAATCAGATCAAACAAAAATGATCCTAAATGGATGAACAATAGATTAAAATATCTGATTGGTCAAAAGAGAGGCATATATAGGCAAATCAAAAGAGGAGAGGGGCAATTAAGAAATCGATATATTCAGTTAAAGAGAGAAATAAAAAAGGGAATTAGAAAAGCAAAAAGAGATTATGAGGTTAAAGTTGCAAGAGATTCGAAAACTAACCCAAAAGGATTCTTTCAGGTATACAGAAGTAAGATCAGGGACAGGGACAAGATAGGCCCACTCAAAAGTTCCTCGGGTCAGCTCACTGACAGTGATAAGGAAATGTGTAGAATTTTTAACACATACTTCCTCTCAGTTTTTACACAGGAGGATACCAGCGATATTCCAGTAATGATAAATTATGTAGAACAGGACGATAATAAACTGTGCACGATTAGGGTCACAAGTGACATGGTCCTTAGGCAAATAGATAAATTAAAACCTAACAAATCCCCAGGCCCTGATGAACTGTATGCAAGGGTTCTAAAGGAATGTAAAGAGGAGCTTAGCAAACCTTTGGCTAATCTTTTCAACATATCACTACAAACTGGCATGGTGCCAGATAAGTGGAAAATGGTAAATGTGATACCTATTTTTAAAGCAGGTGACAGGTCCTTAGCTTCGAACTATAGACCAATAAGCCTAACCTCCATAGTGGGAAAATTTACGGAATCAATAATTGCCGAGGCAGTTCGTAGCCACCTTGAAAAGCATAAATTAATCAACGAATCTCAGCATGGTTTTACAAAGGAGCGTTCCTGCCTTACGAATTTATTAACTTTTTTCACTAAGGTATTTGAGGAGGTAGATCATGGTAATGAATATGATATTGTGTATATGGACTTCAGTAAGGCTTTTGACAGGGTCCCACATCAGAGACTATTGAGGAAAACTAAGGCACATGGAATAGGAGGAGAAATTTTTTCCTGGATAGAGGCATGGTTGACAAATAGGCATCAGAGAGTTTGCATAAATGGGGAGAAATCAGAGTGGGGAAGCGTCACGAGCGGTGTTCCACAGGGGTCAGTGTTGGGCCCCCTGCTTTTCACAATCTACATAAACGACATAGATGAGGGCATAAAGAGCGACATCGGCAAGTTTGCCGATGTCACCAAAATAGGCCGTCGAATTCATTCTGACGAGGACATTCGAGCACTCCAGGAAGATTTTAATAGACTGATGCAGTGGTCGGAGAAGTGGCAGATGCAGTTTAATATAGACAAATGCAAAGTTCTAAATGTTGGACAGGACAATAACCATGCCACATATAAACTAAATAATGTAGATCTTAATATTACGGATTGCGAAAAAGATTTAGGAGTTCTGGTTAGCAGTAATCTGAAACCAAGACAACAGTGCATTTGTTCGCAATAAAGCTAATAGAATCCTTGGCTTCATATCAAGAAGCATAAATAATAGGAGTACTCAGGTTGTTCTTCAACTCTATACATCCTTGGTTAGGCCTCATTTAGATTATGCTGCACAGTTTTGGTCACCGTATTACAGAATGGATATAAATGCTCTGGAAAATGTACAAAGGAGGATGGCAAAGTTGATCCCATGTATCAGAAACCTTCCCTATGAGGATAGCCCTGAATCTGCACTCTCTAGAAAGACCTAGAATTAGGGGGGATATGATTGAGGTGTATAAATGGAAGACAGGAATAAATAAAGGGGATGTAAATAGTGTGCTGAAAATATCTAGCCTAGACAGGACTCGCAGCAATGGTTTTAAGTTGGAAAAAATCAGATACAGGAAGGATATAGGAAAGTACTGGTTTGGTAATAGAGTTGTGGATGAGTGGAACAAACTCCCAAGTACAGTTATAGAGGCCAGAACGCTGTGTAGCTTTAAAAATAGGTTGGATAAATACATGAGTGGATGTGGGTGGGTGTGAGTTGGACCTGATAGTTTGTGCTACCAGGTCGGTTGCCGTGTTCCTCCCTTAAGTCAATATGACCTGACCTGGAAATATAAACACAGATGCAGTATAATGTGATCCTTTATTGACAACGTTTCACCCACGCAGTGGGCTTTTTCAAGTCACACACGGATCTACCTGGGGTTGGAAGGTACGGGAGTATTTATAGTTCAGAACGTTGAGGTCAGGTGAAGATTGCTGCATCAGATGATCTACCGGGTGGGGTTGTAGAGTCTTGGGTAGCTAGGCGGGGATATTGGACAAGTTGTGAATAGACCTTCTGCAGTGTTCTATGTTCTTATGTGGGATAGCGATGAAGAAGTTTCTTGGCGAGTGGTTCAGCTATGTTATAGAAGCCATTGTTCTGGTTGAAATTGTTGGTTATAGAGATAAACGATGATTCCAGGATTCTTCTGTATTGAGTGTTGTCTTCTGTGGCTATAAGTCTTGAGTTTCTGTAGTTAATTAAATGGTTGTGTGAATTGCGATTTTGTACACAGGCATTCCTTGTATCGTCAGTCTGCTTGCATATTGGTGTTCTGAAATACTTTGTTTGGAGGTCTCTTGTTTGTTTTCGCCCACGTATAATTTGTTGCAGTCTTTTACAAGGGATTATGTATACCCCCTGCAGAGGATGGAAGCTTGTCCTGTCTACTACTGGTGATGTCCTTTGATGGTCGTGGTTGTGGAGGTAGATACTTGGAATGATGTTTTGGCAAAGATGTTGGAAACATGTTTGGCAATGGAGTTGGTGGGAAGGACTATGTATCTCTTCTCGGCAGTGTCTTCTCTGGGTGTGTTGAAGATGTTTAATGCTCGCCGTCTGCAGTCTCTGATGAAGTAGACGAGGATAGTGGAGTTTGGAAAATACTTGTTCAATTATAGTGCATTCTTCCTCAAGGAACTCGTTGCTGCAGATTCTGAGTGCACGCAGGAAGAAGCCTATAATTAACACCACGATTTGGTTTTGGTGTCGTGGTGAGAGTAGAAGTGGAGAAGATCGTTTTGGTTGGTGGGTTTTCGATAGACTTTAAAACGAAGTTCGTGGTCAGCTTTGCAGAGTAGAACATAAAGAAAAGGAAGAGTGTTGTCGACTTCTTCTTCAGTGTGAATTGGATTAAAGGGCTCGACCTGGTTGAGCTTGTCTTGGAGAGCTTGAACGTTGAAGCGTTTAGGAGTTATGAGGAGAATGTCGTCAACATAACGGAGCCAGGTGACAGACGAAGGAATAATGGTGGAGAAACGTTCGGCTTCTAGATGTTCCATGTATAGGTTCGCCAGGACTGCACTGAGTGGCGAACCCATGGGTAGTCCAAAAGTCTGCTGAAAGAGGTGATTTTCGAAAGAGAAACACGTAAAGCCAACACATAGTTCAACAAGGTCGATGAAATCGCTGGCTGGAATGGGAAGATCATGTGAATCGTCAATTTTCCTGCGCAAGAGATCGATGGCTTGTTTAGTAAGGTACTTTAGTGAATAGGGAAGCCACGTCAAGGCTGGAAAGTTTTTTGTTCCTGATGTTGATGTTGCGAATGCGATTGAGAAGATCACCTGAGTGTTTGAGATGTGCTGGACTGATAGTGCCCAAGAGTTTAGAGAGGTGTTTGGCGAGAATTCCTGAGAGCTGGTGGGGGGCACTGCCTATTCCCGAGGATATGGGCCTCAGTGGGATACCAGGCTTGTGAGTCTTTGGCAGGCCGTACATTCTGGCAGGTCTGGGGTTGCTGGGCATGGTGTGCAGAAGTTTCTTCCCTTGTTCTGAGCCCCTCAGAATGCGGCGAGTCCTTTGAAGAAAAGTTTTAGTGAGGTTGTCCACTTGGTTAGTTGTGAGAGGTTTGTA
This sequence comes from Cherax quadricarinatus, assembly GCF_026875155.1. Classification (NCBI taxonomy): domain Eukaryota; kingdom Metazoa; phylum Arthropoda; class Malacostraca; order Decapoda; family Parastacidae; genus Cherax; species Cherax quadricarinatus. Next base: position 48,014,232 of record NC_069409.1, read on the forward strand.
GGTATCTGGGTCATTAAGTAGATTAAGCATTTTGTTCCTGTAATCGTCAGTGTTCATGATAACAACACCACCTCCTTTATCAGCGGTGGTGACCCTGATGGTCGTGTCTTCTGCTAAACCTTTGAGTGCATTGATGTAACGTCGAGGTATGACTGGGGAGCTGCGACAACACTCTTCCTTTTCTTGATGTTCTACTCTGCAAAGCTGACCACGAACTTCGTTTTAAAGTCTATCGAAAACCCACCAACCAAAACGATCTTCTCCACTTCTACTCTCACCACGACACCAAAACCAAACGTGGTGTAATTATAGGCTTCTTCCTGCGTGCACTCAGAATCTGCAGCAACGAGTTCCTTGAGGAAGAATGCACTATAATTGAACAAGTATTTTCCAAACTCCACTATCCTCGTCACTTCATCAGAGACTGCAGACGGCGAGCATTAAACATCTTCAACACACCCAGAGAAGACACTGCCGAGAAGAGATACATAGTCCTTCCCACCAACTCCATTGCCCAAACATGTTTCCAACATCTTTGCCAAAAAAATCATTCCAAGTATCTACCTCCACAACCACGACCATCAAGGACATCACCAGTAGTAGAAAGGACAAGCCTCCATCCTCTGCAGGGTATACATAATCCCTTGTAATGACTGCAACAAATTATACGTGGCGAAACATCAAGAGACCTCCAAACACGTATTTCAGAACACCAATATGCAAGCAGGACTGACGATACAAGGAATGCCTGTGTACAACATCGCAATTCACACAACCATTTAATTAACTACAGAAACTCAAGACTTATAGCCACAGAAGACAACACTCAATACAGAAGAATCCTGGAATCATCGTTTATCTCTATAACCAACAATTTCAAAACCCGAACAATGGCTTCTATAACATAGCTGAACCACTCGCCAAGAAACTTCTTCATCGCTATCCCACATAAGAACATAGAACACTGCAGAAGGTCTATTCACAACTTGTCCAATATCCCCGCCTAGCTACCCAAGACTCTACAACCCCACCCGGTAGATCATCTGATGCAGCAATCTTCACCTGACCTCAACGTTCTGAACTATAAATACTCCCGTACCTTCCAACCCCAGGTAGATCCGTGTGTGACTTGAAAAAGCCCACTGCGTGGGTGAAACGTTGTCAATAAAGGATCACATTATACTGCATCTGTGTTTATATTTCCATTGTGTCGGTATTTTATACCAATTATTTCCATGACCTGACCTGACTAGGTTGGGTGCATTGGCTTAAGCCGGTAGGAGACTTGGACCTGCCTTGCATGGGCCAGTAGGCCTTCTGCAGTGTTCCTTCGTTCTTATGTTCTTATGTTCTTAATTAACACACAAATAACTCGCACTTAAGAGACTGAAACTTAGACTATGTTTCAGTCCGACTTGAAACATTGACACACCACGAAGTCTCTGGTCTACTGGTCGACTGGTGGAGTGGTCCACTAGTACAATGATCCACTGGTCCACTTGTACAATGATCCACTGGTCCACTGGTACAATGGTCCATTAGTACAATGATCCACTGGTCCACTGGTACAATGGTCGACTAGTACAATGATCCACTGTTCCACTGGTACAATGATCCACTGGTCCACTGGTACAATGGTCCACTAGTACAATGATCCACTGGTCCACTGGTGTGATGTAGCTCAGCTGGGCTTGTGAGGTCTCTTGGGAGATCTAATTTAACCAATTATATGGTCACACCTTGCCTTGGAAAATGTCTGTCAGAGCCACGCCTTTTCAGCTTAAGACTGAGGTCTTTTGTTCTGGACGGCGTCAGACCTCTGCGTCAGATCAAAGCCACGTGTGCACACCTCATTGTGGGGGGTGCTCTCGGGGACAATATAAGCCCAAGGAACAGCTGAGCAGGAGGAGATTCGGGCAGAGCTCCGGCCTGGGAGCAGAGCTGAGCTGGAGAGTCTCGGGAGGAGAGACTGTTGGAGACATTGGGCAGAGTACTGGCTTGGAGCAGTACTCGTGCTGTATATTGTTGCAACGTTTCTCTCTCCAAGAGCTTTGTCAAGCTGTAATGGCTTGACAAAGCTCCTGGAGAGCGAAACGTTGCCATAATAAAATGTCACATTAGTTGCACTTGTTTCCTTTTATTTAACATTTTACTTCCGCAGTTGAAAACAGCATCACAGGCAGGTTCAAAAATGTTCTCTCACCTTCTTCATTTGCATCTGTTAGGTTTGTTTTGATGTTCTCCCTACACGGGATGTAGAACTTTCCCATAAATTGTCTACTTAACGCCAACGAGAAATCCAAGTCTAGTCATGTCCACAATATTATCTCTTACACAAACAATTAAGGACATTTGCTCAGTATTTCAGGTATCTTACCTTCATTAATTAGAAACGTTGACATATAGGTTAATGTTCTGTCTCTTCGCTGCTCCTGTTTAGGTGATTCATTAACTATATCATACCTGGTAAACATGTTTAGTACATGACAACAGCAGCATAATAAACTTGAGCTGTAAATCCCCGGCTCTTCAAGGGAGGTAGTTGTCCTGAAGCTGGACAAGCGATATTGATTCAAGGATTTCTATTGTTAACACACACACACACACACACACACACACACACACACACACACACACACACACACACACACACACACACACACACACACACACACACACACACACACACATACACACACACACATACACACACACCACACACACACAAACACACACACACCCACACACACACACACACACACACACACACACACACACACACACACACAACACACACACACACACACACACACACACACACCACCCCATACACACACACACATACACACACACACACACACACACACAACACACACACACCCACACACACACACACACACACACACACACACACACACACACACACACACACACACACACACACACACACACACACACACACACACACACATACACAGTAGAGCTACAAGTGGAGGGGGAAGCAGGAAGGCAAGGCCGAATGAAGCCAAACTACAAGAAAGGGGACTACACGGGAATGAGGAACTTCCTGAACAGGGTTCAGTGGGACAGAGAACTGGCAGGGAAGCCAGTTAATGAGATGATGGAATATGTAGCAACAATATGCAAGGAGGCTGAGGAGAGGTTTGTACCCAAGGGTAACAGAAATAATGAAAAAGCCAGGATGAGCCCATGGTTCTCCCAAAGGTGCAGGGAGTCAAAAACCAAGTGTGCTAGGGAATGGAAGAAATATAGAAGGCAAAGGACCCAGGAGAATAAGGAGAGCAGTCGTAGAGCCAGAAACAAATATGCACAGATAAGAAGGGAGGACCAACGACAATATGAAAATGACATAGCAGCGAAAGCCAAATCTGACCCGAAACTGTTATACAGCCACATCAGGAGGAAAACAATAGTCAATCAGGTAATCAGGCTAAGGAAGGAAGGAGGAGAGACAACAAGAAATGGCCGTGAAGTATGTGAGGAACTCAACAGGAGATTCAAAGAAGTGTTCACAGAGGAGACAGAAGGGGCTCCAGAAAGACGGAGACGTGGGGCACACCACCAAGTGCTGGACACAGTACACACAACCGAGGAAGAAGTGAAGAGGCTTCTGAGTGAGCTAGATACCTCAAAGGCAATGGGGCCAGATAACATCTCCCCATGGGTATTGAGAGAGGGAGCAGAGGCGCTATGTGTACCCCTAACAACAATATTCAATACATCTATCGAAACAAGGAGATTGCCTGAGGCATGGAAGACAGCAAATGTAGTCCCAATCTTTAAAAAAATAAGACAGACATGAAGCACTAAACTACAGACCAGTGTCACTGACATGTATAGTATGCAAAGTCATGGAGAAGATTATCAGGAGAAGAGTGGTGGAACACCTAGAAAGGAATGGTCTCATCAACAGTAGCCAACATGGTTTCTGGGACGGGAAATCCTGTGTCAAAAACCTACTGGAGTTTTATGACATGGTGACAGCAGTAAGATAAGAGAGAGAGGGGTGGGTGGATTGCATTTTCTTGGACCGCAAGAAGGCGTTTGACACAGTTCCACACAAGAGATTAGTGCAAAAACTGGAGGACCAAGCAGTGATAACAGGGAAGGCACTACAATGGATCAGGGAATACTTGTCAGGAAGACAGCAGCGAGTCATGGTACGTGGCGAGGTGTCAGAGTGGGCACCTGTGACCAGCGGGGTCCCACAGGGGTCAGTCCAAGGACCAATGCTGTTTCTGGTATTTGTGAACGACATGACGGAAGGAATAGACTCCGAGGTGTCCCTGTTTGCAGATGACGTGAAGTTGATGAGAAGAATTCATTCGATCGAAGACCAGGCAGAAATACAAAGGGATATGGACAGGCTGCAGACCTGGTCCAGAAATTGGCTCCTGGAGTTCAATCCCACCAAGTGCAAAGTCATGAAGATTGGGGAAGGGCAAAGAAGACCGCAGACGGAGTACAGTCTAGGGGGCCAGAGACTACAAACCTCACTCAAGGAAAAAGATCTTGGGGTGAGTATAACACCCGGCACATCTCCTGAAGCGCACATCAACCAAATAACGGCTGCAGCATATGGGCGCCTAACAAACCTCAGAACAGCATTTCGACATCTTAATAAGGAATCGTTCAGGACTCTGTACACCGTGTACGTTAGGCCCATATCGGAGTATGCGGCACCAGTTTGGAACCCACACCTAGCCAAGCACGTGAAGAAACTAGAGAAAGTGCAAAGGTTTGCAACAAGAATAGTTCCAGAGCTAAGAGGTTAGAGTAAGACACATGTGCAACATCTGGGTATCTTTATTGTAGACGTTTCGCCATCCAGTGGCTTTATCAATACAAATTCTAGGACATAACTGGAAGACAGTAGAACTATGTACAGAAGATGAGGTAATCAGTCCCTCAACCTAGGAGTAGGTGCGAACAGCACCATAGTCGTGGAGATTCTGAAGCAGAAGAAAGAATCCTGGCGCTTATATAGTAACGTCAGGTGAAGCAGACGAGGGCAAATTCACTGGTAGGCGGGATTCCCCAGTGGAAGTAGGTCCTTCCCAAAGAGATGGGTTAGTAGTAGTAGTAGATGTCGTAGTCGTGAAGGTTATGTACATGTCCTCAGAATTAAGATTCCATGATGTTGCAGTGTCTGACAAGTTGTGTACGAATGGTATATAATACCGACAAGATGAGAGTAAGACACATGTGCAACATCTGGGTATCTTTATTGTAGACGTTTCGCCATCCAGTGGCTTTATCAATACAAATTCTAGGACATAACTGGAAGACAGTAGAACTATGTACAGAAGATGAGGTAATCAGTCCCTCAACCTAGGAGTAGGTGCGAACAGCACCATAGTCGTGGAGATTCTGAAGCAGAAGAAAGAATCCTGGCGCTTATATAGTAACGTAAGTGAAGCAGACGAGGGCAAATTCACTGGTAGGCGGGATTCCCCAGTGGAAGTAGGTCCTTCCCAAAGAGATGGGTTAGTAGTAGTAGTAGATGTCGTAGTCGTGAAGGTTATGTACATGTCCTCAGAATTAAGATTCCATGATGTTGCAGTGTCTGACAAGTTGTGTACGAATGGTATATAATACCGACAAGATGAGAGTAAGACACATGTGCAACATCTGGGTATCTTTATTGTAGACGTTTCGCCATCCAGTGGCTTTATCAATACAAATTCTAGGACATAACTGGAAGACAGTAGAACTATGTACAGAAGATGAGGTAATCAGTCCCTCAACCTAGGAGTAGGTGCGAACAGCACCATAGTCGTGGAGATTCTGAAGCAGAAGAAAGAATCTTGGCGCTTATATAGTAACGTCAGGTGAAGCAGACGAGGGCAAATTCACTGGTAGGCGGGATTCCCCAGTGGAAGTAGGTCCTTCCCAAAGAGATGGGTTAGTAGTAGTAGTAGATGTCGTAGTCGTGAAGGTTATGTACATGTCCTCAGAATTAAGATTCCATGATGTTGCAGTGTCTGACAAGTTGTGTACGAATGGTATATAATACCGACAA
>NC_069409.1:48030274-48031677 GCF_026875155.1 Cherax quadricarinatus
CTGTCAAATCTTGGCCTGGCCCCTTGAAGAAGACATCTGTTTGTACCTTAACTGTGTTAAAAAAACAGTTAGAGAGTACACCTAAGATAACTGCTGGAGAATTGAAAGAAAAGAACCCACATCTTGTCTCAGAGGTGTCTGTAAGAACTGTTAACAGACGTGTGTCAGAACTGGGCTACAGTAGTCACCGCCAGGTTAAGAAACCAATCCTCTCTAAGCCACAGAAGAAATGTAGGCTGAATTATGCCACTCGTTCATGGTCACAATAATATAAAATACTGCTTGTTGTACTAATACACCAAACAGAGACTAGAATGAAAATTAGCCAAGAGTCATCCACACCACCGTATGTCCTTGGGTAGCGAGTACAACATCCAGTTCTGCTGAATGCGCTACTCTTAAGGATTGTGTGGTCCCGTGGATTAAGGCGTCATGAGTTTTCGCCCGCAATGAGGCAGGCCAAAGCAGCATGGGTTCGAGTCTTTGGCTAGCTGAAGTGTTGTTATTGATATATATATATATATATATATATATATATATATATATATATATATATATATATATATATATATATATATATATATATATATATATATATATATATGTATATATATATATATATATATAGTGCCAAATAAGTAAAACTTGCGATTTTGGCTTAAATAGTAACGCTTTTCTTGCCGAATAAGGCAAGCGAAAATTTGTGTATGCAATATTTTCGCAAAAATCATTCTGAAATTAACGAAAAATATATATTTCATTTTGTTTGTTTATTATTAAATTATTATATTATTTAGTTGGAATAGGCTAAATTAAATTGCACTTGTTATAATAAGGTTAGGTAAGTTTTCTGGGGTCACTGCCTCCGTGGTCCAGGTCCCAAACCAGTCCTCCCGGTTGCTGGCCTTATCGACTAGGCTGTTGGTGCCAGCCATAAGCAGTCCAAAGCATACAAAGTGCAGAGAATATCGCCCGAGGCACAGACCATCTGAATAATCTCTTCAGACAATGCTCGTATGGTAAATCTAAGAATAGCTTTAGGGAATCTCAACAGTGTCATTCACGGCCCCACGACACATGTCAGGCCCAGCTTGAAGTAATGTACTACCATTATGGAATCCTCTCCCGATAAAGCATGTCAAAAAACTGGAAAAAGTAAAGATGTATGCAACGAGATTAGTCCCGGAACTAAGGGAAATGAGTTATAAGGAGTTAAAGCACATGAACCTAACCACATTAGAGGGAAGAAGAGAAGACGCCCTTCCATAAGTCATTCAATGCAAAATAATATCATCACATTTCGAAATTTAGTGGTAAAATGACACCTACACACGTTCAACATAATCAACCTTCTTCTTGACAAGGCTCAGAAAACACTTCCTAAAGTTGAAGTGGAAACCAGT
>NC_069409.1:48032177-48134677 GCF_026875155.1 Cherax quadricarinatus
GGGAAAAAGGCAGGGACGGTGGGACTGCATTTTGAGAGAGATAATGCTTGAAAAAGATGGGACGGTGGAGTGCATATTTACGCTTGCAACACGGTATCATTTTACTACGTCATTTTTTGACGTGGTGCTCAACGTCAAGTTCTTAACTCTTCTCATTATTCATCAAACGTAATTTCCTTATTTTAAATTTGGTTATTTTAATTTAGTTTAGGTTAGGTTTAAGTTGAGGTACATTAACCTATAAAACCTTATAATTATTCAGAAATATGCAGATTGGAAGAAACAGCTGCGATACGTCTGGCAACTAGGTGGCGGATGGAAAACATGCAACGTTCAAATTTGAAAATTTATCACTCTTGGGAGGCAGTGACACTCTGGCTCTGTACTCACAGAGTAAATGTCCACAGCTGTCTCAGCTGTGGAATGGTACAAAGAGGACAGGTGCGCAGTAAAATGGGGCGTACCAAACCAGGCATCAGCCCATCAAGGTCGAATAAGCAACCAAACGCGAAGCCAGTATTGGATTATTATTATTATAATCATGGGGAAGCGCTAAACCCGTAGGATTATACAGCGCCTGTGGGGGAATGGAAAGTATTCAGGCTTAATTCAGGGAACTGGAGCACAGATCCAATTCCCTAGATCAAGAACCCCTCACCAGCGTCAAGGAACCTTCCTTGCGCGGAGCCAGTACTGGAGAAACCAGGGGCGTGTACACCAGGGGACATACCAGGTAGTACACCACCAGTGGTACTAATGAAACACACAGCGAGACAAAACATCCCACTTGGTAATTACTGCTTCATATTTGCAAATATTCAGGGTTTGAAATAAAATATAAATAACAAAGTTAGTTATGTCAGTGGGCTCCTAACAGAAGCGAATACCATGTTCGGAGCATTTACAGAAACACATACAAGGAATGTTTTGGACGGAGAGATCAAGATAGAAAACTACAACATGTATAGATGTGATAGAATCAATAGGTCACAGGAAGGAGTAGGAATCTATGTGAAGGATACTTTCTGTTGCACAGAAGTGCTGAATTCTACGACTGATATAGTAGAAATTCTAGGCATTGAAGTTGAAAAAAGGAATTTGGTAATTATCCTAGTATACAAACCACCATCAGCAACTGCTGAGGAATTCACAGATCAGTTAAGGAAGATAGATAGATATCTGGATAGGCTAGAAAATCCCACACCAAATATTTTACTCCTTGGAGATTTTAATCTCCCACATGTAAAATGGAAGATGGCGCAACGTAATGTTATACCAGAAATATCTCCGGGAAGCACCCTGGCTCAACAGGCACATACCAGGGAACTAATGAGGCTTTGTGAAAAGTGCCCATTAAACCAACAGGTAATTGATCCCACTAAAAATGAAAATACCCTGGATTTGATATTTACAAACAACGAGGAACTGATCAGAGACATAATAGTTACAAAAACTATATACTCTGATCATAACATCATAGAAGTTCAAACTAGTATTAACTCAGGGGTAGGAAACTGTATCACTAAAGTTAGAGACGGGATATTCAAGTAAGTTTAATTTTAACAGCCATAGAATTGACTGGGAAAAAATAAACCAAGAGCTATCAGACATACCCTGGGAATCAGACATGAGCATCCTAAATCCCCAGGAGTGCCTAGAGAAGCTGAATAGAGAAACATACAAGGTATGCATGAAACATGTACCACTGAGGAAACTCAGAGGAAGGTCAGATATAGAGAGAGAGCGTAGGAGATGTTATAAAAGAAGAAAACGGGTTACTGAACTGCTTAAAAACAAAAATATGCTACAACAGAGAAAAGACAGACTTAGCAGAGAGATCACTGAATTAGAGCAAAACCTTAAGATGTCATACCTCACAGAAGAAGTACAAAGGAAACAAAGGGCCATACAGGATATTGCAAGAAGCCCAAAATATTTCTATTCCTACGCAAAATCCAAGCTAAGAACTACCTGTAGAATTGGACCACTACTGAGAGGAGACTCGTATACTGACGATGAACAGAAAATGAGTGAAATCCTAAAAGAACAGTATGAGTCGGTGTTCATCAACCCACTAAATGACAGCAAGGTAGAAAATGCAGAAATATTTTTCATTCCAGAAGAAGGCCGCACAGACTAACTGACTGACATTAGTTCAAATCCCATAGATTTCGAGAAAGAAATGGAAAATATGCCCACTCACTCAGCACCTGGACCAGATTCATGGAATGTTCTATTTATAAAGAAGTGCAAAGTACAACTAGCACGAGCCCTCAGTATTCTTTGGAGAAAAAGCTTAGATCTAGGTGAAATACCGGAGGCCTTAAAGAGTGCAGACATAGCTCCTTTGCATAAGGTAGGTAGTAGAGCACAAACTAAAAATTACAGACCAGTAGCTCTAACCTCTTACATCATAAAAATCTTCGAAAAAGATGAGTGATGAAACGGCAGATTACAAATTTCATGGACCAGCACAACCCACATAACCCGAACCAGCATGGTTTTAGAGCAGGACGATCATGTCTGTCACAGCTGCTGAACCATTATGACAGAATTACGGAGGCACTGGAAGACGACCAAAACGCACATGTGATTTACACAGATTTTGCAAAGGCGTTTGACAAATGCGATCATGGAGTGATAACGCACAAAATGAAGGCCATGGGCATTACGGGGAAGGTAGGCAGATGGATTTTCGGCTTCCTAGCACACAAAAACACAAAAAGTAGTAGTGAACAGGGCAAGATCCAGCATCAGCGAGGTCAAAAGCTCAGTGCCCCAAGGCACTGTCCTGGCACCTCTGCTGTTTCTCATCCTCATAGCAGACATAAACAAAAACACCCGGCACACTTTTGTATCATCATTTGCAGATGACACTAAAATAAGCATGAAAGTCAGTACGGTAGAGGACACTGAAAAAGTAGAGGAAGACATAAACAGGGTTTTCCAGTGGGCAGTGAAGAACAACATGACGTTCAATGGTGATAAGTTCCAGCTGCTTAGGTATGGAAAGAATGAAGAACTCAACAGGAACACTATATACAAAACTCAAGAGGGTCACCAAATAGAACGCAAGGAACACGTAAAAGACCTGGGAATAATTATGTCAGCAGACTTTTCTTTTAATGACCATAACAAGACAAAGATCACGACATCCAGGAAGATGACTGGGTGGGTATTGAAAACTTTCAAAACAAGGGAAATAATGCCGATGGTGACACTCTTCAAATCGCTAGTGCTCCCTCACTTAGAATATTGGTCAGTGCTAACGGCCCCATTCAAGGCAGGAGAAATATCTGAGCTGGAACAAATACAGAGATCGTTTACGGCTCACATTGAGCCAGTAAAGCACCTAAACTACTGGGAACGCCTGCAAGTCTTGAACATGTATTCAGTGGAATGGAGGAGAGAGAGGTACATGATAATATATACCTGGAAGGCACTCGAGGGCCTAGTCCCAAATCTGCACACTGCCATAACAACATCCTGTAGTGAGAGATATGGGAGGAAGTGTAAAATAAACCCAGTGAAAAGCAGGGGTGCAGTGGGAACAATAAGGGAACACTGTATCAACATCTGGGGTCCCAGACTATTCAACTTCTTACCAGAAGATATCAGAAATACTGCTGGAACCAGTGTAGAAGTCTTCAAGAGGAAACTGGACAAGTATCTTCACCAGGTGCCAGATCAACCAGGCTGTGATGGATATGTGGGGCAGCGGGCCTCCATCAGCAACAGCCTGGTTGACCAGGCAAGCACCAGACGAGCCTGGCCCATGGCCGTGCTCAGAGAGTAGATAAACTCTCGAAACTCTTCAAAGGGTTCATATGTCCAGTTCTCAAGATGATCAAGACCCAGAGATCTTGTCTCAGCTGGGTGTTGTGTACTCACGGATCTTGTCTCAGCTGGGTGTTGTGTACCCAGGGATCTTGTCTCAGCTGGGTGTTGTGTACCCAGGGATCTTGTCTCAGCTGGGTGTTGTGTACCCAGGGATCTTGTCTCAGCTGGGTGTTGTGTACCAGGGATCTTTTCTCAGCTGGGTGTTGTGTACCAGGGATCTTGTCTCAGCTGGGTGTTGTGCACCCAGGGATCTTCTCTCAGCTGGGTGTTGTGTACCCAGGAATCTTGTCTCAGCTGGGTGTTGTGTACCTAGGGATCTTGTCTCAGCTGGGCGTTGTGTACCCAGGGATCTTGTCTCAGCTGGGTGCTGTGTACCCAGGGATCTTGTCTCAGCTGGGTGTTGTGTACCCAGGGATCTTGTCTCAGCTGGGTGTTGTGTACCCAGAGATCTTGTCTCAGCTGGGTGTTGTATACCCAGGGATCTTGTCTCAGCTGTCACATAGGGGGTATTGGATGAATGGGCTAATTGGGGAATTTGGGAGTAAGGGGTTATGTAGGCAGGGAATAGGCAGGCGAGGTGGTAGGAGAGATGATATGCGGAGGTAGGTAATGTGAGGTCACTGGTGACTACACCTTCACCTCTCATTACTCTACCCGCCACACTACTCACCCTCTCACTACTTGAAATAAAATAATGAATAAAAGAGTAAATAACGGGGACAGTGAATATTACTATTCCACTTAAACAGTTTATTATTAAGTCCTTGTACAATAATATATTTGGGAACAGAAGTTTAGGTAAATGGGGATGGTACATATAAGCAGTGAGACAGGGAATACAATCAACTTGACGAAACAGAATATAACTTACAATATAGTTCAGAGGACAGTTCACCACAGGAACTAAGCGACGCACTAGCCACAGGTCCCAAGACCTACACAGCCCGAGTACTGCTCCAAGCCAGTACTCTGCCCAATGTCTCCTACAGTCTCTCCTCCCGGGACTCTCCAGCTCAGCTCTGCACACAGGCGAGAGCTCTGCTCGACTCTGCTGCTCAGAGCTCTGCATACAGCAGCAGCTCCGCTCGAAGTCTCCTTCCTCAGTTGTTCCTTTGGCTTATATTGTCCCGAGAACACCTCACACAATGGGGTGTGCACCACGTGTTTTGACCTAATGCCGAGATCTGACACGTCAAGAACAAAAGACCCCAGACTTAAGCCGAGAGGCGTGGCTGACAGCCATTTGAGAAGGCAAGGTGTGACCATATAATTGGTTAAATTAGGTCTCCCTGTCATGTGGGTTTTCGATATGTGGATGGGTAAAAATACTCACGTAGGCTGGTAGTACGTATAATATATAACGGGAAGTATGGAAAGCGCCAACAGCCGACCTGCCTCTCTCTGCTGCCTATCTATGACTAACTCACAAGTGTCTACAGGGTGAGGGTGTTTGAAATCCTGCTATGGTCAGCAGCAATATGAATACAGTCAATGATTCACACACTACTGAGAGCTCGGCGACGCTAACGTATGTCGTCCCGACATACAACTAATACAAACTAGAGACGGCAGGTGTACGGCTTGGGCTGATTCTATACAATGTCAAAGTACACAACAATTGAACATTATAACATACATAAGTAGAATATTGGAATGGAAGCTTACATAATTGAAACTGTAATAAAACTGTAATGCAATACAAGGTATAATATAGCACAACTCATTGAATGAAAAACTCAACGTTGGGATTACACAATAGAAGTGATAAAAAAAAATTTGATCGATCGATCTGTATTCATGTGATCTATGGATTCTGAGGAAGGAATATATACAAAGAAAGAAGTGTTTAACAGAAAGGCAGATTCGGTGCACTCAAATCTAGACTGTTAACTCTCAGAATTCGGAGAGAACGTGAACACACAAAAAAATTCTTGAATACTGATAAGTTGATACTGTAATTATTCATCTATACAGGTTATTTACATTTAACCCCAACTCTTCTAGGGTGAGATTGATATGCAGAATGGGTGTCATCTCTGGGAGGATCAAACTCTGTTGCATTGGCTAACTCATGCTGTATTTGAGGCAAATCTGAATTGGAAGTAACAAATGATACTTGAGGATTTCTCAATACCTGTCGTGTACATAGGGGATAACGACATTCAAGTTGATCGTCTGACTGAGTATCAGAGGTAGAGAGTAGCAGCAATATGAATGCAGTCAATGATTCACACACTACTGAGATCCCCAGAGACCTCACAAGCCCAGCTGAACTACATCACACAGCTGGGTGTTGTGTAAACAAGGATCTTGTCTCAGCTGGGTGTTGTGTACCCAGGTCTTGTCTCAGCTGGGTGTTGTGTACCCAGGTCTTGTCTCAGCTGGGTGTTGTGTACCCAGGTCTTGTCTCAGCTGGGTGTTGTGTACTCACGGATCTTGTCTCAGCTGGGTGTTGTGTACTCACGGATCTTGTCTCAGCTGGGTGTTGTGCACCCAAGGATATTGTCTCAGCTGGGTGTTGTGTACCCAGAGATCTTGTCTCAGCTGGGTGTTGTGTATCCAGGGATCTTGTCTCAGCTGGGTGTTGTGTACTCACAGATCTTGTCTCAGCTGGGTGTTGTGTACTCACGGATCTTGTCTCAGCTGGGTGTTGTGCACCCAAGGATATTGTCTCAGCTGGGTGTTGTGTACCCAGAGATCTTGTCTCAGCTGGGTGTTGTGTATCCAGGGATCTTGTCTCAGCTGGGTGTTGTGTACTATTACAACCCAGGATTCCAAATGGCCTGTTACCCCGGATGTAATGGGAGCAAATAAACACAGTAGAAAAAGTTTAGACTTATATTATCCTTCACCAATTTATAACAGCAATATGTACACTATGTACAGTGATAAGTATAGTGCACTCCACGGTAAGCAAAGCAGAAATAGAAGCCACAAGATAGCAGACCGTGCTTCAACCAGCTCTAGAATGGGAATGACAAGGGCAGACAGGAGAGCGGTACCCACATAACCTCTGCGATTGCCAAACCCATCTTCTTATTGGCTAGAACCTGTTCACTAGTTGAACGACGGGGCCCCATCATCAACTCTTAGCAACCTGGTTCGCTGGTTGGGGGAGATAGCCTGTAAATGAGGGTGTGTACATGCGCCGAATAAAGGTTACGTACTCTTTGCATGCCACATGTACCCAGGGATCTTGTCTCAGCTGGGTGTTGTGTACCCACGGATCTTGTCTCAGCTGGGTGTTGTGCACCCAAGGATATTGTCTCAGCTGGGTGTTGTGTACCCAGAGATCTTGTCTCAGCTGGGTGTTGTGTATCCAGGGATCTTGTCTCAGCTGGGTGTTGTGTACCCAGGGATCTTGTCTCAGCTGGGTGTTGTGTATCCAGGGATCTTGTCTCAGCTGGGTGTTGTGTACCCAGGGATCTTGTCTCAGCTGCGTGTTGTGTACCCACGGATCGTGTCTCTTACAGTTATTCTCCACAACCCTCGGAAACAAAGATGAATTAATTATTATTCTGGTCACCTGGGTGTCTACGCATTTAATTCCCCCATTTCCACTAGCAGAGGTGAAGCAACTGAGAAAAAGCACTTGACTTGAGACAGAAAGAATTACCTCTTCTTGTATCAAAATGCTCAGTAACTGCTGTTGACAGTGATGGTTGGCATATCAGTAGACCTCCAGGAAGTGGTACTGCCATAGTCGGGCTGTGTGTCATAAATAAGGAATGATGTGAAAATACCAGCCGAGAAGTGTAAACACTTGAGGGGAGTGTGGTATATATATATATATATATATATATATATATATATATATATATATATATATATATATATATATATATATATATATATATATATATATATATATATATATATATATATATATATATATATATATATATATATATATATATATATATAGATGGATAAAAAGGCTTCAAGGAAGAATATTTGGATTTCTTCCTGAATCCGTTGGAATATTCCACTTCCCCTACCACCCCATCTTTTCATATATTTGTTTTTTACCAATAGGAACATTTTATTACATAATATGGTACAGATGATTTAAGAGATACATTGTTGATAGAAAGGTGGAATATAAGGTACATGTTGTTACGTGTGTATCACCGATTATAAGGCACACGCATCCAGCTCCTCAGAGCTGGGGCGTGTGCCCAAAATACAGCAAAATACATTTATATATATATATATATATATATATATATATATATATATATATATATATATATATATATATTTTGCATAATTTCCTAAATGTAGAACATATAAATAAATAATATAATAATTGCGTATTAAAATGTGATGCTCTTTGGACCCTTCGGGAAATTTCGAGTGGGGGGGGAACAGAAAAACCAGGGAAGTGATGCCGGGATAGAGGCCATATTGAATTTAATATGTAAACACTGGACTGAATTGTGCAATGTAATCAGGCGTTCTCGAAGGTCAGTTGCGGTTTTTGGCCTGAATTTGTAATAAGAATCTGTGTTAAGGTCCCCTGCTGAAGAATTGGGATAAATAGTGTGGAAAACCCTTACAATTCGGCAACCAGGACGGAAAAATAGAGGACACCAATTTCCCAGGAGCACACCTCAGCCAAGTGATGCTTACCCATAAAGTACAGTAGTTTTTGCTCTGGCTATCGTAAATTCTAGGGTAAGGTTAGGGTGTGTTCCATCAGCATTAAGTGTCTTCCAGTAATTAAATGGTAAGTGTAAATACCAAATTCTTTTGTGTACCCAGCAAGCCTAATCATATACATTCCACATTATTTTATAATTTACCATTATTGGTATTAATGTTTAATATTATAATTAATAATTTAATGTCAGGTCTAGCGTTTTGTGAGAGTGGTGAAGAAGTGAGTATCAAGGGAGTTACAGTTGACACACTGCCTGAAGTGTTCAGATGGGCTCATGTGAACAGGGCAAAGCTACTGGTTGTGGGTGACTTCAGTCATAAAGAAATTGACTGGAAGAACTTGGATCCACATGGTAGCCCAGAATCGTGGAGGGCTATGATGATGGAGGTGGTACTGGAAAACCTCATGCACCAGCACGTAAGGGACACTACCAGAGAGAGAGAGAGGAGAGGAAGAACCAGCAAGACTGGACCTAGTATTCACCTTGAGTAGTGCAAGTAATGAGGACATCACATATGAAAGACCCCTCGGGGCCAGTGACCATATGGTTCTGAGCTTCGAATACATAGTAGAGTTACAAGTGGAGAGGGAAAGAGGAAGGGCAGGACGAACGAAGCCAAACTACGAGAGAGGGGACTACAGAGGCATGGGGAATTACTTGCACGAGGTTCAACGGGACAGAACACTAGCAGGAAAGTCAGTAAATAAGATGACAGAATATGTGACAACAATAGGCAACGAAGCTGAGGAGAGGTTTGTACCCAAGAATAACAGAAATAACATGAAGGTCAGGATGAGCCCTTGGTTCACTCAAAGGCTCAGAGAGGCCAAAACCAAGTGTGCTAGAGAGTGGAAGAAGTATAGATGGCAAAGGATCCAGGAGAACAAGGAGAGAAGTCGTAGAGCCAGAAATGAATATGCACAGGTAAGAAGGGAGGTCAAACGACAATACGAAAATAACATAGCAGCGAAAGCCAAATCTGACCCAAAGCTGTTGTACAGCCACATAAGGAAGAAAACAACAGTCATGGACCAGGTAATCAGGCTGAGGAAGGAAGGAGGGGAGATCACATGAAACGACCGAGAAATATGTGAGGAGCTCAACATGAGATTCAAAGAAGTGCTCACAGAGGAGACAGAAGGGGCTCTGGAAAGATGGAGAGGTGGGGTACACCATCTAGTGTTGGACACAATACACACAACCGAGGAGGAGGTGAAGAGGCTGCTAGGCGAGCTAGATACCTCAAAGGTGATGCGGGCCGGATAACATCTCTCCGTGGGTCCTGAGAGAGGGCACAGAGGCACTATGTATGCCACTAACAAGAATCTTCAACACATGTATCGAAACAGGGCGACTACTTGAGGTATGGAAGACAGCAAATGTAGTCCCAATTTTTAAAAAAGTAGACAGACAAGAAGCACTAAACTATAGACCAGTGTCACTGGTCATGGAGAAGATTATCAGGAGAAGAGTAGTGGAACACCTAGAAAGGAATGAACTTGTCAAAAACAACCAACATGGTTTCAGGGACGAGAAATCCTGTCAAAAACCTACTGGAGTTCTATGACAGGATGATCACAGAAAGACAAAAGAGAGATGGGTGGGTTGATTGTGTTTTCTTGGACTGCAAGAAGGCTTTTGACACAGTTCTTCACAAGTTGGAGGACCAGGCAGGTATAACAGGGAAGGTATTGCAATGGATCAGGGAATACCTGTCGGGAAGACATCAGCGAGTCATGGTGTGTGATGAAGTGTCAGAGTGAGTGGCTGTGACGAGCGGGGTTCCACACGGGTCAGTCCTAGAACTTGTGTTGTCTGATATATATGTGAACGACATGACGGAAGGAATAGACTCAGAAGTTTCCCTGTTTACAGATGATGTGAAGTTGATGAGAAGAATTCAATCGGACGAGGACCAGGCGTAACTACAAAGGGATCTGGACAGGCTGCAGGCCTTGTCCAGAAACTGGATCCTGGAGTTCATCCCCACCAAATGCAAAGTCATGATGATCAGGGAAGGGCAAATAAGACTGCAGACGGAGTACAGTTTAGGGGACCAGAGACTACAAACCTCACTCAAGAAAAGGATCTTGGGTTTAGTGTAACACTGGGCACATCTCCTGAGGCACACATCAACCAAATAACTGCTGCAGCATATGGGCGCCTAGCAAACCTAAGAATAGCATTCCGACATCTCAATAAGGAATCGTTCAGGACCGTGTACACCGTGTATGTCAGGCCTGTATTGGAGTATGCAGCACCAGTTTGGAACCCACACCTAGCCAAGCATTCAAGGAAATTAGAGAAAGTGCAAAGGTTTGCAATAAGACTAGCACCGAAGCTGAGGGACATGTCCTCCGAGGAGAGGTTAAGCGAAATCGGCCTGACTACACTGGAGGACAGGACATATAAAGACATATAAAATACGAATTGACAAAGTGGACAGAGACAGGATGTTCCAGAGATGGGACACAGAAACAAGGGGTCACAATTGAAAGTTGAAGGCTCAGATGAATCACAGGGATGTTAGGAAGTATTTCTTCAATCAAAGAGTTGTCAGGAAGTGGAACAGTCTGGGAAGTGATGTAGTGGAGGCAGAACCCATACATAGCTTTAAGAAGAGGTATGATAAAGCTCATGGAGAAGGAAGAGTGACCTAGTAGCGACCAGTGAAGAGGAGGGGCCAGGAGCTGTGAATCGACCCCTGCACCCACAACTAGGCGAGTACGTCCTCGCAAACTTCAGGGAACCTTTGGTTTATCTACTGCTTTCATTCTCCATGATAAGTGATGATCACACTTTTTCGTGATTCTGTTTCCCCGGCAAAGAAGTGAGTGATATTAACACTGCAGACAGCTTCCTAGCAGTTACCTTTAGGTAACCCGTAGTTGTTCTGGAGGTCACCACCACCGCGGCCAAGTCCCAGTGGAGACCTCCTGGTTACTGGCATGATCGCCGCCCGTATTCCATGGAATGCTCCATACCTTGTTTGATCAGGCACCGACTCAAGGCATTTATCGAGTTCTTCTTTAAGATTGCTAGAGTTTTTTTTAGTAATTTCCCTTATGCTTGAAGGGTGTTGGAGAGTCGTGGGCCCTTCACACTTAACTCGTTTGGCGTACTCGTTGTGCCCTTTTTTCACTGTGAATGTTTTGCACCGTATCTTTGGTTTCATGTTTTCATTTGCAGCAATTATGGTGTTTAGGTTAGACCCAGCCCTATAGAATATTTTAGATACAGATTATGATGTATTTCATGCCGGCTTTTAAAGGGCTACAGTTTGAGGGACTTTAAGGACTCCCAGTAATTTAAACAATAAACTGAGGTTATACGAACTGTGAATGTTCCCTGCGCATTCTCCAGTTTTGCAATTTTGCCTTGAAGAGAGTCGTCATTATACAGTAATATTCCAGCTGAGAGGACGAGTGAACTGAAGATCATCAACTTGAGTTGGGATCTCTTATTTTGAAGGTTGTACTTATCCAATCTATCATTTTCTCTGTGATTGGGATAACAACATTGTTGTACTATTTAAAAGTTGGATTCTCTGACATTATAACTCGCAAGTCTCTCACATCAAACCTCTGCTCTACTGAGTTATTTCAGTTAGTCTTGTACTCACTCGTTTTTATTTAATCATTTTTACTATAATGTAGTAAATGGAATTTGTCCTCACTAAACACTGTATTATTGTCAGTGGTCCACTGGAAGACTTGCCTTATATCAGCTTGGAGGTTCCCTGTGTCTTCTCTGAATGATGCCACTCTCATACTACTTCTTATATCTTCTACAAAGTATGATACAGTTCTGTGGTTTATGTCCCTGTCTGTCAGATATGAGAATGAGAAAGAGAAGTGGTGCGCATACTATCGTACTATGTCTTGATGAACTGAATTTTTCACTCTGGCAGCCTTTAATTTCATCTTGTTTACTTTTTGGGTTTAATTTGTTAGGAAGTTAAATATCTACTTGCACATTTTTTCCAGCTTTTAGTTACCTCATAGTCTCACTTGTCAAAGGCTTTTGCGAAGTCATTGTGCACTACATCTGCATTATGCTTGTCATCCGGTGTATCCAAGACCATGTCGAAATGCTCCACCATTTGCGAGGGGCAGGGGCGACCTATTCTGAACCCATGTTGACCTGGGTTGTGCAACTACTGCGATTCTGTGTGAGTGACAGTCTTGCTTCTGAGGTAACTGTAGTTGTTCTTATGTAATACAAGCATGATGGTTCCAACTTTGAAGTCGAAAGTGAGCTTGCACGTCAGGATTTTTAGTTATTGGAAAACATATAACTATTTTCCATTAAAATTTATAACAAAGGTAATATATAGGATATCAGATTATAGGGAGGGAGTATAGAGGAAGTGAATGTATTCAGATATTCGGGAGTGGCCTTGTAAGCAGATAGATCTATGAAAGACGAGGTGAATCATAAAATTGATTAGGGGGAAAAAGGTGAGTAGTGCACTGAGGAGCCTGTGGAGACAAAAAACAAAGAGGGGAATGTATGAGAATGTATGTGAAGCATGGGTGGTGAATGTTGCAACAAGGAGAAGGCTGGAGGCAGTGGAGATGTCGTGTCTGTGGGCAATGTGTGGTGTGAATATAATGCAGAGAATCCATAGTTTGGAAATTAGGAGGAGGATAATACTAAAAGTATTTATTATCCAGAGAGCTGAGGAGGGGTTGTTGAGGCGGTTCGGACATTTAGAGAGGGTGGAACGAAAAAGAGTGACCTGGCAAGTATATAAATCTGTAGTGAAAGGAAGGCGGGGTAAAGATCAGCCTAGGGAAGGTTGGAGGGAGGGGGTAAAGGAGGTTTTGTGTGCGATAGGCTTGGACTTCCAGCAAGCGTGCACGAGCGTGTTAGATAGGAGCATGTGGAAGCAAATGGTTTTTATGACTTGGTATATTGTTGGCATGTGAGCAAAGTGAAATTTATGAAAGATTTCAGGGAAACTGGCAGGCCGGACTTGAGTCCTGGAGATGGGAAGTACAGTGCCTGCACTCTGAAGGAGGGGTGTTGAGAAGTTGCAGTTTTTTAACTGCAGTGTATGAGCACTTCTGGCAAGAAGTGCTCTTACACTGCAGCCGATGTGTTAATAAAAAAAATATAATAATATAATGAGTCATTAAAAACTTACTTCATATTATAAAGTAACTGCTAATGAATGTTTCAAGGATATTAAGCATCATATTATCACTGGAAGTAGAAAATAATTAAAAATGTTTTAAGCATTTGGCTTCACGCGTATGACTGACAGTTGTAACTGTCTCTCTGAAGAAACCAACAGTAGTCCACCATCATGTTATGACTAACAGTGGTGTCTCTCTGAAGAAACCAACAGTAGTCCACCATCATGTTATGACTAACAGTGGTGTCTCTCTGAAGAAACCAACAGTAGTCCACCATCATGTTATGGTTAACAGTGGTGTCTCTCTGAACAAACCAACAGTAATCCACCATCATGTTATGACTAACAGTGGTGTCTCTCTGAACAAACCAACAGTAGTCCACCATCATGTTATGACTAACAGTGGTGTCTCTCTGAACAAACCAACAGTAATCCACCATCATGTTATGACTAACAGTTGTGTCTCTCTGAACAAACCAACAGTAATCCACCACCATGTTGGGAATGGAACGTTCCTGACACCGATCCTCCATTGTACAAATATCCTGATAAAAGCTTTGACCATTCTCATTATTAAAAGCACCAAGAATGATGGAAAGAAGTCTGTGTGAAGGAGAAAAAACGTACATTTTCGGTGACATACGTCAACCCAGTGATCTATGTAGTCTTCTGTCATGTTTGACACTAGCTTGGCATAATTGTTTAATCTGCTCCTTCCTAGAAAGTTCTGAACAACCTCTTTGAAAGTTTCCCATCCAGCCAGCTTCAGTGGTGTTGGTGTTTGATGGGAAGACTGTGTCGGATAACACTGGGTCGGATAACACTGGGTCGGATAACAGTTCTTGTATTAGCGGCGCAGCAAATACTTCTGCCGTAAATGTTCTTAAGGTAGAAAAGCTTGCACCGTGTCTTTACAAAGTTTTTCCTTTGGAACCAACTTTTGAGGATCACCGGTATCATATGTTTTATATTAAATCGTAATAAAAAACGATCATATCTTGCCTGTCACTCTTTGATCTTGTAGTTGTTAGTATCGGCACGACTGTTACACAAACATGTGTTTTCTATAACCAAGTTGAAGACTAAGTATTAACACAATCATTTTTAGGTCTTTACATATATTTCATTTGTAGTCGTTGTATTTTGTTAGTCTGAGTAGAATTTCCATTGACTCGTAAGTTTCCTTTAATCCCACAGCTTGAACCACTGGCACAGATAGCTTTTCATTGCCACTGTGACGGAGCACTGCCTCCAAACTGACCTTGTTGGGATCGATGAATAATGTCCATTCATCAGAACAGTGTTCATAGCGCAGTTCCTTCATAAGACCTTTCACGTCAGTGCACAAACACACGCCAATCACCATTTGACAGAAAACCGTCAAACTAATATGATGTGCACGAAAATGAGATATTTTTGTTCCTTCTGCTGGAAGATTCCTTCTGCTGGAAGATTCCACTCTTGTTAACCCGATCCAGGAAGTTTTACCTTCTGCTCTATAGGTCATGGTCCATGAGAAGGTCATTTAACTCCTGCAGAGTCATTAAGTAAAGTTGTTTCAAAGTCTCAGACTTCGGTAGTTCATAAAGATAACACTATAAGTTTCTTCACTACTATCACGTTCAGGTGGAACAGGAACAAGAGTGTCCTCTCCATGTGACAGGTTTTGATACTGACTCACAACCTGGATACGTCGTCTTGTTCTTGTTATTCTTCGATAAACCAACAACTTTAACCATGTAGAAGTAACAGTCATTCAGGTGATTCTTCAGTCCTCTCCACACTACTGGGACTGCATCTGGCACTGATGTATCTTTCCCATTCAACTGTTGTGTCAGTTCAGAGGTACAAACAGTACAGTATATGTGTGGAGCTCATGTTTTATCGTGATTGCCTTGCAACCCAAGTAGTACTTGTATGCAATCTTGCAATCTTGACACAATTTGTTATGTTTTTCTCGGTTGATCTCGTGGAATATACATAGCAAAAGTTTTCGCCGCTGTTCAGGCATCCTTGTCTGTTCATATAAATATGAAACAGAGATTTAACTGAGCAAAATAAAATCGAATGTAAATATGGATATGTGAATGTAGAAGAGAAATACAATCCAAGGAAAAATAAACACCAATGTACACAATAAATAATATTTTTTTTGTAAATTCTGTGTTTGAGCATCGAGACGGACTCAACACAACTGAAATTGTCCGATCTTCCTGACAAACAGGTGTGATGTGTAGCATTCATGTTGATACATGCAAGCAGACAACCACAATGTTGATACATGCAAGCAGACAACCACAATGTTGATACATGCAAGCAGACAACCACAATGTTGATACATGCTAGCAGACAACCACAATGTTGATACATGCAAGCAGACAACCACAATGTTGATACATGCAAGCAGACAACCACAATGCTTCCCTCACAGGTGTATTCAGGTTATACATGTAACATACAACCACGTGTAACATACAACCACGTGTAACATACAACCACGTGTAACATACAACCACGTGTAACATACAACCACGTGTAACATACAACCACGTGTAACACAACCACGTGTAACATACAACCACGTGTAACATACAACCACGTGTAACACACAACCACGTGTAACATACAACCACGTGTAACATACAACCACGTGTAACATACAACCACGTGTAACATACAACCACGTGTAACATACAACCACGTGTAACACACAACCACGTGAAACATACAACCACGTGTAACACACAACCACGTGTAACACACAACCACGTGTAACATACAACCACGTGAAACATACAACCACGTGTAACACACAACCACGTGTAACACACAACCACGTGTAACATACAACCACGTGTAACACACAACCACGTGTAACACACAACCACGTGTAACATACAACCACGTGTAACACACAACCACGTGTAACACACAACCACGTGTAACACACAACCACGTGTAACATACAACCACGTGTAACATACAACCACGTGTAACATACAACCACGTGTAACATACAACCACGTGTAACATACAACCACGTGTAACATACAACCACGTGTAACATACAACCATATGTAACACACAACCACGTGTAACACACAACCACGTGTAACATACAACCACGTGAAACATACAACCACGTGTAACACACAACCACGTGTAACATACAACCACGTGTAACATACAACCACGTGTAACATACAACTACGTGTAACACACAACCACGTGTAACACACAACCACGTGTAACATACAACCACGTGTAACATATAACCACGTGTAACATACAACCACGTGTAACATACAACTACGTGTAACACATAACCACGTGTAACACACAACCACGTGTAACATACAACCACGTGTAACATACAACCACGTGTAACATACAACCACGTGTAACATACAACCACGTGTAATATACAACCACGTGTAACACACAACCACGTGTAACATACAACCACGTGTAACAAAACAACACGGTGTAACAATAACCACGTGTAACACACAACCACGTGAAAACACACAACCACGTGTAACATACAACCACGTGTAACACACAACCACGTGTAACACACAACCACGTGTAATATACAACCACGTGTAACACACAACCACGTGTAACACACAACCACGTGTAACATACAACCACGTGTAACATACAACCACGTGTAACATACAACCACGTGTAACATACAACCACGTGTAACACAATCACGTGTAACATACAACCACGTGTAACATACAACCACGTGTAACATACAACCATGTGTAACACACAACCACGTGTAACACACAACCACGTGTAACATACGTGTGTTGCCAATATCTTATGTGATTAATTCTGACTTCAAGTTCAATTTCATTCTGCTAATAATAACCTGAAGAGTTTTCATTTGTATAAGCAGAAAATTTATTATTGTTCAGTGTAATGTGATGTATCGTGGTTATTTTACGTACAGTTTTTTTAAACTGTTTTGCTGACACCATTGTGGAGGTTGGTTATAAAGGTAGTTTAAATACCTCTGGGATGGCATATGACAATAGTTTCGTGTAGTTCTCCAGGAAAATGGAGCTTCACGAATACGGACCAAGAGCGGAGTGCATGCGCATGTGATTGATCACTTCTTTGATGCCAAGTAGGGACAGGATTAGAAATTACTAAGATTTCTTCAGCGTCTTGCGTCTTGTTGATGAAAATCTCATTTGGGTCATTAATAAGGTAATAAGTGACTCGCTGAACACTGAGTCATATTGTGACAAGTATTTCACTCATTTCTTTATTATCATCAGTATAAGTTCCATCTCGTTTAGTTCAGTGATTTTACATATGAGAGGAAGTATTCTGGATTTCTCTCGGTTTCATTTATAGGTTTTTGTTCATCATAATGAGACCTTCAGAATGGTTAGTGTGGTAAATTCCACTGCGCCAACACATGCACCAGACATAGTGCTGGAGAGTGACCCTTTGTCAGCAACTGCAACTGACTCAGTTGTTTTATCAACTGCAACTGAGTTTGCTATTTCAGGAAATACTCTAGCAGGGTGGGGGGGGGGCTTAGTGCTCTCTCGCACTTCAAATATAGTCATTTTTGTCTGGCCTCATCAGCGTCACAGTCACGTTCTTGTCCTGTGCGGGTCACCCCTTATAGTCTCATTTTCTATAACTGTCTTCCGTCATTCTGAGAATAATTTTTGAAGTAAATAAAAAAAGGTTTTGAATAAAGACATTTAGATTTCTCCCTGAAGTTGTTTGAATATTCTACTTACCCTCCCACCCATCCTTTTGTTATAATAATAATAATAATAATAATAATAATAATAATAATAATAATAATAATAATAATAATAATAATAATAATAATAATAATAATAATAATATAATATAGTAATATATTTATTTCTACTCGTACATGTACAAGGTATACAGGTCTAGCTGACATCAGTGACACATCGACACCATGCCCAACCCTTCAAGGGCAGGGTAGGTGCCTGAGCCAGAGCTTGCAGCTCACAAGACTCATTCCCCTTTAGCGCCCTTGGGGCGGGGATGGCAGACCACAGAAACCTAGCTTCTCCCTACGAGCCCCGTGAGGGCGGGGAATGTGACTAGGCCTGGGGACAGTTCGTCCCAAAGATGAGGGGGTACTTGTACCTCCTCCCATGGGAGACTTAGGTCTCAGACACTCCCTAGACAGGGAGCCAAGGCCGGGCCACCACTTGAAAAAGGCCCGGGCCGGGAGAATACCGGCGAATCTTCAGTAATAATAATAATCACTGACATACTATATTAAAAGTTACTTGTTATGTAGAACATTTCGGGCAAATTAGGTCAGTTTTGTTCCGGGATGCAGCCCACACCAGTCGACTAATACCCAGGTACCCATTTTTCACTGATGGATGAACATAGACAACTGGTGTATGCAAACACGCCCAATGTTTTAATCCTGGCCGGGAATCGACCCCGGACACTCATCGTGTGAAACGAGAGCTTTGCCACCAGGCCATGGGTCACCAGTTGACATATTTTATTAGGAGTGCGGTATACAATGCTCAGAAGACAGTGATGACATATACAATACATTATGTTTGAGGGACACATTACAAGTACATATTGCTACGTGTTTATCAAAACTTACATTAAACAAATCTTATCTAGCTCCTCAAAACTGAGGTGTGTACCCAGAATACAACAGAACTACCCTTCTGAACTGCAGCACTGAGTCTTTGGAACATTAGCTGCCCCAGGATTCTTAGTTGTCCTGATGAGTCTTTGCTTAGTTCCTGGAAGAACTTAGATGCACTGTTTCTCCATGAGCCAAGGGTCTCCGAGCCTATGGGAGCAAATATATAATGATGGGCAAGTTCACCATATTTTCTAGACTTTCGGGACTCCCTGAAGCTGGCAGCTGCCCCTCCTTCCTCCCTGGTGTATTGGAGGCGGTAGGTATCAGCCAGTGTGGATGCACATGTGTAGTCCCACACCACCTGCTTGCTGTCTGTCCAGGCTTACAATATAATTCCATATGGATGCTTTTAGCTGCCATTGGATCTGCATGGTTGGGGTGGCTCCCTTATTGCTGGACATCCAGCTGTTGCAAGGCTCATTTTGATTATTAACCTCTTCATACCTTGCAGTCTTTCCCTCGGATCTATGTCAAACAAGACCATGGTACTTGAATTGGTCTGTCGATTCACTACCGCAGCTACACCAGTGTTTTGCGAGGAGAGCGGCGGCAAGGCGAAGGACAACATAAATGCGGATGGTCTGCGAGTCGAAGTGTGTGCAAAGGAAGGAATTGAGGAGAACTACTTTCTCAAATCCTGTCTAGAGTCTCATGTCTATCACATAACCACAAGTACCTATTTAGAAAGACGTCATTTTTGGATGGTGTATTCACCTCGGTGCATGATGTGTCATGCCTGGTCAGGCAAATGCCGCAATAAGCTCCTCTGTTCTTTCTGCCCAAGTCCTGATCGCTTGTTTCATAGGTATATTTGCTTCCTATTTTGTTGGTTATATTTGGTGAACCCGTATATCATGTCATCGTGAGAACCGCTGCACCTCAGTGGCGGTGATGATGACGGTGGTGACAGCGGTGACGGCAGCGGAGGTGGTGACGGTAACGGAGGTGGTGACGGCAGCGGAGGTGGTGACGGCGATAAAGGTAATGCTAGATGGAGATGTTTTGCGGTATGGTGGAGGCTACAGTAGTCGGTCGGCGTCGTGGTTTAGGCTAGAGCAGTGACATGGTGGAGGTTACAGCAGTCGGCGTCGTGGTGGAGACTACAGCAGTTGGCGTCGTGGTGGAGACTACAGCAGTCGGCGTCGTGGTGGAGACTACAGCAGTCGGCGTCGTGGTGGAGACTACAGCAGTCGTCGTCGTGGTGGAGACTACAGCAGTTGGCGTCGTGGTGGAGACTACAGCAGTCGGCGTCGTGGTGGAGACTACAGCAGTCGGCGTCGTGGTGGAGACTACAGCAGTCGGCGTCGTGGTGGAGACTACAGCAGTCGGCGTCGTGGTGGAGACTACAGCAGTCGGCGTCGTGGTGGAGACTACAGCAGTTGGCGTCGTGGTGGAGACTACAGCAGTCGGCGTCGTGGTGGAGACTACAGCAGTCGGCGTCGTGGTGGAGACTACAGCAGTCGGCGTCGTGGTGGAGACTACAGCAGTCGGCGTCGTGGTGGAGACTACAGCAGTCGGCGTCGTGGTGGAGACTACAGCAGTCGGCGTCGTGGTGGAGACTACAGCAGTCGGCGTCGTGGTGGAGACTACAGCAGTCGGCGTCGTGGTGGAGACTACAGCAGTCGGCGTCGTGGTGGAGACTACAGCAGTTGGCGTCGTGGTGGAGACTACAGCAGTCGGCGTCGTGGTGGAGACTACAGCAGTCGGCGTCGTGGTGGAGACTACAGCAGTCGGCGTCGTGGTGGAGACTACAGCAGTCGGCGTCGTGGTGGAGACTACAGCAGTTGGCGTCGTGGTGGAGACTACAGCAGTCGGCGTCGTGGTGGAGACTTCAGCAGTCGGCGTCGTGGTGGAGACTACAGCAGTTGGCGTCGTGGTGGAGACTACAGCAGTCGGCGTCGTGGTGGAGACTACAGCAGTCGGCGTCGTGGTGGAGACTACAGCAGTCGGCGTCGTGGTGGAGACTACACCAGTCGGCGTCGTGGTGGAGACTACAGCAGTTGGCGTCGTGGTGGAGACTACAGCAGTCGGCGTCGTGGTG
The DNA here is from genome assembly GCF_026875155.1 of Cherax quadricarinatus. Taxonomy (NCBI): domain Eukaryota; kingdom Metazoa; phylum Arthropoda; class Malacostraca; order Decapoda; family Parastacidae; genus Cherax; species Cherax quadricarinatus. Next base: position 48,053,552 of record NC_069409.1, read on the forward strand.
GAGACTACAGCAGTCGGCGTCGTGGTGGAGACTACAGCAGTCGGCGTCGTGGTGGAGACTACAGCAGTCGGCGTCGTGGTGGAGACTACAGCAGTCGGCGTCGTGGTGGAGACTACAGCAGTCGGCGTCGTGGTGGAGACTAACAGCAGTCGGCTTCGTGGTGGAGACTACAGCAGTCGGCGTCGTGGTGGAGACTACAGCAGTCGGCGTCGTGGTGGAGACTACAGCAGTCGGCGTCGTGGTGGAGACTACAGCAGTCGTCGTCGTGGTGGAGATTACAGCAGTTGGCGTCGTGGTGGAGACTACAGCAGTCGGCGTCGTGGTGGAGACTACAGCAGTCGGCGTCGTGGTGGAGACTACAGCAGTCGGCGTCGTGGTGGAGACTACAGCAGTCGGCGTCGTGGTGGAGACTACAGCAGTCGGCGTCGTGGTGGAGACTACAGCAGTCGGCGTCGTGGTGGAGACTACAGCAGTCGGCGTCGTGGTGGAGACTACAGCAGCCGGCGTCGTGGTGGAGACTACAGCAGTCGGCGTCGTGGTGGGACTACAGCAGTCGGCGTCGTGGTGGAGACTACAGCAGTCGGCGTCGTGGTGGAGACTACAGCAGTCGGCGTCGTGGTAGAGACTACAGCAGTCGGCGTCGTGGTGGAGACTACAGCAGTCGGCGTCGTGGTGGAGACTACAGCAGTCGGCGTCGTGGTGGAGACTACAGCAGTCGGCGTCGTGGTAGAGACTACAGCAGTCGGCGTCGTGGTGGAGACTACAGCAGTCGGCGTCGTGGTGGAGACTACAGCAGTTGGCGTCGTGGTGGAGACTACAGCAGTCGGGCGTCGTGGTGGAGACTACAGCAGTCGGCGTCGTGGTGGAGACTACAGCAGTCGGCGTCGTGGTGGAGACTACAGCAGTCGGCGTCGTGGTGGAGACTACAGCAGTCGGCGTCGTGGTGGACAACGACAACAACAACTTTATTAATTATTCACATATTTTTATTTACTCTAACTCTGGCATCACTGCGATTTCTTATTTGGATTTTCCGTTCTCGTTTTGATTTACACAGTTTGTAGTGTCGTAACACCTGCCCATCACCCGAGGTTGGAAACTCCGAGTTTGCTTCACACTGTAGATTAGCTACACATTTTTTTTCCATCTAACGGTAAGCACAAGAACCTTCAGACTTTTTCCGAAGCTTTCCGTTAATTTCTTTCACTTCAAGATTGCTTCACCTTACAGTGTGCTTGAAATAAAACGTGAATTTCACAATTTTTCTGTGAAAAACGCAAAAGCGAAAATGTGAACGTTTTAAGGAACGTCTGCGCTGTCCACTGATGAGAATTACCTCCTCAGATTGACAAGAGTTGCTGGTCCAACACGGTGTGCCCGGGCACGTTCCTGCCCTCCAACAGGTGAGTGAAGTGGGGCACTGATTTTTTCCCCAGATGGGTCTGCCAACCTCTACTACATATTGTGACTCAGGTGATGGGAGTTGCCTTCCTGCTGGTACTCTTCAGGCCAAGTAAATAAACTAAACACTGCTTAGGGTATTTATGCGACTGTGTGCCAGAAACAATGGGGAAATGGAACAAAGTCGAGGGCTTTCATTAGAGGTTAGATACACCTGGATACAGTTGAAGTATTCTTGAAGGGCGTTGCGAAGATGAATGTCAAAGAATTCATTCACCGCTGAAATATAAATCTTAATGTGACTTTCAAGTAAAAATCTTAAGATTACTGAAAAAGAGAAGTATAAAATTTTAACTATAAAAAACACATAATAGAACAATCTTTATTTATATATTGGACGACGTTTAGCCCTAAATAGGACTTGATACAGTCCTATTTAGGTCAAATTAAAAAGGACTTGATAGTCCTATTTAGATCGAAACATCCTTTAATAAAAACGTTCACTCTGCTGAGTGAATTTTACATTGTAAGTTCGTGGGCTGCCATACTGGGGCGTCGCCATACTGGGGCGTCGCCATACTGGGGCGTCGCCATACTGGGGCGTCGCCATACTGGGGCGTCGCCATAGAACTTATTATTGCATGACTGGAATTAATTTGATCTGCATGGAGTTGTGTCAGATCTTCCTTGCACTTACCATCCATTACTTCATTTTCATGTATTATCCCCAGTCTATTTTCCGGCAAATGAAGATCGTCCTAGAGGACATATTCCATTTACTAATTCTACGGTTTTCTTTATGCTTAAAAAAAACAGGCTTAAATTTCATTGGTAGCATTTGTGAGACTCTTACATGTACACTTTCAAGGCTCAGAGGAATCTGCTCTGATTCGGAATAAAAATCTCTTGTAACGTTAATGGCAAGTCGAGTGCTTGAAGCGGGAGAGTCCGGACTCGCCTCTCATAATATTTAGCATAATTTGCCTCTAATGAGGAAGATGCAACTGTCTGGCTACTTTTATTCTAGCAAGAATTTCCGAGACATAATCTTCACCATGCCTGTTCAGCAGCCTCGTACCAAACTGACAGTCACGGTGCATCATGAGGAAGAGTGGCTGGTTGTTAGCCGACTTGTGGATCCTGGTACTTAAGGTATTCTGAGGGACCTGCGTCCTTAAATACATGCGTCAGCTGCATTCTTCATTACCTCGGGGATTACCAACTGGTATTTAAAACCATCCTCAGTCTCCCAACACGTCGTGGGATATGTACACTGAGGTGTGTGTGTGTGTGTGTGTGTGTGTGTGTGTGTGTGTGTGTGTGTGTGTGTCTTCCAGTTTATATACGCAGAGCTTAATTTAATCCTTGTTTTAGGAATTAAAGCATCATTGATGGTGACCAGGTGATATGCCACATTAACCCTCGTTCAGTCTATAAGGTTTAAACCCCTAAAATAAGAAACCAACCGACCAAGCAACAGGTGGTACAACAACATCTCATACCAGAAGTTCACTGTAGCTGTGCTATGCCTGTGAGTGGGATGAATTTACACCTATCAAGTTTTACGGTCACCTGATTCCACCTGTCCTCCATTACCTGATATTCCCTGACCACTTCGCTTCCTAGAGGCTCAGTACTCACATCTACGTTAATTCTTACTGTGTCATGGAAAAGTTCATATGGGACACAGTGTGTTGTCTCTCAGTGAGATCACCGAATCGGTATTCAAGGAGATTAAATTATTTTTATTACATAATTCAATGTCTTGTAGCAATAAACACTGGTGGCGTAGTAACAACAATTGAAATGTATTAGTGATGTGCCTCGTGTGGGACTCAACCCACACACAGCAGCACAGATACAAGGGACCAAAACATGGACAACTTACCAGCGCACGTCAGTCGAAGCTTGCACGATCTTTGCAAGATAAATAACCTGAAATTTATCTATACTATCTGAGTTGAGTTTTTGCAATTTTTTATCCGTAACCAATATTAATTAAAGTTGTTGCTGCTGCAACGACTTTAATATTGGTTCTAGTGTTTCCAATTTTTTTTCTTTTTCTTCAGTTACTTACGAGTATCAAAGTCAATGTTTCACCACAAGCCTGAGTGCTGGGTGGCAGTGGCAGCGAGAAGACTGCTGGGTGGCAGAGGCAGTGAGAAGACTGCTATGTGTCAGTGGCAGCGAGAAGACTGCTGGGTGGCAGTGGCAGCGAGAAGACTGTTATGTGTCAGTGGCAGCGAGAAGACTGCTGGATGGCAGTGGCAGTGAGAAGACTGCTGGGTGGCAGTGGCAGCGAGAAGACTGCTGGGTGGCAGTGGCAGTGAGAAGACTGCTGGGTGGCAGTGGCAGCGAGAAGACTGCTGGGTGGCAGTGGCAGCGAGAAGACTGCTGGGTGGCAGTGGCAGTGAGAAGACTGCTATGTGTCAGTGGCAGCGAGAAGACTGCTGGGTGGCAGTGGCAGCGAGAAGACTGCTGGATGGCAGTGACAGCGAGAAGACTGCTGGGTGGCAGTGGCAGCGAAAAGACTGCTGGGTGGCAGTGGCAGCGAGAAGACTGCTATGTGGCAGTGGCAGCGAGAAGACTGTTATGTGGCAGTGGCAGCGAGAAGACTGCTGGGTGGTAGTGGCAGCGAGAAGACTGCTGGATGGCAGTGGCAGCGAGAAGACTGCTATGTGTCAGTGGCAGCGAGAAGACTGCTGGATGGCAGTGGCAGCGAGAAGACTGCTGGGTGGCAGTGGCAGTGAGAAGACTGTTATGTGTCAGTGGCAGCGAGAAGACTGCTGGGTGGCAGTGGCAGCGAGAAGACTGCTGGATGGCAGTGACAGCGAGAAGACTGCTGGGTGGCAGTGGCAGCGAAAAGACTGCTGGGTGGCAGTGGCAGCGAGAAGACTGCTATGTGGCAGTGGCAGCGAGAAGACTGCTATGTGGCAGTGGCAGCGAGAAGACTGCTGGGTGGTAGTGGCAGCGAGAAGACTGCTGGATGGCAGTGGCAGCGAGAAGACTGCTATGTGTCAGTGGCAGCGAGAAGACTGCTGGATGGCAGTGGCAGCGAGAAGACTGCTATGTGTCAGTGGCAGCGAGAAGACTGCTGGATGGCAGTGGCAGCGAGAAGACTGCTATGTGTCAGTGGCAGCGAGAAGACTGCTCGGTGGCAGTGGCAGCAAGAAGACTGCTGGATGGCAGTGGCAGCGAGAAGACTGCTCGGTGGCAGTGGCAGCGAGAAGACTGCTGGATGGCAGTGACAGCGAGAAGACTGCTGGGTGGCAGTGGCAGCGAGAAGACTGCTGGGTGGCAGTGGCAGCGAGAAGACTGCTGGATGGCAGTGGCAGTGAGAAGACTGCTATTTGGCAGTGGCAATGAGAAGACTGCTATGTGGCAGTGGCAGCGAGAAGACTCCTATGTGGCAGTGGCAGCGAGAAGACTGCTGGGTGGCAGTGGCAGCGAGAAGACTGCTGGGTGGCAGTAGCAGCGAGAAGACTGCTGGATGGTAGTGGCAGCGAGAAGACTGCTATGTGGCAGTGGCAGCGAGAAGACTGCTGGGTGGCAGTGGCAGCGAGAAGACTCCTATGTGGCAGTGGCAGCGAGAAGACTGCTGGGTGGCAGTGGCAGCGAGAAGACTACTGGGTGGCAGTAGCAGCGAGAAGACTGCTGGATGGTAGTGGCAGTGAGAAGACTGCTATGTGGCAGTGGCAGCGAGAAGACTGCTATGTGGCAGTGGCAGCGACAAGACTGCTATGTGGCAGTGGCAGCGAGAAGACTGCTATGTGGCAGTTGCAGCGAGAAGACTGCTGGGTGGTAGTGGCAGCGAGAAGACTGCTATGTGGCAGTGGCAGCGAGAAGACTGCTATGTGACAGTGGCAGCTAGAAGACTGCTGGGTGGCAGTGGCAGCGAGAAGACTGCTCGGTGGCAGTGGCAGCAAGAAGACTGCTGGATGGCAGTGGCAACGAGAAGACTGCTCGGTGGCAGTGGCAGCGAGAAGACTGCTGGATGGCAGTGACAGCGAGAAGACTGCTGGGTGGCAGTGGCAGCGAGAAGACTGCTGGGTGGCAGTGGCAGCGAGAAGACTGCTGGGTGGCAGTGGCAGCGAGAAGACTGCTGGGTGGCAGTGGCAGTGAGAAGACTGCTATGTGGCAGTGGCAGCGAGAAGACTGCTATGTGGCAGTGGCAGCGAGAAGACTGCTGGGTGGCAGTGGCAGCGAGAAGACTGCTATGTGGCAGTGGCAGCGAGAAGACTGCTGGGTGGTAGTGGCAGCGAGAAGACTGCTGGATGGTAGTGGCAGTGAGAAGACTGCAGGGTGGCAGTGGCAGCGAGAAGACTGCTATGTGGCAGTGGCAGTGAGAAGACTGCTATGTGGCAGTGGCAGCGAGAAGACTGCTATGTGGCAGTGGCAGCGAGAAGACTGCTGGGTGGCAGTTGCAGCGAGAAGACTGCTGGGTGGTAGTGGCAGCGAGAAGACTGCTGGATGGCAGTGGCAGCGAGAAGACTGCTATGTGTCAGTGGCAGCGAGAAGACTGCTATGTGGCAGTTGCAGCGAGAAGACTGCTGGGTGGTAGTGGCAGCGAGAAGACTGCTGGATGGCAGTGGCAGCGAGAAGAGTGCTATGTGTCAGTGGCAGCGAGAAGACTGCTGGATGGTAGTGGCAGCGAGAAGACTGCTATGTGGCAGTGGCAGCGAGAAGACTGCTATGTGGCAGTGGCAGCGAGAAGACTGCTGGGTGGCAGTGGCAGCGAGAAGACTGCTCGGTGGCAGTGGCAGCAAGAAGACTGCTGGATGGCAGTGGCAACGAGAAGACTGCTCGGTGGCAGTGGCAGCGAGAAGACTGCTGGATGGCAGTGACAGCGAGAAGACTGCTGGGTGGCAGTGGCAGCGAGAAGACTGCTGGGTGGCAGTGGCAGCGAGAAGACTGCTGGGTGGCAGTGGCAGCGAGAAGACTGCTGGGTGGCAGTGGCAGTGAGAAGACTGCTATGTGGCAGTGGCAGCGAGAAGACTGCTATGTGGCAGTGGCAGCGAGAAGACTGCTGGGTGGCAGTGGCAGCGAGAAGACTGCTATGTGGCAGTGGCAGCGAGAAGACTGCTGGGTGGTAGTGGCAGCGAGAAGACTGCTGGATGGTAGTGGCAGTGAGAAGACTGCAGGGTGGCAGTGGCAGCGAGAAGACTGCTATGTGGCAGTGGCAGTGAGAAGACTGCTATGTGGCAGTGGCAGCGAGAAGACTGCTATGTGGCAGTGGCAGCGAGAAGACTGCTGGGTGGCAGTTGCAGCGAGAAGACTGCTGGGTGGTAGTGGCAGCGAGAAGACTGCTGGATGGCAGTGGCAGCGAGAAGACTGCTATGTGTCAGTGGCAGCGAGAAGACTGCTATGTGGCAGTTGCAGCGAGAAGACTGCTGGGTGGTAGTGGCAGCGAGAAGACTGCTGGATGGCAGTGGCAGCGAGAAGAGTGCTATGTGTCAGTGGCAGCGAGAAGACTGCTGGATGGTAGTGGCAGCGAGAAGACTGCTATGTGGCAGTGGCAGCGAGAAGACTGCTATGTGGCAGTGGCAGCGAGAAGACTGCTGGGTGGCAGTGGCAGTGAGAAGACTGCTATGTGGCAGTGGCAGCGAGAAGACTGCTATGTGGCAGTGGCAGCGAGAAGACTGCTATGTGGCAGTTGCAGCGAGAAGACTGCTGGGTGGTAGTGGCAGCGAGAAGACTGCTATGTGGCAGTGGCAGCGAGAAGACTGCTATGTGACAGTGGCAGCGAGAAGACTGCTGGGTGGCAGTGGCAGCGAGAAGACTGCTCGGTGGCAGTGGCAGCAAGAAGACTGCTGGATGGCAGTGGCAGCGAGAAGACTGCTATGTGGCAGTGGCAGCGAGAAGACTGCTATGTGACAGTGGCAGCGAGAAGACTGCTGGGTGGCAGTGGCAGCGAGAAGACTGCTATGTGGCAGTGGCAGCGAGAAGACTGCTGGATGGCAGTGGCAGCGAGAAGACTGCTGGGTGGCAGTGGCAGCGAGAAGACTGCTGGGTGGGTAGCAGTGGCAGCGGGAAGACTGCTGGGTGGCAGTGGCAGTGAGAAGACTGCTATGTGGCAGTGGCAGCGAGAAGACTGCTATGTGGCAGTGGCAGCGAGAAGACTGCTATTTGGCAGTGGCAGCGAGAAGACTGCTATGTGTCAGTGGCAGCGAGAAGACTGCTGGGTGGCAGTGGCAGCGAGAAGACTGCTCGGTGGCAGTGGCAGCAAGAAGACTGCTGGATGGCAGTGGCAGCGAGAAGACTGCTCGGTGGCAGTGGCAGAGAGAAGACTGCTGGATGGCAGTGACAGCGAGAAGACTGCTGGGTGGCAGTGACAGCGAGAAGACTGCTGGGTGGCAGTGGCAGCGAGAAGACTGCTATGTGGCAGTGGCAGCGAGAAGACTGCTATGTGACAGTTGCAGCGAGAAGACTGCTGGGTGGTAGTGGCAGCGAGAAGACTGCTATGTGGCAGTGGCAGCGAGAAGACTGCTATGTGACAGTGGCAGCGAGAAGACTGCTGGGTGGCAGTGGCAGCGAGAAGACTGCTGGGTGGCAGTGGCAGCGAGAAGACTGCTGGGTGGGTAGCAGTGGCAGCGAGAAGACTGCTGGGTGGCAGTGGCAGCGAGAAGACTGCTCGGTGGCAGTGGCAGCAAGAAGACTGCTGGATGGCAGTGGCAGCGAGAAGACTGCTATGTGGCAGTGGCAGCGAGAAGACTGCTATGTGACAGTGGCAGCGAGAAGACTGCTGGGTGGCAGTGGCAGCGAGAAGACTGCTGGGTGGCAGTGGCAGCGAGAAGACTGCTGGGTGGGTAGCAGTGGCAGCGAGAAGACTGCTGGGTGGCAGTGGCAGTGAGAAGACTGCTATGTGGCAGTGGCAGCGAGAAGACTGCTATTTGGCAGTGGCAGCGAGAAGACTGCTATGTGTCAGTGGCAGCGAGAAGACTGCTGGGTGGCAGTGGCAGCGAGAAGACTGCTCGGTGGCAGTGGCAGCAAGAAGACTGCTGGATGGCAGTGGCAGCGAGAAGACTGCTCTGTGGCAGTGGCAGAGAGAAGACTGCTGGATGGCAGTGACAGCGAGAAGACTGCTGGGTGGCAGTGACAGCGAGAAGACTGCTGGGTGGCAGTGGCAGCGAGAAGACTGCTATGTGGCAGTGGCAGCGAGAAGACTGCTATGTGGTAGTGGCAGCGAGAAGACTGCTGGGTGGCAGTGGCAGCGAGAAGAATGCTGGATGGCAGTGGCAGCGAGAAGACTGCTGGGTGGCAGTGGCAGCGAGAAGACTGCTATGTGGAAGTGACAGCGAGAAGACTATGTGGCAGTGGCAGCGAGAAGACTGCTATGTGGCAGTGGCAGCGAGAAGACTGCTGGATGGCAGTGGCAGCGAGAAGACTGCTGGATGGCAGTGGCAGCGAGAAGACTGCTGGGTGGCAGTGGCAAGAAGACTGCTATGTGGAAGTGGCAGCGAGAAGACTATGTGGCAGTGGCAGCGAGAAGACTGCTGGGTGGCAGTGGCAGCGAGAAGACTGCTGGATGACAGTGGCAGCGAGAAGACTGCTGGATGGCAGTGGCTGCGAGAAAATCACTGAGACTTATGCAACAGCTTAAGCTTTAACTTTAACAACGTTTCGCTCACGAATAGCTTTCAAAATCTCTCATTGAGAGAAACGTTGACAGTAAAACGTTCACGCTGCGAGAAAATCCCCAGTGTATCTTCACCGAGTACAACCTTACTAACCCAAGTCGGTCTTAAGAATATTCATACAGACGACTAACATTTCCTGTTTCAATAAAATATTTCGTAGCATTCGTATCCCTAAACAGCGGCGTGAATGCCGACTCTTACGAAATGCTTCATTATTGGCGTAGTATAATAGTAACACAGCGATATATTAGCGCAAAAACATTATCAGCGCAGCACGTTACTATTACAGCATACCGAGTCAGTCTCGGTACCACAGTTGATTTATCTTCATGACAGGATCTCAATTCTTGTCACGAACCCCTTCTAAATAATCAGGGTTTATAATATGTACCCTCGAGACAAGTGGTATTGATCAATAACAACACTGCACCAGCCAAGGAGCCGAACCCATGCTGTTTTGGCTCTCCTCATGGTGAGAGAAAACGAATGACGCTTTAGACTACACAATCCTTAATAATGGTGCATCCAGCCAAGCTAGATATTGTACCCACCATCGAAGGACATACGGTGGTGTGGACGCCTCTGAGCTAATTTCATTCTACTCCCTGTTTGTGCACTAGCTCAACAAGCAGTATATTATATTATTGTACCCACAGAATAAGTGGTATTGTTCAATAACAACACTGCACCAGCCAAGGAGCCGAACCCATGCTGTTTTGGCTCTCCTCATGATGAGAGAAAAATCATGACGCTTTAGACCACTAGACTACACAATCCTTAACAATGGTGCATCCAGCCTCAGAGGCGTCCACACCACCGTATGTCCTTCGATGGTGGGTACAACATCTAGCTTGGCCGGATGCACCATTGTTAAGGATTGTGTAGTCTAGTGGTCTAAAGCGTCATGTGTTTTCTCTCACCATGAGGCAGGCTAAAACAGTATGGGTTCGATTCCTTAGCTAGTGCAATGTTGTTACTGATCAAAACCACTTGTTCCGTGGGTACAATAATATAATATACTGCTTGTTGCACTTGTTATAATAAGGTTAGGTAAGTTTTCTAAAATTCTTTGGTGCAAAATTATAAAGTTTTACATTAACATTTATGAAAAAAGTACATCTTTAAACGTATAAGAGAAAATTTTAGAAAGGACTTAATTTAAATAAGTTCTTGCTAATTGACCAGTTTTACATATTCGGCACGACATATATATATATATATATATATATATATATATATATATAATATATATAAATATATATATATATATATATATATATATATATATATATATATATATATATATATATATATATATATATATATATATATATATATATAATATATATATATATACATACATATTTGTGTGTGTGTGTGTGTGTGTACTCACCTAATTGTGGTTTCAGGGGTCGAGAATCAGCTCCTGACCCCGCCTCTTCACTGAGTGCTACTACGTCCTCTCTCTCCCTGCTCCATGAGCTTTATCATACCTCATCTTAAAGCTATGTATGGTTCCTGCCTTCACTACCTCACTTAAGAACATAAGAACATAAGAAAGAAGGAACACTGCAGCAGGCCTACTGGCCCATGCGAGGCAGGTTCAAGTCTCCTTCCGGCTTAAGCCTATGCCCCAACCTAGTCAGGTCAGGTCACATTCACTTAAGGAAGGAACACGGCAACTGACCTAGTAGCACAAGCTAATCAGGTCCAACTCACACCCGTTTATGTATTTATCAAACCTATTTTTAAAACTACACAACGTTTTAGCTTCTATAACTGTACTCGGGAGTTTGTTCCACTCATCCACAACTCTATTACCAAACCAGTGTTTTCCTATATCCTTCCTGAATCTGAATTTTTCCAACTTAAAACCATTGCTGCAAGTCCTGTCTAGGCTGGAAATTTTCAGCACGCTATGTACGTGTCCACCTTGTTTATTCCACGCAGTATTTTGTATGTTGCTATCATGTCTCCCCTAACCCTCCTGTCCTCCAGTGTAGTCAGGCCAATTTCCCTTAACCTTTCTTCGTAGGACATTCTCCTTAGCTCTGGAACTAACCTTATCGCAAACCTTTGCACTTTCTCTAATTTCTTGACGTGCTTGATCAAGTGTGGGTTCCAAACAGGTGCTCCATACTCCAATATGGGCCTGACGTACATGGTGCACAGTGTCTTGAACGATTCCTCACTAAGGTATCGGAACGCTATTCTCAGGTTTGCCAGGCGCCCATATGCTGCAGCAATTATCTGATGTGTGCTTCCGTAGACGTGCTCGAAGTTATACTCACCCCAAGATCTTTCTCCTTGAGCGAGGTTTGCAGTCTTTGGCCACCTAGCCTATACTCCGTCTGCGGTCTTCTTTGCCCTTCCCCGATCTTCATGACTTTGCATTTGGCGGGGTTAAATTCGAGAAGCCAGTTGCTGGACCAGGTGTCCAGCCTGTCCAGGCCTCTTTGAAGTCCTACCTGATTCTCATCTGATTTAATTCTCCTCATTAACTTCACATCATCTGCAAACAGGGACACTTCTGAGTCTAACCTTTCCATCATGTCATTCACATATACCAGAAATAGCACTGGTCCTAGGACCGACCCCTGTGGAACCCCACTTGTCACAGGTGCTCACTGTGATACCTCATCATGTACCATGATTCGTTGTTGCCTCCCTGTCAGGCATTCTCTGATCCATTGCAGCACCTTTCCTGTTATACGCTTATGATCCTCTAGCTTCTGCACTAATCTCCTGTGAGGAACTGTGTCGAAGGCCTTCTTGCAGTCCAAGAAGATACAATCAATCTACCCCTCTCTCTCATGTCTTACTTCTGTTACTTTACCAAAAAGATTCCAGTAGGTTTGTGACACAGGATTTGCCTTCCATAAATTCGTGCTGGTTGGCGTTTATACTCTTGTTCCGTTCCAGGTGCTCCACCACTCTCCTCCTGATAATCTTCTCCATTACTTTGCATACTATGCACGTCAATGACACTGGTCTATAGTTTTGTGCCTCTTTTCTGTCTCCTTTTTTTAAATATGGGTACTACATCTGCCTCCTTGCATTTTGTTGTTACGTATTCCATCATTTCATTTACTGACTTTCCTGCCAATTCTCTGTCCCACTGAACCTCCTTCAGGAAGTTCCTCATACCTGTGTAGTCCCCCTTTTTATAGTTTGGCTTTTTCCATCCAACTCCTGTTACCCTCTCTACTTGTAATTATACTATGTATTCAAAACACAGAACCATGTGATCACAAGCTCCAAGGGGCCTCTCATATGTGATGTCCTCAATGTCTGAACTGCTCAGGGTGAACACAAGGTCCAATCTTGCTGGTTCATCCTCCCCTCTCTCTCTCTGGTAGTGTCTTTAACATGTTGATGCATAAGGTTTTCCAGTACCACATCCGTCATCTTGGCTCGCCAAGTTTCGGGACCCCTGTGTGGCTCCAGGTTTTCCCAGTCAATCTTCCTGTGGTTGAAATCGCTCAAGTGAGCTCTTCTTGCCACCTCAGCCAGTGTGCCCACCATTGCTCTGTTGCTCTCTTCATATTCCTCTCTTGGCCTCTTGCAGTTCTGTGGTGGATTATACATCACTGCAATGACTACCTTATGTTCCCCAGACTGAATTGTACCTACTGTGGAAATTATTTAATTTCCGAAGCTATTGTGCCTAATAAGTGTTTAATGTGTTGATTTGGGTCAAAATGTATTTGTATTTTGAATGGAACCAACTGGGTTCCTGCTGCGCCTGCGCAGATGTGCGCAGGGGGTATAGGTCGAGCTGGGGCACGAGGAGGCGGCAGTGTTTTGAATGTAGTGAGGAAGCTGTGAAACATGGGATCAGGAAATTGGCGTTCACGGCGGCCTAAGGATTAATATAGACCTCACTTCCTAATAGGAAGTGTCGTAATTGTTCCTGGTGAAGAGTGAGGGAACGAGATTTACGTGACCACCGTGATAAAGTGGTAAAATAAGTGGATAATAGTAGGACTGTGGGTGATGGGTGCGCCGCCATGGAATGTGTCCAGGGGAAATTACCCGTGAGTTAATCCTCACTCATCGGTCTCAGATCTTAATGGAGTGACCTCTAATGTGTATAATAATTATGAGACGTTAAATCGTCTTGTGAATGGTAATGTAATCAGTGATAATAACATTAAGTTAAGAGAATGCAGGAAGTGAAATAAATCGCCCTGCTCCGAGTGAACGTGTGGTTCTCGTCCTGAGGATAGCGAAGTTTTATGGAATCATGACTTCTAAACCGGGACAAACCAACGGATACCTCGTCCTGCTGGAATAAGAACCGTGTCGGTGTAGCAGGACATCGAAATGAGATGGTGAATGGAGGAAATAAGGAGCATAAATCACCCACAGTTAAGTAACCTTTCTAGTTATAGCAGACTGATACTGGCCAGTTAGGTATGTTTTAATTGGAGAGGTTATGGGTGATCCAGCCACATCAAGTGACCACCAGAGAATATCTGGTAAGTGGTGGGATTATGTACAAGTGTTTTTTCTTGATGGGTATATCCATGTGTAACCTACCCCCCCCCCCCTCCTTTTCATTCAGTTAAACTAATATCATCAATACAGTCCGCAATTAATTAGTAGCGCCGTACTTGAGGGTGCTACCCAATTTATACTGGTCTCGGATAGATATGGATAAGATTGTGAGGGTCGAGGGGCCACCTGCAGTGACCAGAGGTGGTTACATTTTCTCACATGTCATGATTATGACCAGATCTAGTTCATTACCCTTGTAACTTGCTCAGCTATCAAAACTTTGGAGTCCAGTCCCTGGACCAATTATGTATCTCTGTAATCTTTTGACTACCGCCCACAGGATGGGTATGGGGTGCATAATAAACATATTAAACTGAAAAACTACACGGGTGACTATGGTAAACAATATCGTTGTTGTCTCCCAAGGAGATTACTCGTATGCATGTAATGTTGAGGTATGTACATGTAATCACCCCTATAAAATTTTCCATACCTACTATGTAGTCCCTTCCTCCAGTTTCGTTCATCCCTTCCATTTCCTCAAATCTCCATCGGTCTTTTATGAGCAGTGCAACCTCTCCTCCCCCTTTACTCCTTCTATCTTTTCTCAGGATCTGATATCCTGGTGGGAAAATTGCATCTGTTATTGTCTCAGTGAGTTTTGTTTCTGTGACTGCTATGATGTTTGGGGGCTTCTCAATGATTCTTTCATGCCAGTCTTCATATTTATTTGTTATTCCATCTGCATTCGTGTACCAAACTTTCAACTTCTTTTCTAATACTGTGATCCTGGGAGAAGATTGGGGTTGGGGGATTGGGAGCCCTGGCAGGTGCCTATGGGGGGTTGTGGTGCAGGTGGGGGCAGAGTTCCCATAGGGGGTTGCTGTATGGGTGGGGTTTGTGGTGTTGGTGGTGGGGGCAGAGGGATCAGTGTGTGAGTGTCGGTTTAGATTGCTCAGTTGCCTTGGGGTTGTTGCGGTTGGAGTCCTTCTGTGGGTGTTTCTGGAGGGTGTGTTTGCCCTTCCACTTGCATCTGGGTTCTTCTGCTCATCTTTATCATTTCCTCTCGTTCCTCCTTTCGTTTTTGTACTCTCTCTTTCAGTTTCAACCTTTTCTCTTGTGTTCTGTCTCGATCGAGGTACACACTCTGGTACTCTTGTTTGTCTCTCAATCATGCTTTCTCCTGCAGAATCATGGATCAAGTTGATTCTGCCTTGAAAATTACTTTGAGAGGCCATTTCCATCCCCTTGCAAACCACCCAGTTCTCTGACAATTTGCTACCTGGGTCATGTCGCCCTCACCTATTGTTTTCATGATGCCTTCAATCACTTTTTTTCTCCTCCTGTTTCCTTACATCATAAGTTTCCTCTTCAACTTCCTGGAGCCCATAGACAAAAACTGATCTCCCCCTTTCGTCCTCCCACTGTGTCTCCCATTGCATCCTCTGAGGTGTTTTAGTTCTTTCCATTGGAGCGTTCCTTCCTTCAAGCCCTTCCCTGTGTGTGTGTACGTGTGTGTGTGTGTGTGTGTGTGTGTGTGTGTGTGTGTGTGTGTGTGTGTGTGTGTGTGTGTGTGTGTGTGTGTGTGTGTGTGTGTGTGTGTGTACTCACCTAGTTGAGGTTGCAGGGGTCGATTCCAAGCTCCTGTGTGTGAATGTGTGTGTGTGTGTGTGTGTGTGTGTGTGTGTGTGTGTGTGTGTGTGTGTGTGTGTGTGTGTGTGTGCGTGTGTGTGCATGTGTTTGTGTGTGTGTGTGTGTGTGTGTATGTATGTATGTATGTGTGTGTGTGTGTGTGTGTGTGTATGCATGTACTCACCTAGTTGTACTCACCTAGTTGAAGTTGCAGGGGTCGATTCCAAGCTCCTGTGTGTGTGTGTGTACTCACCTATTTGTACTCACCTATTTGTGGTTGCAGGGGTCGATTCATAGCTCCTGGCCCCGCCTCTTCACTGATTGCTACTAGGTCCTCTCTCTCCCTGCTCCATGAGCTTTATCATACCTCGCCTTAAAACTATGTATGGTTCCTGCCTCCACTACTTCACTTTCTAGGCTATTCCACGGCTTACTACTCTATGACTGAAGAAATACTTCCTAACATCCCTTTGATTCATCTGAGTCTTCAACTTCCAATTATGACCTCTTGTGTCTGTGTCCCTTCTCTGGAACATCCTGTCTTTGTCCACCTTGTCTATTCCGCGCAGTATTTTAATGCTGTTATCATGTCTCCCCTGACCCTCCTGTCCTCCAGTGTCGTCAGGCCAATTTCCCTCAACCTTTCTTCGTAGGACAATCCCCGTAGCTCTGGGACTAGTCTTGTTACAAACCTTTACACTTTCTTTAATTTCTCGACGTGCTTGACCTGGTGCGGGTTCCAAGTTATTCTCTTTCGTTCCATCCTCTCTAAATGTCAATACCACCTCGACAGCTCTTTTAGAAACCTTGCACCTCTAAGCTCCAAGCTACGGATTCTTTGCATTATATTCACACCACACATTGCCCTCAGACATGACATCTCCACTGACTCCAGGCCTCTCCTTGTTGCAACATTCACCACCCATGCTTCACACCCATATAAAAGCATTGTTACCGCTATACTCTCAAACATTCCCCTCTTTGCTTCCATAGAGAACTTCTATGTCTCCAGTGACTCCTCAGTGCACCACTCACCTTTTTCCCCTCGTCAAATCTATGTTTCACCTTGTTTTTCATAGACCCATCTGCTGACAAGTTCACTCCTAAATATCCGAAGGCATTCACTTCCTTCATACTCTTTCCTTCCAATCTGATATCCAATCTTTGATTACCTAAATTTTTTGCTATCCTCATCATCTTGCTCTTTCCTATGTTCACATTTATTTTTTTTTACTACCAAACTCGTTCACCAACCTCTGCAACTTCTCTTCATTATCTCCCAAAAGCACAGTGTCACCAGCAAAAAGCAACTGTAACAACTCCCACTTTGTGTTAGATTCTTTATCTCTTAATCCCATACCTCTTGCCAACACCCGAGCATTCGCTTCTCTTACAACCCCATCTCTATATATATTGAACAACCATGGTGACATCACACATTCCTGTTTAAGGCCTACTTTTATTTAATTAATTTTTCAACAAATATACATTTGCTATTACTATGCAGAAAACAGAAGAGAGTAGCAGAGTAAATAGAGTAGAGTAGAGTAAGGCTGACCCACCGCAGGAGTGTACACAACACAGGAGTCAACCTCTCAGTCTCCACTATTTATAACCGACCCAGTTTTCTCCACAGTTGCCAGACGCCCAGATGGGAAACTCCCGTCTGATGAACCCTCTAAATCTATTTTCACTTCTTAGTACACCAAGGAAGGAGAAACTGTTATTGGCTGCGCTTCCCGGGCGGTGATTTGCAGATCTTTAGACCTGTCTGCTTCGTGTTAATGTATAAGTTTTCATTTATCAAGTGAGTTTGACTTGAGTTTTTATTTTTTTGGGGGTAAACTCATGACATTACCAGACTGTGCTATTCTTCAATTGAAAATCGCAACATTTGCTTAAAATAAGCAGATTTGATTATTATTGTCACTTACCAGACGTAGATTAGAGTGATGAGGTGCTGGGACAGTGCTTGACGACGTAGACATCACGTCAGTCATCCAACCCGCCTTCATGATGATGTAGACATCATGTGACGTCAGCCACCCAACCCGCCCTGACATTCCTTAGTTATTCAGTGAACTCATATAAGCAAGGATTTCAACATACATGTCAGTGGAGGCCACTGACTATGCCTTCACTCCAACAAAGCTCTGACGTGATGCAATATTTTTGTAATTTCTTTCCAGTTTTTTTTTCGTTTCCTGACATTAAAAAATTTCTTCCTACTGAATAATTGTAACTACTATGGTTAGTTTCCCTGATCCATTTTCACATGGAATGCAGAGTAGTTTGTGTTGTAGCATCGTGGACAGATATATAGCATATTTCAGGGTAAAAAAGTTCACAGGAGGTAGAACGACACACTCTTTTGGTCAGGAGGTAGCGGCATTTTTTTTTTGGGGGGGTCTACCCACCAGGGGTCTACCTGGACGGTATTCCAGGGATCATCGCCCAGCGGCTGGGTCCATGACCAGGCCTCCTGGTAGATCAGGGTCTGATCAACTAGGCTGTTACTGCTGGCCGCACGTAGTCCAACGTACAAGCCACAGCTCAGCTGATCCGGCACTGACTTTAGGTATCTGTCCAGCTCCCTCTTGAGGGCAGCCAGGGATTTATTGGTAATTCACCTTATAGCTGTTGGGATGCTTTCGAATATTCTTGGGCCCTGGACACTTATTGTGTTTTCTCTTAGTATACTAATGGCGCTCCTACTTTTTATTGGGGGGTATGTTGCATCGCCTTCCAAATCTTTTGCTTTCGTAGGGAGTCATTTCTGTGTACAGATTAAGGTCCAGTCCCACTCGGATTTTCCAGGTGTAGATTATGGTATATCTCTCTTGCCTGTACTACAGCGAGTACAAGTCAAGTGTTTCCAAGCGTGCCCAGTAGTTAAGGTGTTTGATGGAACTTATATGTAGAGTAAAGGCTCTCTGTACATTCTTTAGATCTGCGATTTCACCTGCCTTGAATGGAGATGTTAATGTACAACAATATTCCAGTCCAGTAATATTCCAGCAGTATTCCAGCCCAGTAATATTCCAGCAGTATTCCAGCCAAAATTGAACGCCATATTCGTTTTCCCAGATAGTCCATGCCTACAGATACCACAAGAATGTAATTTGTATAATCCAGCTTTCAACTTGCTAGAATTTGCGAGGGCTAAGTTCTCACTTGGTGTAGTTTCTAGAACTGCACCAGCTTATCTTAAACAACTACACCAGAATCACCACTACCAGCTGTTACTAGAATTGTAACAATAATGTCTCCAGAAGCAGACTCCTGCACTACTATATCTGTAATTGTGGCTGTGGTAGAGTCAGTGGCCAGGTCTGAAAGGGAGTCTGTAGGTTTGTAGCTGAATCAGTACTACTAGGTCTGGAGACTGTGCGAGTTAATGTTCCAGTTACATGTACTTTTTCTAGTGGATCTATTTATTTCCGGGTCATCTGCTGTCATGAAAGCATTTTGAATTGGTATATTTTGATCCTCTTTCACATTCCAGCTCTGCGGGGATCATTGCTTGATTTTGATGGCTCCCAGTTCCTTTCATATGGTTTTTTCCTCACATGTTCTATATATCTTAGGCAGACTGTGCAAGATAGGCCCTGTGTTTTTATGCTTGTCATTTAGTACCCTCATTAGTACTTTCCTGAATCCTGTTCAAAGCCCCATATTCTTATTGCAGATCCAGAAGCACCTCTTTAAATTAATGTCACTTATGGAAGCAGTGTTTATTCTTGCATAAGAGACACGCTGTTTTGAAAAACATAAGTCACTTGTAATCCTTGTTTCCCCCCTCCTCCCCCAGGACCTCTCCACATGCTTCATGAATATGCTTGCATACTATTCTGTCCGTATCTTATCAACAATCAAGTAGCCCACGAAGCCTGGCATTCACTTAAGTGTACTTACATCTGACACTCTCTCACCCTAGGCACATGTGAATTTATTTCCCTAATGCTCCACGAGATGGAAAGAGAGACAACAGATAGAGGTGGAGGAGCGATGATATGGGTGGTTATGAAGGGCATGCGATATGGATATCACCTAAACCCATCTGCAGTATTGTTTGTATATGCAGATGTAGGAAATCCACAGCTACAGTGTTCATCCACGTTACGATGCTGCTTCCAGACTGAAAACTTAGTTGGTAATTTATACTCGATCTACCATGTTAGTGGCGTTACTGTATAATGAGAGGATACCACACTCCACACACTTGAAGTTCCTTGGAAGACCTCGTCGACATCACCATTACATATGAGTTAATGGAGGAACAACGGACCCTCCGCCTCGAGTGCATGTTCCTGTGTGCCCAACAGCTGTCAGTCGCCAAATCTCATACGATGCTTAATAATAATAAAAATTTCACCGCCATGTCAAACCATGTATACCCGTGAAAATGTGCATGGGAAAATAGGCTGCATCTGCGCTAAACCATACACACATGTTCGTCTGCTCATTTGTGTATAAATGTATACCTAGGTTGGATTTGTGAAGGACCTGCCGAGTATGGGCCAACAGGCCTGTTGCACTGTTCCTCCTTTCTTATGTTCTTATGTTCTATATATAGTGATGTGTAGAACATATCATATGTATATATCTCGCTTTGTAAGTCAAAGTGGCCCATCAACTTTGACTTACAAAGTGGATGGGCTACTAATCTCTTGTCTACCTCCTCCTCCTTACACTGTACCTCATTTAACTCTTTTCTAACGTTCCCTACCCTTCTTCCCCACCTGTCAACCATATTCTGTGTTCGATGATCTGTATTCTTTAACATTCACTGAAATCCGTGTTCACTGGTTTTAGTTCAGTGTCAGTTTTACACATTTCACTTCACTTTTGGGTCATTAAACTGTCAGCGAACTTTCACTCACAGATTGTATATTATCCAGCTCTCACCGAGGTTGTTCGTCTCTGCTTGTTTGGTTTACAACTGGAGACATTTGTACGGTTGTACATAAATGGTACACAATACCGACAAGATGAAGAATTAGACACAGTCTTGGAGTTGGTGAAGAGCACCGTAGTCTTGAAGACTACGGTGCTCTTCACCAACTCCAAGACTGGGGGACTGATTACTTAGTCTTTTGCATATTGTTCTACAGTCTTCCAATTATGTCCTTGAATTTGTTTAAACAAAACCACTGGTTGGCCAAACGTCTACAAATAAAGGTACCCAGATGTTGCACATGTGTCTAATTCTTCACGTTTATACTGTCCCTACTAAATTAGCTTCCGTGGGTACACGTACCCTATCTGGGTACTTTCTGAGAACATTTACCCCGAAGAGTTCAGTGAGCGTACTCTCCTATACAAGTACCCTTGATTAAACTGGTACTCTTTCGGCTGGGTATTCTCTGAAGGCATACCCTCTTGGATTTCTGTCTGCAGGCTCCCAGGGAAGTGTTGCTAATTTTGCAGTTTTGCAAGGAGTACCAGCAGGTAGCGCAGGCACACGCAGTCAGTCACTAATAGTATAAACACAGGGTGTCACCTAAAGCTGTATAAGGCTATGATTATATTTAATAAGCGCGAGTTATCGCCTGTAATAACTGGTAACCTGTCGTCTACACTTCGCAACACAGCAACACTGAAGGTTGGTAAGTTTGGTTCCTGGGTGATTCTTCAGGACCCAGTAGTGTGTTCCAGCTGGGCTGGAATGCTTCCTTTCCTTGTGTTGCAGCTTGAAGAACACTTATGTTGCAGTTTGAAGAAAAGTTTCCTAGTGTTGCAGTTTGATGAACACTTTCCTTGTGTTGCAGCTTGAAGAACACTTATGTTGCAGATTGAAGAACACTTTTCTCCACATTGTTCTTCAGTGTATATCACTTGTTTATCTCGCAGCAAAGCGACGTTTTTTCTGACTTATTTGGTTGTTCAGTTTCTAGCCATGTTCTCATGTTATTGTTATAATTCTTGTTCAGAGTGCCTGTCTGTCTTGTTTACACTCCCAAGTAATTTGTATATCGTGATTATAACACCTCTTTTGTTTCGTAAATAGCTCATTCCGTGTGTGCTCACCTATTTGCTGTTGCAGGGGGTCGATTCACGGACCCTGCGTCCGTCTCTTAACTTGCAGTTCTTCATGTTAACTCTCTCTTAGCCTCGTAGGCCCTATCGTACCTGCTCTTAAAACTATGTATGGAACCTTCCTCCACCACTCTCTCACCAAGATCATTACACTTCCCGACCTCTCTGAGACTGAAGAAATACTTCCTAACATCCCCGTGGTTCATCTGTGACTTTTCCAATTGTGTCCCCGAGTTGTCGTTTCTCGCCTCTAAAACAGCTTAGCTCTGTTTGCCTTATCAATGACTGTGTGTGTATGTGTGTGTGTGTGTGTGTGCGTGTGTGTGTGTGTGTGTGTGTGTGCGTGTGTGTGTGTGTGTGTGTGTATGTGTGTGTGTGTGTGTATGTGTGTATATATGTGTGTGTGTGTTGTGTGTGTGTGTTGTGTGTGTGTGTTGTGTGTGTGTGTGTATGTGTGTGTGTGTGTGTGTGTGTGTGTGTGTGTATGTGTGTGTGTATGTGTGTATGTGTGTGTGTATGTGTGTGTGTATGTGTGTGTGTATGTGTGTGTGTATGTGTGTGTGTGTGTGTGTGTGTACTCACCTAATTGTACTCACCTAATTGTGGTTGCAGGGGTCGAGACTCAGCTCCTGGCCCCGCCTCTTCACTGATCGCTACTGGATCCTCTCTCTCTCTGCTTCCTGAGCTTTGTCATACCTCTTCTTAAAACTATGTATGGTTCCTGCCTCCACTACTTCACTTGCTAGGCTATTCCACTTGCTTACAACTCTATGACTGAAGAAATACTTCCTAACGTCCCTGTGACTCGTCTGAGTCTTCAGCTTCCAGTTGTGACCCCTTGTCCCTGTGTCCCCTCTCTGGAACATCCTATCTCTGTCCACCTTGTCTATTCCCCGCAGTATCTTGTATGTCGTTATCATGTCTCCCCTGACCCTTCTGTCCTCCAGTGTCGTCAGTCCGATTCCCTTAACCTTTCCTCGTACGACATTCCCTTGAGCTCTGGGACTAGCCTTGTTGCAAACCTTTGTACTTTCTCTAACTTCTTGACGTGCTTGACCAGGTGTGGGTTCCAGACTGGTGCTGCATACTCCAGTATGGGTCTAACATACACAGTGTACAGTGTCTTGAACGATTCCTTATTAAGGTATCGGAACGCTATTCTCAGGTTTGCCAGGCGCCCCGTATGCTGCAGCGGTTTTTTTGGTTGATGTGGGGCCCCCGGTGATGTGCTCGGTGTTATGGTCACCCCAAGGTCTTTCTCCCTGAGTGGGGTCTGTAGTCTTTGTCCACCTAGCCTATATTCTGTCTGCGGTCTTTTTTGGGCCCCTCCCCAATCTTCAGGGACTTTGCATTTGGCGGGATTGAATTCGAGGAGCCAGTTACTGGACCACATGTCCAGCCTCTCCAGGTCTCTTTTGCAGTCCTGCCTCATCCTCGTCCGATTTAAATTCTTCTCATCAACTTCACGTCATCTGCGAACAGGGACACTTCAGAGTCTATTCCTTCCATCATGTCGTTCACATATATCAAAAATAGCACTGGTCCTAGAACTGACCCCTGTGGGACCCCGCTCGTAACAGGCGCCCACTGTGAAAACCTCTTCACGTACCATGACTCGTTGCGGGCCTCCCTTCAGGTATCCCCTTATCCATTGCAGTGCCCTTCCTTTTACGTGTGCCTGATCCCCCAGCTCTGCACTAATCTCTTGTGGGAACTGTGTCAAAGGCCTTCCTGCAGTCTAGGAAAATGCAATCTACCCAACCCTCTCTCTCGTGTCTTACTTCTGTTACCTTGTCAAAAACTCCAGGAGGTTTGTGATACAAGATTTGCCTTCCATGAACCCATGCGGGTTTTTCATTTATAATTTTGTTCCTTTCCAGGTGTTCGAACCACTCTCCTCCTGATAATCTTCTCCATGACTTTGCACACAATACATGTCAGAGACACCAAGGTCTGTAGTTTAGTGCCTCGGTTTTTGTTTCCTTTCTTAAATATGGGGACTACATTACTGTCTTTTCCCTTTCTCAGGTAGTTGCCCAGTTTCAAGGGATGTGTTGAAGATTGTGGTTAGAGGCACACACAGCATCTCTGCTCCTTCTCTAAGGACCCATGGGGAGATGTTGTCCGGTCCCATCGCCTTTGAGGTGTCAAGGTCACTTAAGAGCTTCTTCACCTCCTCCTCAGTTGTTCGTATGTCATCCAACACTTGTTGGTATATTCCCTCTTGATGTTCCCTTCTGTGCTGTGTACTCACCTATATGTGGTTGCAGGGGTCGAGTCATAGCTCCTGGCCCCGCCTCTTCACTGGTCGATACTAATTCACTCTCTCCCTGCTCCATGATATTTGTCATACCTCTTCTTAAAGCTATTTATGGAACTTGCTTCCACTACTTCACTCTCCAGATTAGTCCATTTCCTGACAACTCTAAAACTAAAGAAATACTTCCTAACATCCCTATGACTCATCTGGGTTTTCAGTTTCCAATTGTGTCCCCGTGTTTCTGTATCCCATCTCTGAAACATTCGATCCTTGTCCACCTTGTCAATGCCTCTTAGTATTTTATACGTTGTTATCATGTCACCTCTATCCCTCCTATCCTCTAGTGTCATCAGGTTGAGTTCCCTTAACCTCTCCTCATAAGACATACCCCTCAGTTCCGGAACTAATCGTGTTGCAAATTTTTGCACTTTCTCCAATTTCGTGACGTGTTTGACTAAGTGAGGGTTCCATACTGGCGCTGCATATTCCAGTATAGGCCTTACGTACACTGTGTACAATGTCGTGAATGACTCCTTACTCAGATGTCTAAACTCCAATCTCAGGTTTGCCAGTCTCCCATATGCTGCAGTAGTTATTTGATTGATGTGTGCCTCAGGGGACATGTTCGTTATAATGCTTACCCCAAGATCCTTTTCTTTAACTAACGTTTGCAGCTTTTGGTTTCCTAACCTGTCTGCGGTCTTCTGTGTCCTTCCCCAATCTTCATGACCTTACACTTACTGGGGTTAAACTCCAGGATCCATTTGTCGGACCATACTTGTAGTTTGTCCAGATCCCCTTGTAATCTTAACTGATCCTCGCCAACTTGTATTCTCCTCATCAGTTTCACATCATCAGCGATCAGTGACACTTCTGAATCTATTCCTTCCACCATGTCATTCACGTATACAAGAAACAGCACCGGGCCTAGGACTGAACCTTGTGGAACCCCACTCGACACATTCGCCCACTCCGACACTTCAGCACGTACCAACACACGTTGTTTCCTTCCTGTCAGGTATTCCCTGATCCATTGCAGTTATTTCCCCGTTATTCCTGCCTGCTCCTCTGTATGTATGTGTGTGTGTGTACTCACCTAATTGTACTCACCTAATTGTGTGTGTGTGTGTGAGAGAGAGAGAGAGTGTGTGTGTGTGTGTGTGTGTGTGTGAGTGTGTGTGTGTGTGTGTGTGTGTGTGTGTATGTGTGTGGGTGTGTGTGTGTGTGTACTCACCTAGTTGTACTCACCTAGTTGAGGTTGCGGGGGTCGAGTCCGAGCTCCTGGCCCCGCCTCTTCACTGATCGCTACTAGGTCACTCTCCCCGAGCCGTGAGCTTTATCATACCTCTGCTTAAAGCTATGTATGGATCCTGCCTCCACTACATCGCTTCCCAAACTATTCCACTTACTGACTACTCTGTGGCTGAAGAAATACTTCCTAACATCCCTGTGATTCATCTGTGTCTTTAGCTTCCAACTGTGTCCCCTTGTTGCTGTGTCCAAACTCTGGAACATCCTGTCTTTGTCCACCTTGTCAATTCCCCTCAGTATTTTGTATGTCGTTATCATGTCCCCCCTATCTCTCCTGTCCTCCAGTGTCGTCAGGTTGATTTCCCTTAACCTCTCCTCGTAGGACATACCTCTTAGCTCTGGGACTAGTCTTGTTGCAAACCTTTGCACTTTCTCTAGTTTCTTTACGTGCTTGGCTAGGTGTGGGTTCCAAACTGGTGCCGCATACTCCAATCTGGGCCTAACGTATACGGTGTACAGGGTCCTGAACGATTCCTTATTAAGATGTCGGAATGCTGTTCTGAGGTTTGCTAGGCGCCCATATGCTGCAGCAGTTATTTGGTTGATGTGCGCTTCAGGAGATGTGCCTGGTGTTATACTCACCCCAAGATCTTTTTCCTTGAGTGAAGTTTGTAGTCTCTGACCCCCTAGACTGTACTCCGTCTGCGGCCTTCTTTGCCCTTCCCCAATCTTCATGACTTTGCACTTGGTGGGATTGAACTCCAGGAGCCAATTGCTGGACCAGGTCTGCAGCCTGTCCAGATCCCTTTGTAGTTCTGCCTGGTCTTCGATCGAGTGTATTCTTCTCATCAACTTCACGTCATCTGCAAACAGGGACACCTCAGAGTCTATTCCTTCCGTCATGTCGTTCACAAATACCAGAAACAGCACTGGTCCTAGGACTGACCCCTGCGGGACCCCGCTGGTCACAGGTGCCCACTCTGACACCTCGCCACGTACCATGACTCGCTGCTGTCTTCCTGACAAGTATTCCCTGATCCATTGTAGTGCCTTCCCTGTTATCCCTGCTTGGTCCTCCAGTTTTTGCACCAATCTCTTGTGGGGAACTGTGTCAAACGCCTTCTTGCAGTCCAAGAAAATGCAATCCACCCACCCCTCTCTCTCTTGTCTTACTGCTGTCACCATGTCATAGAACTCCAGTAGGTTTGTGACACAGGATTTCCCGTCCCTGAAACCATGCTGGCTGCTGTTGATGAGATCATTCCTTTCTAGGTGTTCCACCACTCTTCTCCTGATAATCTTCTCCATGATTTTGCATACTATACATGTCAGTGACACTGGTCTGTAGTTTAACGCTTCATGTCTGTCTCCTTTTTTAAAGATTGGGACTACATTTGCTGTCTTCCATGCCTCAGGCAATCTCCCTGTTTCGATAGATGTATTGAATATTGTTGTTAGGGGTACACATAGCGCCTCTGCTCCCTCTCTCAATACCCATGGGGAGATGTTATCTGGCCCCATTGCCTTTGAGGTATCTAGCTCACTCAGAAGCCTCTTCACTTCTTCCTCGGTTGTGTGCACTGTGTCCAGCTCTTGGTGGTGTGCCCCACCTCTCCGTCTTTCTGGAGTCCCTTCTGTCTCCTCTGTGAACACTTCTTTGAATCTCTTGTTGAGTTCTTCACATACTTCACGGTCATTTCCTGTTGTCTCTCCTCCTTCCTTCCTTAGCCTGATTACCTGGTCCTTGACTGTTGTTTTCCTCCTGATGTGGCTGTACAACAGTTTCGGGTCAGATTTGGCTTTCGCTGCTATGTCATTTTCATATTGTCTTTGGGCCTCCCTTCTTATCTGTGCATATTCGTTTCTGGCTCTACGACTGTTCTCCTTATTCTCCTGGGTCCTTTGCCTTCTATATTTCTTCCATTCCCTAGCACACTTGGTTTTTGCCTCCCTGCACCTTTGGGTAAACCATGGGCTCATCCTGGCTTTTTCATTACTCCTGTTACCCTTGGGTACAAACCTCTCCTCAGCCTCCTTGCATTTTGTTGCTACATATTCCATCATCTCATTAACTGGCTTCCCTGCCAGTTCTCTGTCCCACTGAACCCCGTTCAGGTAGTTCCTCATTCCTGTGTAGTCCCCTTTCTTGTAGTGTGTGTGTGTGTGTGTGTGTGTGTGTGTGTGTGTGTGTGTGTGTGTGTGTGTGTGTGTGTGAGTGTGTGTGTGTGTGTGTGTGTGTGTGTGTGTGTGTGTGTGTGTGTGTGTGTGTGTGTGTGTGTGTGTGTGTGTGTGTGTGTGTGTGTGTGTGTGAGTGTGTGTGTGTGTGTGTGTGAGTGTGTGTGTGTGTGTGTGTGTGTGTGTGTGTGTGTGTGTGTATGTGTGAGTGTGTGTGTGTGTGTGTGTGTGTGTGTGTGTGTGTGTGTGTGTGTGTGTGTGTGTGTGTGTGTGTGAGTGTGTGTGTGAGTGTGTGTGTGTGTGTGTGTGTGTGTGTGTGTGTGTGGGTGTGTGTGCGTGCTCCACACCGGTGCTTACTCATCATTACCATGCTCCAGTTAGCGTCATTCATGCATGAGTATAAAATCTGCATAATTTTACCCACACGCGGAGGTGAATGATCGGAACAGGAACACCAGGCGTCCACTTGCTCCTTCATGTCTGGTGGAGGTGAATGATTGGAACAGGAACACCAGGAGTCCACTTGCTCTTTCATGTTTGGTGGAGGTGAATGATCGGAACAGGAACACCAGGAGTCCACTTGCTCCTTCATGTCTGGTGGAGGTGAATGATCGGAACAGGAACACCAGGAGTCCACTTGCTCTTTCATGTTTGGTGGAGGTGAATGATCGGAACAGGAACACCAGGAGTCCACTTGCTCCTTCATGTTTGGTGGAGGTGAATGATCGGAACAGGAACACCAGGAGTCCACTTGCTCTTTCATGTTTGGTGGAGGTGAATGATCGGAACAGGAACACCAGGAGTCCACTTGCTCCTTCATGTCTGGTGGAGGTGAATGATCGGAACAGGAACACCAGGAGTCCACTTGCTCCTTCATGTTTGGTGGAGGTGAATGATCGGAACAGGAACACCAGGAGTCCACTTGCTCTTTCATGTTTGGTGGAGGTGAATGATCGGAACAGGAACACCAGGAGTCCACTTGCTCCTTCATGTCTGGTGGAAGTGAATGATCGGAACAGGAACACCAGGAGTCCACTTGCTCCTTCATGTCTGGTGGAAGTGAATGATCGGAACAGGAACACCAGGAGTCCACTTGCTCCTTCATGTCTGGTGGAAGTGAATGATCGGAACAGGAACACCAGGAGTCCACTTGCTCCTTCATGTCTGGTGGAAGTGAATGATCGGAACAGGAACACCAGGAGTCCACTTGCTCCTTCATGTTTGGTGGAGGTGAATGATTGGAACAGGAACACCAGGAGTCCACTTGCTCCTTCATGTTTGGTGGAGGTGAATGATCGGAACAGGAACACCAGGAGTCCACTTGCTCCTTCATGTTTGGTGGAGGTGAATGATCGGAACAGGAACACCAGGAGTCCACTTGCTCCTTCATGTTTGGTGGAGGTGAATGATCGGAACAGGAACACCAGGAGTCCACTTGCTCCTTCATGTTCGGTGGAGGTGAATGATCGGAACAGAAACACCAGGAGTCCACTTGCTCCTTCATGTTCGGTGGAGGTGAATGATTGGAACAGGAACACCAGGAGTCCACTTGCTCCTTCATGTCTGGTGGAGGTGAATGATTGGAACAGAAACACCAGGAGTCCACTTGCTCCTTCATGTCTGGTGGAGGTGAATGATTGGAACAGGAACACCAGGAGTCCACTTGCTCCTTCATGTCTGGTGGAAGTGAATGATCGGAACAGGAACACCAGGAGTCCACTTGCTCCTTCATGTTCGGTGGAGGTGAATGATTGGAACAGGAACACCAGGAGTCCACTTGCTCCTTCATGTCTGGTGGAGGTGAATGATTGGAACAGAAACACCAGGAGTCCACTTGCTCCTTCATGTCTGGTGGAGGTGAATGATTGGAACAGAAACACCAGGAGTCCACTTGCTCTCTTATAACTGGTGGAGGTGAATGATTGGAACAGAAACACCAGGAGTCCACTTGCTCTCTTATAACTGGTGGAGGTGAATGATTGGAACAGAAACACCAAGAGTCCACTTGCTCTCTTATAACTGGTGGAGGTGAATGATTGGAACAGAAACACCAAGAGTCCACTTGCTCTCTTATAACTGGTGGAGGTGAATGTTTGGAACAGAAACACCAAGAGCCACTTGCTCTCTTATAACTGGTGGAGGTGAATGATTGGAACAGAAACACCAAGAGTCCACTTGCTCCTTCATGTTTCTCCTCACTGATCGTGTAATAGAACCAATCATACACTCCTCCATGGTGATTTGTGTAAATAGAGAATTGTATGAAAGAAAATTTGCGTAGAGATTTGTGTAAATGAGGATTTATATTAACACTGATTTCTGCCAAATAGGGATCTGCATTCATGGTGATTTACATGCACGATGATTTGTGTTCATTGTGGCTTGTGTGCGTGAGGAATTGTGCACACATTGTAATTTGCGAGTATGGTGATGTGTGTGTGTACATACTTGTTCATGTGTATGGTGATGTGTGTGTGTACATACTTATTCATGTGTATGGTGATGTGTGTACATTGTTATTCGTGTGTATGCTGATGTGTGTACATTGTTATTCGTGTGTACACTGATGTGTGTACATTGTTATTCGCGAGTATGGTGACGAGTGTTCATTGTTATTCCCGTGTATGGTGATATGTGTACATTGCTAATTCGTGTGTATGGTGATGTGTGTACATTGTTATTCGCATGTGTGGTGATGTGCGTACATTGTTATTCCAGTGTATGGTGATATGTGTACATTGCTAATTCGTGTGTATGGTGATGTGTGTACATTGTTATTCGCATGTATGGTGATGTGCGTACATTGTTATTCCAGTGTATGGTGATATGTGTACATTGCTAATTCGTGTGATGGTGATGTGTTACATTGTTAATCGCATGTAATGGGTGATGTGCGGACATGTTAGTCCAGGTATGGTGAATGAGTACAATGCTAATTCGTGTGTATGGTGATGTGTGTACATTGTTATTCGCATGTATGGTGATGTGCGTACATTGTTATTCCAGTGTATGGTGATATGTGTACATTGCTAATTCGTGTGTATGGTGATGTGTGTACATTGCTATTCCCGTGTATGGTGATGTGTGTACATTGTTATTCGCGTGTATGGTGATGTGTGTACAATGTTATTCCCGTGTATAGTGATGTGTGTACATTCTTATTCCCGTGTATGGTGTTGTGTGTACATTGTTATTCCCGTGTATGGTGATCTGTGCATATTGTTATTCACGTGTGTGGTGACGTGTATACATTGTTATTCCCGTATATGGTGATATGTGTACATTCCTAATTCGTGTGTATGGTGATGTGTGTACACTGTTATTCCCGTGTATGGTGATGTGTGTACATTGTTATTCCCTTGTATGGTGATGTGTGTACATTGTTATTCGCAGTGAGGGTTGATGTGTGTCATTTTATTCCCGTGTATGGGAGTGTGTACATTTGTTATGTCGGCGTGTAGGGTGACCGTGTTTTTCATTGTTACTCCCGTGTAATGTGACGATGGTTTATTGTTTTATTTATTCCGTATATAGTGATATGTGTACCGTGTTAGTCCGAGAGTTTGAACGATGTGTGTACATTGTTTATTCCGGGGGGGGTGGGGGGGGGGGGGGGGGGGGGGGGGGGGGGGGGGGGGGGGGTGTGGGGGGGGGCGTGTATGGGTGATGTGTGTACATTTAATCCCGTGTATGATGAGGTGTGTACATTGTTATTCCCGTGTATGGTGATGTGTTACATGGTTTATTTCCGTGTATGTGATGTGGGTACATTGTTATTCCCATTATGGGTGATGTGTGTACATTGTTATTCCGTGTATGGTGATGTTGTGTACAATGGTTATTCCCATGTATGGATGTTCAGACATTGTTTTTCCCATGTAATGGGGATTTTTTTGTCATTGTTATTCCCTGCAGGTGATTGTGGAGTACATTGTTATTCCCGTGTATGGTGATGTGTGTACAATTGTTATTTCCCGTGTGTGGTGATGTGATACATTGTTAGTCCCGTGTATGTGATGTGTGTACATTGTTATTCCCGTGCATGGTGATGTGTGTACATTGTTATTCCCGTGTATGGTGATGTTTGTACATTGTTATTCCCGTGTATGGTGATGTGTGTACATTGTTATTCCCGTGTATGGTGATGTGTGTACATTGTTATTCCCGTGTATGGTGATGTGTGTACATTGTTATTCACGTGTATGGTGATGTGTGTACATTGTTATTCCCATGTATGGCGATGTGTGTACATTGTTATTCCCGTGAATGGTGATGTGTGTACATTGTTATTCCCCTGTATGGTGATGTGTGTACATTGTTATTCCCGTGTATGGTGATGTGTGTTCCATTGTTTATTCCCGTGTATGGTGAAGTGTTGTACATTGTATTCCCGTATATGTGATGTGTGTACATTGTTATTCCCGGTATGGTGATGTGGTGTACTTGTTATTTCCCGTGTAAGGGTGATTGTGGTCTTTGTTATTCCCCCGTCATGGGTTATTTGTACATTGTTAATCCCGGTGTATGGTGATGTTTGTACATTGTTATTCCCCCAGTGTATGGTGATGTGTGTACATGTTATTTCCCGTGCATGGTGATTTTGTACAATTGTATTCCCGTGTATGGTGATGTTTGTACATTGTTCTTCCCGTGTATGGTGATGTGTGTACATTGTTATTCCCATGTATGGTGATGTGTGTACATTGTTATTCCCGTGTATGGTGACGTGTGTACATTGTTATTCCCGTGTATGGTGATGTGTGTACATTGTTATTCCCATGTATGGTGATGTGTGTACATTGTTATTCCCGTGAAGGTGAATGTGTATGTACATTGTTATTCCCCTCTATGGTGATGTGTGTACATTGTTATTCCCGTGTATGGTGATGTGTGTACATTGTTATTCCCCTGTATGGTGATGTGTGTACATTGTTATTCCCGTGTATGGTGATGTGTGTACATTGTTAATTCCCCGTGTATTGAAAGTGTATACATTGTTATTCCCGTGTATGGTGATGTGTGTACATTGTTATTTCCGTGTATGGTGATGTGTGTACATTGTTATTTCCGTGTATGGTGATGTGTGTACATTGTTATTCCCGTGTACGGTGACTGTTTGTGACATTGATTATTCCGTGTTTGGTGATGTGTGTACATTGTTCTTCCCGTGTATGGTGATGTGTGTATTTGTTATTCCCGTGTATGGTGATGTGTATACATTGTTATCCCGTGTATGGTGATGTGTGTACATTGTTATTTCCCTGTATGGTGATGTGTGGTTCATTGTTTATTTCCGTGTCTGGTGATTGTTGTAAATTGTTATCCCCGTGTATGGTGATGGGCGTACATTGTGATTATTCCCTGTAATGGGTGATGTGTGTACATGTGTTATTCCCGTGTATGGGATGTGTGTACATTAGCTATTCCCTGTGTATGGTGATTGTGTGCACATTGTTATTCCCGTGTATGGTGATGTGTGTACATTGTTATTTCCGTGTATGGTGATGTGTGTACATTGTTATTTCCGTGTATGGTGATGTGTGTACATTGTTATTCCCGTGTATGGTGATGTGTGTACATTGTTATTCCCGTGTATGGTGATGTGTGTACATTGTTATTCCCGTGTATGGTGATGTGTGTACATTGCTATTCCTGTGTATGGTGAAGTGTGTACATTGTTATTCCCGTGTATGGTGATGTGTGTACATTGTTATTCCTGTGTATGGTGAAGTGTGTACATTGTTATTCCCGTGTATGGTGATGTGTGTACATTGTTATTTCCGTGTATGGTGAAGTGTGGCTTGATATTCCTGGTCTGGTGATGTGTGTACATTGTTATTCCCGTGTATGGTGATGTGTGTACATTGTTATTCCCGTGTATGGTGATGTGTGTACATTGTTATTCCCGTGTATGGTGATGTGTGTACATTGTTATTCCCGTGCATGGTGATGTTTGTACATTGTTATTCCCGTGTATGGTGATGTTTGTACATTGTTCTTCCCGTGTATGGTGATGTGTGTACATTGTTATTCCCATGGATGGTGATTGTGTACAATTGTTATTCCCGTGTAAGTGACGTGGTACATTGTTGTATTCCCGTTATGGTGATGTGTGTACATTGTTATTCCCATGTATGGTGATGTGTGTACATTGTTATTCCCGTGAATGGTGATGTGTGTACATTGTTATTTTCCCCTGGATGTGTTGTGTGTACATTGTTATTCCCGTGTATGGTGAGATTGTGTGTACATGTTATCCCCCTGTATGGGTGATGTGTTACATGTTTTTCCCGTTATGTGATGGTGTACATTGTTAGTTCCGTGTAATGGTGATGTGTATACAGTTATTCCCGTGTATGGTGATGGGTGTACATTGTTTTTTCCGTGATGGTGATGTGTGTACATTGTTATTTTCCGTGTATGGTGATGTGGTACACTGTTTATATATTCCCGTGTATGGTGATTTTTGTACATTGGTTATCCCGTGTATGGGATGTGTGTTCATTGTTATTCCCGTGTATGGTGATTGTGTACATTGTTATGCCCGTGTATGGTGTGTGTATACATTGTTTATTTTCCCCGTTATGGGGTTTGAGGTGTATACATTTGTTTTTAATAAATTTTCCCCCGTGTATGGTGATGTGTGTACATTGTTATTTCCGGTATGGTGATGTGTGTACATTGTTATTCCCCGTGTATTGGTGATGTGCTACATTGTTATTCCCCGTGTATGTGATGTGTGTACACATTGTTATTCCCGTGTATGGTGATGTTGTACATTGCTATTCCTGTGTATGGTGGATGTGTGCACATTGTTATTCCCGGTATGTTGATTGTGGGTCCATTGTTATTTCCGTGTATGGTGATTAGTGTACATTGTTAGTTTCCCCCGGGTATAGGTGATGTGTGTACATTTGTTATTATTCCCGTGGATTGGTATGTGTGTACATTGTTATTTCCCGTGTATGGTGTTGTGTGTACATGTTAGTTCCGTGTATGGTATGTGTGTACATTGCTAGTCTGTGTATGGTGGAAGTGTGTACATTGTTTATTCCCGTGTATGGTGAATGTTGTACAGTGTTATTCTGTGAATGGTGAATGTTGTACATTGTAATGCCCGTGTATGGTGATGTTGTCATTGTTATTTCCGTTATGGGTGATGTGTGTACATTAATATTCCTGTGTAAGGTGAAGTTGTACAATTGTTATTCCCCGTGTATGGTGATGTGTGTACATTGTTATTCCCGTGTATGGTGAGTGTTGTACATTTTATTCCCTGTAGGTGAGGTGGTGTACATTGTTATTCCGGTATGGTTGATGTGTGTACATTGCTATTCCTGTTATGGAAGGTGTGTACATTGTGATCCTTGTGGATGGTGAATGTGACATGTATTCCCGTGCTGGTGATGTGTGTACATTGTTTTATTTCCGGTATGTGATGTGTGTAATGTTTATTCCGTGTATGGTGACGTGTTTCATTATTATTCCCTTGTATGTATGTGGTACAATTGTTTATTCCCGTGTATGGTGATGTGTGGTGCTATTATTATCCCGTGTATGGTGAGGTGTTTCATTATTATTCCCGGTATGTTGGATGTTGGACATTGCTATTTCCTGGTATGTGAATGTGTACATTGTTATTTCCTCCGTGTAATGTGATGTGTGTACATTGCTATTCCTGTGTAAGGTGAAGTGTGTACATTGTTTATTTTCCGTGTATAGGGAGACTTGTACAGTGTTATTCCCCGTGTAGGTGAGGTGTGTACAGTTGTTATTCCGTGTATGGTGAAGGTGTACATGTTATTTCCGTATGGGAAGTGTGTACATTGTTACTACCCCTGTATGGTGATGTGGTGTACATTCTTATTCCCGTGTTAGAGTGATGTTGTGTACATTGTTATTTCCCGTGTATGGTGATGTGTGTACCTTGTTTATTCCGTGTATGGTGATGGTGTACACATTGTTATTCCCGTGTATGGTGATGTGTGTACATTGTTATTCCCGTGTATGGTGATGTGTGTACATTGTTATTTCCGTGTATGGTGATGTGTGTACATTGTTATTCCCGTGTATGGTGATGTGTGTACATTGTTATTCCCGTGTATGGTGATGTGTGTACATTGTTATTCCCGTGTATGGTGATGTGTGTACATTGTTATTCCCGTGTATGGTGATGTGTGTACATTGTTATTTCCGTGTATGGTGATGTGTGTACATTGCTATTCCTGTGTATGGTGAAGTGTGTACATTGTTATTCCCGTGTATGGTGAAGTGTGTACATTGTTATTCCCGTGTATGGTGATGTGTGTACATTGTTATTCCCGTGTATGGTGATGTGTTTTGGGGGGTAAAACCTCGCTATTCCTGTGTATGGTGAAGTGTGTACATTGTTATTCCCGTGTATGGTGATGTGTGTACATTGTTATTTCCGTGTATCGTGATGTGTGTACATTGTTATTCCCGTGTATGGTGATGTGTGTACATTGTTATTTCCCGTGTATGGTGATGTGTGTACATTGCTATTCCTGTGTATGGTGAAGTGTGTACATTGTTATTCCCGTGTATGGTGATGTGTGTACATTGTTATTCCCGTGTATGGTGATGTGTGTACATTGTTATTCCCGTGTATGGTGATGTGTGTACATTGTTATTCCCGTGTATGGTGATGTGTGTACATTGCTATTCCTGTGTATGGTGAATGTGTCATAGTTATGTTCCTGTGTAGGGGAAGTGTGTACATTGTTATTCCCGTGTAGGTGAATGTGAGTCATGTTATTCCCATGTAATTGGTGATGTGTGTAATCCATTGTTATTCCCGTGTAATGGTGAGTGTGTAAATTGTTATTCCCGTGTATGTGACGTGTTTCTGTGACCAGGCCCTCCCTGGTGGATCAGAGCCTGATCAACCAGGCTTGTGTTGCTGCTGGCTGACGCAAACCAGCGGTATGAGCCACAGCCCGGCTGGTCAAGGAACCGACTAAGTAAGTGCTTGTCCGGTGCCCGCTTGAAGACTTGCCAGGTGTATGGTTGATGTTTCATTGTTGTTCCCGGTAATTGGTAATGTGTGTACATTTTATTCCCGTCATGTGAAGTGTGTACATGGGTGTTCAAGTGTACATGATTTGACTACATAAAAAATTAACTTTCGAGTGTAACTGTACTAATGAATGTAACGAACGCTAATAATGATCAACGACACACAACTTGTGCAACATTGTGTGTTGCAGGTCACTGAAGCATCAACGGCACTTTCAGTGAACAACGCTTCATCACCCGTAAGGGGAAAAAATTGTCTTTATTGATCATTGAACAGTTCGTCAGGCATCAACCCGTGTGGCCCCGCCCCGCTCCTCCCCCTCCCTCCAGGGATGGGGGGGTGGAACAACACATTACATTGTTCGTGTTGATCAAGCTGGGACATTGTGCCTGTTACAAGCTGTACATTGTGCGTGTTACAAGCTGTGACATTGTGCATGTTTACAACTGTGACATTGGGGCGTGTTTACAAGCTGGACATTTGCCATGTGTACCAGCTGTGACATTGTGCGTGTTACAAGCTGTGACATTGTGCCATGTTACAAGCTGTAACATTGTGCATGTTACAACTGTGACATTGGTGCATGTTTACAAGCCTGTGACATTGTGCATTTACAAGCGGTGCCATTGTGGCATGTTACAAGCTGTGACATTGTGCATGTTACAAGCCTGTTGACATTGTCATTTACAAGCTGTTGACATTGTGCATGATTAAAGCTGGTGACATTGTGCAATGTTACAAGCTGTGACATAGTGCATGTTTACAAGCTGTGACATTGTGCATGTTACAACTCTGAATTGTGGTGTGTTACAAAGTCTGTGACATTTGCCATGTTACCAGCTGTGACATTGTGCATGTACAACGGTGACATTGTGCGTGTTTATAACTGTGACATGTGCATGTTTACAAGCTCTGACATTGTGCGGGGTTACAAGCTGTACATCGGCCTGTTACAAGCTGTGACATTTGTGCAGTTACAAGCTGTGACATTGTGCATGTTACAAGCTGTGACAATTGTGCGTGTTACAAGCTGTGGGACATTGTTTGCGTGTTACAAGCTGTGACATTGTTTGCATGTTCCAAGCTTGACATGTGCGTGTTACAAGCGGTGACATTTTGGCTGTTTACAAGCGGTGACATTGTGCATGTCACTGTTGACATTGGCATGTTACAAGCTGTGACATTGTCATGTTACAAGCTGTGACTTGTTGGCATGTTACAGCCGTGACATTGTGCGTGTTACAAGCAGTGACACTGTGCATTTACAACTGTGACTTGTGCAGTTACAAGTTTGTGACATTGTGCATTTACAAGCTGTGACCATTGCCCGGTTTAACAAGCTATGACACTGTGCATGTTACAAGCTGTGACATTGTGCATGTTACAAGCTGTGACATTGTCCGTGTTACAAGCTGTGACACTGTGCATGTTACAAGCTGTGACATTGTGCATGTTACAAGCTGTGACATTGTGCGTGTTACAAGCACTGACACTGTGCATGTTACAAGCTGTGACACTGTGCATGTTACAAGCTGTGACATTGTGCGCGTTACAAGCTGTGATATTGTGCGTGTTACAAGCAGTGACATTGTGCATGTTAAAAGCTCTGACATTGTGCATGTTAAAAGCTGTGACATTGTGCATGTTAAAAGCTGTGACATTGCGCATGTTAAAAGCTGTGACATTGTGCATGTTACAAGCTGTGACATTGTGCATGTTACAAGCAGTGACATTGTGCATGTTACAAGCTGTGACATTGTGCATGTTAAAAGCTGTGACATTGTGCATGTTAAAAGCTGTGACATTGTGCATGTTACAAGCTGTGACATTGTGCGTGTTAAAAGCAATGACACTGGCATGTTACAAGCTGTGACATTGTGCGTGTTACAAGCTGTGACACTGTGCTTGTTACACTCTGTGACATTGTGCATGTTACAAGCTGTGACATTGTGCGTGTTACAAGCTGTGACATTGTGCATGTTACAAGCTGTGACATTGTGCGTGTTACAAGCTGTGACATTGTGCATGTTACAAACTGTGACATTGTGCGTGTTACAAGCTGTGACATTGTGCATGTTACAAGCTGTGACATTGTGCGTGTTACAAGCTGTGACATTGTGCATGTTACAAGCTGTGACATTGTGCATGTTACAAGCTGTGACACTGTGCATTTTACAACTGCGACAT
Source organism: Cherax quadricarinatus (assembly GCF_026875155.1). Classification (NCBI taxonomy): domain Eukaryota; kingdom Metazoa; phylum Arthropoda; class Malacostraca; order Decapoda; family Parastacidae; genus Cherax; species Cherax quadricarinatus. The sequence continues at coordinate 48,091,671 of NC_069409.1, forward strand.
TGTGCTTTGTTACAAGCTGTGACATTGGGTGTTACAAGTTTGTGACTTTGGCATTTACAAGCTGTGACATTGTGCGTTTTATAAGCTGTGACATTGTGCTGTTAAAACTGTGACATTGTGCATGTCACATGCTGGCCCTTGTGCGTGTTACAAGCTGTGACATTTGCATTTACAAGCGTGACCTGTTATTTACAAGCTGTGACATTGTGCATTTTAAAGTTTTGGACATTGTGCATTTTTAAACTGTGCTTTGGGCATGTTAAAAAGCTGTAACTTTGTGCATGTTACAACTGTGACTTTGTGCTGTTTAAAAAAACTGTGGCACTGTAAATTTTACAAGCTGTGACACTGTGCGTGTTAAAACTGGACATTGGCGTGTTAAAAGCTGTGCATTGTCAGTTACAAGCTTTGACATTGGCATTTACAACGTGACATTGTGCATTTTCACTGTGCACTGCGAAAGTTACAAGCTGTGCATTGTGCATTTAAAGCTGTGCATTGTGCGGTTTACAAGCTGTACTTTGTGCATGTTCAAGCGTGACTTTGTGCATTTACAAGCTGGACAATGTACGTTTTTTAAAACAGTTACAATGTAGGGTTTTTAAAAAAAGAAATTACGGTATACGGTTTAAAGCATGACAATGTACGGTTTTTAAAATCTGACAATGTACGTGTGTAGCCATGACTTGCTTTTTCGGCATGACAAAGTAGTGTTTCATGCAGGACAATACATGTTTCAAGCAGTGAATTGTACGTGTTTCAAGCAGTGACATTGTACGTGTTTCCTGCACTGACAATGTACGTGTTCAAGCAGTGGCAATGTACGTGTTTCAAGCGTTGGCAATATACGTGTTTCCTGCGATGACAATGTACGTGTTCAAGCAGTGACAATGTACGTGTTTCAATCAATGACAATGCACATGCTTCATGCAGTGACATTGTACGTGTTTCAAGCAGTGACAATGTACGTGTTTCAAGCAATGACAATGCACATGCTTCAAGCAGTGACATTGTACGTGTTTCAAGCAGTGACAATGTACGTGTTTCAAGCAGTGACATTGTACGTGTTTCAAGCGGTGACAATGTACGTGTTTCAGGCAGTGACAATGTACGTGTTTCCTGCAGTCTTATGATAAAGTGTTACTTGAACCTAATCATGTGTCCCTTAAACCTATTCAAGTGTTACTTGAACCTAAGCATGGAGGTATTCAGGTTTACGGAGAAGTAACTCTCGTAGTTGCTGGCGACAAATACATAATAAGTAACAATTGCTGTAACAAGTTCCCTCACCTTCGTGTGTTACTGTGACTAGTTAGTGGTTGTAGTCAGAGCGAAACATCGTCGTGAGGTCTTCTATCCTATGTGCGGGTTGTTCCCGTATTGTTCCAGTCAAGGTATTGTGACTTCTTTACACATCGATGTATATATTAGTTTATTAAGAGCAATCCGGATAATTGTGGAGTATTGGAGTGGAGAGTTAACCAGAGTGGATGTCGTTTAATGACTGGTATTAAGAGTTAAACTGATAAAGCCTCTGCCTTGTTACAGAGGTATTACACAGGTGTTATGTGGTTGTCATGCAGTTGTTACACAGGTGTTATGTGGTTGTCACGCAGTTGTTACACAGGTGTTATGTGGTTGTCACGCAGTTGTTACACAGGTGTTATGTGGTTGTCACGCAGTTGTTACACAGGTGTTATGTGGTTGTCACGCAGTTGTTACACAAGTGTTACACAGGTGTTATGCGGTTGTCACGCAGTTGTAACACAGGTGTTACGTGGTTGTCACGCAGTTGCACAGGTGTTACACAGACGTTATACGGTTGTCACGCAGTTGTTGCACAGGTGTTACACAGTTACCACTCGTTAATTAGCAGTTGTTGCACGAGTGTTATACAGATATAGAATTGTTACACAGGTGTTACGCAGTTGTTACACATGCGTTACGCAATTGTTTCACATGTGTTAGGCAGTTGTTACACAGATGTTAGGCAGTTGTTACATGTGTGTTAGGCAGTTATTACACAGGTGTTAGGCAGGTGTTACACAGGTGTTAGGCAGTTGTTACAAATGTGTTAGGCACTTGTTACACAGATGCTAGGCAATTGTTACACATGTGTTAGGCAGTTGTTACACATGTGTTAGGAAGTTGTTACACAGATGTTAGGCAGTTGTTGCACAGGTTTTAGACAAATGCTACATATGTGTTAGAAAGTTACACATGTGATAGGCAGTTGTTATACAGATGTTAGGCAGTTGTTACACATGTGTCAGGGAGTTGTTAAATAGGTGTTAAGCAGTTGTTACACAGGTGTTAAGCAGTTGTTGCACAGGTGTTAGGCAGTTGTTACACATGTGATAGGCAGTTATACAGATGTTAGGCAGTTGTTGCACAGATGTTAGGCAGTTGTTACACATGTGTTAGTTATTACAGATGTGTTAGGCATTTGCTACATATTTGTTAGGCAGTTGTTGCACAGGTGTTGGCAGTTTTTACGCAAGTGTTATGTACTTGTTACACAGATGTTACACAGGCGTTACGAAGTTATTAAGTGTTACTCATCTGTTAAAGAGGTGTTAAACAGTTATTATAGAGGTATAACACACATATTGGATGTGAACACATTTATATATTGATGAACACACTCATATATTGATGAATACACTCATATATTGATGAACACACTCATATATTGATGAACACACTCATATATTGATGAACACACTCATATATTGATGAACACACTCATACATTGATAATCACACTCGTATATTGATGAATACTCATGTATACATGTGGTTAAACATACGTTCAGAAGTAACTGAACATAACATGTTCAGAAATGGCTGAACATAACATATGTGTTGAAAAATGACTGAACAGAGCACATGACTGTTGAATAGCGAGTGAACGCAACACATACATGATGAACAATGGTTGAACAAACACCACTAGTGCCGTCACGGAGTGATGAACATCTGGGATGTGGGTTGTTGGTGGTGGTGGTGGTGGTGGTGGTGGTGGTGGTGGTGGGGTGGTGGTGGTAGTAGTGTGGTGGTGAAGGTGGTGTTGGTGGTGATAGTGTTGTGGTGGTGGTGGGGAGGATGTGGTGGTAATTGTAATGGTGGTGTGCTATTATTATGTTGTGGTGGTGTTATGGTGGTGTTGTGGTGGTGGTTGTAGTGGTGGTGGTTTGGCTCTGATGGTGGTTGTGGTAAATTTTGGATTTTTCCTGAATTCAGCATGTGTAAATTTGAATAATACAATAATTGTTTGATAAAATATCATGATGATTTGACCCTTTCAAGAAATTTTAAGTGAAGACGTTGGGGGAGACGCCTTATAGAATGTAATGTGTGTACTCTGGTTGTTACAATCCTCTAATAATGTGTGTACTCTGGTTGTTACAATCCTCTAATAATGTGTGTACTTTGGTTGTTACAATCCTCTAATAATGTGTGTACTCTGGTTGTTACAATCCTCTAATAATGTGTGTACTCTGGTTGTTACAATCCTCTAATAATGTGTGTACTTGGTTGTTACAATCCTCTAATAATGTGTGTACTTTGGTTGTTACAATCCTCTAATAATGTGTGTACTTGGTTGTTACAATCCTCTAATAATGTGTGTACTCTGGTTGTTACAATCCTCTAATAATGTGTGTACTTTGGTTGTTACAATCCTCTAATAATGTGTGTACTCTGGTTGTTACAATCCTCTAATAATGTGTGTACTTTGGTTGTTACAATCCTCTAATAATGTGTGTACTCTGGTTGTTACAATCCTCTAATAATGTGTGTACTCTGGTTGTTACAATCCTCTAATAATGTGTGTACTCTGGTTGTTACAATCCTCTAATAATGTGTGTACTCTGGTTGTTACAATCCTCTAATAATCCGGTATCAGCGAGGCCATAACGAGATGTTTCGGCCAGAATTTATAATTTGAACCCATGTTAATGTCCCCTACCGAAGAGTTGGGACGGGAAATTTGCGGGACCTCAAGAATTACATATGGATGGCGGAATAAGAGATGCGGACATCACTCACAGGGAAGTACACCAGTCCTTGCATTTAGATCTCAGCTGGCCAGTATAAGGTCTAGGTGTTAGGCAGGTGTTGTTGTGTGATCCATCTACAGTAATTAAATGATAAGTGTTAATAGGAATTTCCTTTCTAATAACACTAATAATTTATGTATAATAATTATATTGTGAGTTCCCAGTAAACCTAATCCTATATAGTCCACATAACTTTAGTTACCAGAGTAGTTGGTTTTAATATGATAATTATTAATTTAATATCAGCTCTGGCTTTTTGTGAGAGTGGTGAAGAAGTGGGCAGTCGACGGAGTTGCAGTTCAGCGACCTACTGTGACCGAGTCCCATATACCTCATCCAAATTACTGTCAGGTAATAATTCAGGTGATGCCCTGTAAACCTCCTGCACGTAATTTACTCTAATAATAATAATAATAATAATAATAATAATAATAATAATAATAATAATAATAATAATAATAACAATAATAATAATAATAATATAATAACAAAAAATAATAATTTTCACAGTGGTTTCTCTGGTGGTGAGGTGGTGGGTGTTGTGGGGGGTGGTGGTGGTAGTGGATTTAGTAAGCGTTGTGGGGGTGGTGGTGGTGGTGGTAGTACAGTGGTGGTGATGGTAGTATTGTGATGGTGGTGGGGGTGGTGGTGGTGGTAGGGTTGTGGTAGTAGTACTGTTGTGGTGTTGGTGTAGTAGTGTTGTTGTTGTAATGGTGGAGGTTGGTGGTGGTAGTGTTACTGTTGTTGTTGTTGTTGTGGTGGTGGTTTGGGGTGGTAGTAGTAGTGTTATTGTTGTTGTCGTTGTAGTGGTGGTGGTAGTAGTGTTATTGTTGTGTGGTGATGGTGGTAGTATTGTTGTTGTTGATGTGAAGGTTGCTGGTGGTGGTGGTGGTTTTTAGTGTTTTGTGTTGTCGTTGTAGTGGTGGTGGAGTAGTGTTATTGTTGTTTTTTGTGGTGGTGTGGTAGTAGTCTTATTGGGTTGTTTGTTTTTTGTTGTGGTGGTGGTGGTAGTAGTTGCAGTGTTTTTGGTGGTTTTGTGTGGTTGGTGGGTGGTAGTAGTGTTGTGGTGGTAGTGGTGGTAAATGGTGGTGGCGGTGGTAGTAGTTTATTGTTGTTGTTGTGGTGGTGGTGGAGTAGTCTTATTGTTGTTGTTGTTGTGGTGGGAGTAGTAGCAATGTTGTGGTGGTCGTGGTAGTGTTGGGGGGGGTAGTAGTGTTTGTGGTGGTAGTAGTAGTAGTGGTGGTGGCGGTGGTAGTAGTAGCAGCAGTAGTGTTTTAGTGGTAGGAGTAGTAGTGTTGTGGTGGTGGTTGATAGTCATAGTGGTGGTGGTGGTAGTAGTAGTCTGGTATGGTTGGTGGTGGTAGTGGTGGTTGGTGGTAGTAGTAGTTAGTTGGTGTTGGTGGTGGTGTGGTGGTGGTTTTAGTGGTGGTGGTGGTAGTGTGGTGGTGTGTGGGTTGGTTTTAGTCGTAGTGTTGTGGGTTGTGGTGGTAGATAGTTGTAGTGTTGTGGTGGTGGTGATAGTCGTAGTGTTGTGGTGGTGTGTGGTATGTGGTAGTCGTATGTGTTGGGTGGTGTGGTGGTAGTCGTAGTATTTTGGTGGTGGTGATAGTCGTAGTGTTGTGGTGGTGGTGGTAGTCTTTAGGTTTGTGTGTGGTGGTGTAGTCGTAGTGTTGTGGTGGTGGTCGTATGTGGTGGTGGTGTAGTCGTAGTGTTTGGTGGTGGTGATTAATCGTAGTGTTGTGTGGTGGTGGTAGTCGTAGTGTAGTGGTTGTGGTGGTAGTCTAGTGCTGTGGTGGTGGTGGTAGTCGTAGTGTGGTGGTGGTGGTAGTAGTCGCAGTGTTGTGGTGGTGGTGGTAGTCGTAGTGTTGTGGTGGTATGCGCGGAGCCCCAGACCGACAAAATGGGATCAGTCACGAGGGAGCCTTCACCAAATTCAACTTCAATAACAAGAACATAAAGTGGGACCAAGTAAACCAAGTCCTAAATGATATAAGCTGGGAAAATAGACTAAGCAACACAGACCCCAACTTATGCCTAGAACATATTAACTCTGTGGCACTCGATATATGCTCAAGGCATATTCCTTTAAGAAAAAGGAGGAGTAGATGTAAAATAGAAAGAGACAGGCCCTCCCTTTACAGGAGACGGAAAAGAATAACAGAGCGGCTAAAAGAGGCCAATATATCTGCAATGCGTAGGGAGACACTGGTCAGAGAAATAGCGAGCATCGAACTCAAGCTAAAGGAATCTTATAGGAGTCAGGAATCGCGGGAAGAACTAAAAGCCATAAATGAAATCGAAAGAAACCCAAAGTATTTCTTTTCATATGCCAAATCAAAGTCGAGAACAACATCCAGTATTGGGCCCCTACTTAAACAAGATGGGTCTTACACAGATGACAGCAAGGAAATGAGTGGGCTACTCAAGTCCCAATATGACTCAGTTTTTAGCAAGCCACTAACCAGACTGAGAGTCGAAGATCTAAATGAATTTTTTATGAGAGAGCCACAGAACTTGGTAAACACAAGCCTATCCGATGTTATCCTGACGCCAAATGACTTCGAATAGGCGATAAATGACATGCCGATGCACTCTGTCCCAGGGCCAGATTCATGGAACTCCGTGTTCATCAAGAACTGCAAGAAGCCCTTGTCACGGGCTTTTAACATCCTATGGAGAGGGAGCATGGACACTGGGGTCGTCCCACAGTTACTAAAAACAACAGACATAGCCCCACTCCACAAAGGGGGCAGTAAAGCAATAGCAAAGAACAGACCGATAGCGTTAACATTCCATATCATAAAAATCTTTGAAAGGGTCCTAAGAAGCAAGATCGCCACCCATCTAGAAACCCATCAATTACACAACCAAGGGCAACATGGGTTTAGAGCAGGTCGCTCCTGTTTGTCCCAATTACTGGACCACTACAACAAGGTCCTAGATGCCTTAAAAGACAAAAAGAGTGCAGATGTAATATACACAAACTTTGCAAAAGCCTTCGACAAGTGTGACCATGGCGTAATAGCGCACAAAATGCGTGCTAAAGGAATAACAGGAAAAGTTGGTAGGTAGATCTATAACTTCCTCACAAATAGAACACAAAGAGTAGTAGTAAACATTCAAGTCTGAGGCGGCTACGGTGAAAAGCTCTGTTCCGCAAGGCACAGTACTCGCTCCCATCTTGTTTCTCATCCTCATATCTCACATAGACAAGGATGTAAGCCACATCACCGTGTCTTCCTTTGCAGATGACACTCGAATCTGCATGACAGTGTCTTCCATTGCAGACACTGCAAGGCTCCAGGCGGACATCAACCAAATCTTTCAATGGGCTGCAGAAAACAATATGAAGTTCAACGATGAGAAATTTCAATTACTCCGATATGGTAAACATGAGGAAATTAAAACTTCATCAGAGTATAAAACAAATTCCTGCCACACAGTAGAGCAAAAAACTAACGTCAAAGACCTGGGAGTGATCATGTCGGAGGATCTCACCTTCAAGGACCATAACATTGTATCAATCGCATCTGCTAGAAAAATAACAGGATGGATAATGAGAACCTTCAAAACTAGGGATACAAAGCCCATGATAACTCTCTTCAGGTCGCTTGTTCTATTTAGGCTGGAATATTGCTGCACACTAACATCACCTTTCAAGGCAAGCGAAATTGCTGACCTAGAAAATGTACAGAGAACCTTCACGGCGCGCATAACGGGGATAAAACACCTCAGTTACTGAGAGCGCTTAAAGTTCCTGAACCTGTACTCCCTGGAATGCAGGCGGGAGAGATACATGATTATATACACCTGGAAAATCCTAGAGGGACTAGTACCAAACTTGCACACGAAAATCACTCTCTCTGAAAGCAAAAGACTCAGCAGACGATGCAACATCCCCCCCCCCAATGAAAAGCAGGGGTGTCACTAGCACGCTAAGAGACACCACAATAAGTGTCAGGGGGCCCAAGACTGTTCAACTGCCTCCCAGCATACATAAGGGGAATTACCAATAGACCCCTGGCTATCTTCAAGCAGGCACTGGACAGGCACCTATAGTCGGTACCTGACCAGCCGGGTTGTGGCTCGTACGTTGGATTGCGTGCAGCCAGTAGTAACAGCCTGGTTGATCAGGCCCTGTTCCACCATGAGGCCTGGTCACAGACCGGGCCGCGGGGGCGTTGACCCCCGGAACTCTCTCCAGGTAAACTCCAGTGTTGTGGTGGTGGTGGTGGTAGTCGTAGCGTTGTGGTGGTGGTAGTCGTAGTGTTGTGGTGGTGGTGGCAGTCGTAGTGTTGTTGTGGTGGTAGTCGTAGTGTTGTGGTGGTGGTGGTAGTGGTAGTGTTGTGGTGGTAGTCGTAGTGTTGTGGCGGTGGTAGTCGTAGTGTTGTGGTGGTGGTGGTAGTCGTAGTGTTGTTGTGGTGGTAGTCGTAGTGTTGTGGTGGTAGTCGTAGTGTTGTGGTGGTGGTGGTAGTCGTAGTGCTGTGGTGGGGTGGTAGTCGTAGTGCTGTGGTGGTGGTGGTATTTCGTAGTGTTGTGGGGGTGGTGGAGTCGTAGTGTTTTTGGTGGTGGTGGTAGTCGTAGTGTTGTGGTGGTGGGGGTAGCCGTAGTGCTGTGGTGGTTGGTGGTAGTCGTAGTGCTGTGGTGGTGGTGGTAGTCTTTAGTGTTGTGTGGTGGTGGTAGTCGTAGTGCTGTGGTGGTGGTGGTAGTCGTAGTGTTGTGGTGGGGTGGTAGTCGTAGTGGTTGTGGTGGTGGTGGTAGTAGTCGTAGTGCTGTGGTAGTGGTGGTAGTCGTAGTGCTGTGGTAGTGGTGGTTAGTCGTAGTGTTGTGGTGGTGGTGGTAGTCGTAGTGCTGTGGTGGTGGTGGTAGTAGTCGTAGTGCTGTGGGGGTTTGGTATCGTAGTGTTGTGGTGGTGGTAGTAGTCGTATTTGCTGTGGTGCTGGTGGTAGTCGTATTTGCTGTGGTGGTGGTGGTAGTAGTCGTAGTGCTGTGGTGGTGGTGGTGGTAGTCGTAGTGTTTTGGTGGTGGTAGTAGTGAGTTGTTGGTGGTGGTTGTAGTCGTAAGTGCTGTGGTGGTGGTAGTAGTCGTAGTGCTGTGGTGGTGCAATAAACATTAAACTGTATAAACCCAAGTGGGGGATTTTGTTTTGTAGAATAACAAAGAATATTAGTGTTGCGAGTAATGCCAAGTCTAAACCAGTGTTTCCAGGACCATTGTTATGGCTGTGTTTGTCCACATACAGAAACTGTGTGAATGAATGAGGAAGTGATGGAGGAAGTGATGGAGGAAGTGATGGAGTCAGTGAATGAGAGCGATGCTTTCAGTACATCAGTCTGAAGTCCGGAAAATTAAATTAATAAATAAGAATATAGAATAGAGTGCAGAACACAGGGTGCCACAGACCTCCAGTGCATCAACTCAGAGTGACCGAACTCTGGAGGATGTATAGTGAGATAAATATGATAGTGAATACATTTTGTTAGTTGTAACACAACAGTCATGTGAACGGACCAGAGTGCTTATACTGTATTAACAGATAACTTGAATATATATATATATATATATATATATATATAATTTATATATATTATTATATATATATAAGTATATATATAAATATATTTATATATATATAAATATATATATTATATAAAATGTTTATTCTGTGTTGCGTCACTCTTGGGGGACTGTGTAAGTGGGGTTGCAAGTTCTCCAGTTCGGGTCAGTCAGTCGGGGCCTGCCCTTTTTTTTCTACAACTTTTTTTGGGGAGTCCCCATTTTTTAAGCCCAAACCCAAAAAAAGGCCCTGGATGAATAAACCCTTTGCATAAAAAATGACCAGAAAAGGGGAAATAAAAAAATTGGGGTTTTCCCCTCCGACTTTTACTCCCCCAATAACCCCTCCCCTCATTCTCTAAAACCCGGGACGCACACCGCACCCACCAGCACCCCCATCCCCATCACCACCCCCATAAACCCCCATCACCACCTTCACCACAACCATCATAAACCATCACCACCACCCCCAACCATCACCATCACCATTACCACCACCTCCCCCACCCCCAAATCACCATCAACCCCCCACCACCACCATCACCACAACCATCTCCCATACCACCATCACCACCCCCCAAACCACCACCACCACCCCCACCATCACCACCATCACCAAAACCATCATAAACCATCACCACCACCACCAAAACACCATCCCATTACCACCCCCCATCACCACCCCACCATCACCACCACCCCCATCCCCACCCCATCTCACCACCACCTCACCATCCCCTTTTACCACCACCATCACCACCATCACCCCCCACCCACCATCCCCATAAACCAAATTAAAAAAAACCCAAATCACCCCCACCACCAACCACCATCACCCCCATAAACCACCACCACCCCCAATCACCATCCCACCACCATCCCCCTTACCACCACCATCACCCCCAAACCATCACCACCCCCAAATCATCACCACCACCTTCCCCAAACAAAAATTATAAACCCAAACCTTCACCATCACCACCCACCACCACCCCCCATCCCCACCACCTCCCATCCCCTTCACCACCCACCATCACCCCATCACCTCACCACCCCCAACCCCACCACCACCACCAAAACCAAACCATCACTACCGCCCACCATCAAAACCACCACCCACCCCACCACCATCCCACACCCCCCCACCACCACACCATTACCACCCCATCACCATAAACCACCACCATCACCCCCCACCACCATCCCCCCTTTCACCATAAACCAAATCCCCCATCACTTTTACCACCCCCATCCCCATCACCCCCCGCCCCCACCACCCTACCAACCATCCACCCCCCAAACCATCACCCCCACCACTTTTAAAACCCTAGGCTTTCAAATGGCCTTTTTTAACCCCGGGTGAAATTGGGACAAAAAAACAAAAAGAAAAAGTTTAGACTTATTTTATCCTTAAAACCAAATTTGGGAACAGCAATATGTACACTATGTACAGTAAAAAATATAGTGCCCCGTCACGGTAAGCGGGGGCCCAGAAAAAAAAACCCACAAAAAAGAAAAACCGTGCTTAAACCCGGTTTAGAAGGGGGAATTGAAAGGGCAGCAGGAGAGCGGTAACAATAACCTCTGCGATTGCAACCCCAAACCTTTCTTATTGGCTAGAACCTGGTTTTTTTAGTTAAAACGATGGGGCCCCCATCATCAACTCTTACAACCTGGTTCGCGGGTTGGGGGAGATACCCGGAAAATGAGGGTGTGCCCAGGGCCCCAAAAATAAAGGTTACCTTTGCATCCCCAACACCCCCACCCCCGAAAAGGCCAGGATTGGGGCTCCCACCCCCCAAAAATGAACCTTTGGCCGGGCCATGGCACAAAATAAGGGGACCGCCCTTTTCCTCCCCCGCCACCCTCTCCACCCCCCTTTAATAGAGCTCTTTTTTCCCTAGTGCCTAAAAAGGCCAAACCCCTAAACTCAGAGTGAGCCCAGCTTTTCGGGATAAGCCAACTTAGGTCAAGATACAAGCGGGGAAACAGCCCGTACCCCCTCACTAAAAAAAAAAAAACCCCCAACACGGGGGAAAAAAAAAAAAGAGTTAAAAGGGGGGGTTACCAAAAATTAAACCCAAACCTAAATAAAATAAAAAAACTAGACCCCTTGAAAAAAGGTTAAAAACACATTTCTTTCCCGGCAATATTTTTTAATAAAAATATTGTGGGGTTTGAAATTGAGAGTCCAACGCTTTAAGCCTTGGTGTTGTGATTCTTTTCATGGTTTGGGAGATGGGACAAAAAGGGTTTGATCACGTAAAACTGTGCCCCCCTTCTTTTTTTTTGGCCCACTTTAAACATCAAAATCCCTTCCAAAGCCTTTTACCGCCGGGGGCCCTTTCTTTTTCAATGGTAGGTAAGCTCTTATTTTGGCGGAACTTGGCTGAAAAGTATGCGATTGGCTGCAGCTCCTTTTTCCCGGGAATTTGTAATATTACCCCCAACCCCAAAACCCAGACCCACACCACCGTAAAGAAAAAAAGGGTTTTGGGGGAAGTCTGGAGACAAAAGAATGGGGGCAGAGCCAATAATCTTTTTTCTTTTATTTTAAAGCAAATGTTACAATCGACTCCCAAATTTAAAAGGGGAAAAATTTTTAACTGGTAAGGAGGTAAGGGGGCTCCCAAAATCTGAAAATTCTTTCGAAACTTTTGTAAAATCCAATTTTATGCCCAGGAAAAAGTTGAAAGATTTCCTATCATGAGGAAAATGGAAAATTCTTTTTAATTTGAAAAAACTTTTTTGCAAGTTTAAGGGGCAACTTTACCACTACCTATTTTAAGGCCCAGAAAAGGGCAGTGGGGTGGCCCCAAAGGAAGATTTTTGAAAATTTAAATGTTAATTTGGGAAATTCCTAAAGGTCCCCAAACAGGGGCTTTAAGTCTAAGTAGGTGTTTTTATCCCCCAAATAACAGGCACCCCAAAAAAAATTTCATCTAGGTATGCGCCCGGGCCCTTCCCAAGGGCCTTTAATAGCCTGATGGACGATTTTTTGGAATTTAAGGGGGGAAATTTTCATTCCGAAAAGGGGGGGAAATGTTTTTGATAAAGGGCCCCCCTGGGAAACCCCGAAGGCAAAATTTTTCCCTTTGCCCTTTTTGTCAAAGGTAAACCCGATTGTAACCTTTAAAAGGGGATCTAATTTGGCACCCCAAAATTGCCTTTTTTCCCCCAAAAATCAATTTTCGTAACCAGACGAGGAAGAGGGTAACATCTGTAAATTTTGACCCTTTGGTTTTACTTTTCGGTAGGGGCTGTGCACATACGAAACCCTTCCCCTCAGCCTTTTTTTTAGGATTTCACGGTGAAGGGGCCCCTGGGCTAGACGACTCCCTCCAAATAAACCAAAGTTCTAAAAAGAAGTCTAAATTCCTGCTGAAGTAAAAACCCTTTTCTTTTCAGGATTAAAACTCTGTTTTTGGGGGGAGTTTAATTTGGGTTTTGATTTTCCCCCAAACTACATCAGGTTTAAACCTTTAAAGTACATTTTTTCGGGCCCCTCCGAAAAATTTTTAGGGGTAGACTGTAGAAGCTCAGTTAAATTTGGGTTTCTTTTATTTCGATAATCCATCCATTAACGGGCTAGGATCCTGAGGGGGGGACCCGAATTTGAAAATTTAGTAAATTTTTTTTTAGAGGTAAGTGCAAAGAAATCAGAGTCGTCCTCAGAGGGAGGGGGACCGAGTCCCTTTACGGGACTTTATCTGGTGTATGAAAGGCCTTTATTTGATTTATGTGGTAAGGTTTTTTTGTTTTTGAGGTCTTTTCAATGGGAGCTACCACATAATTTAAAAAAGTAATCACTTTCTATCGCATAGGTCCCCTAAATTAGCTTTCAAGGTGTGGGGCCCGGGGATTGGTTCCCGGAAAGGCCCCCTATTACAACCTAGGGGTTTTTAAAAAAGGCCTGTTAACCGGGTTTTAATTGGGGCTACCACATAATTTTAAAAAAAATTTTAAACTACTTACTATTGCATAGGCCCGTAAATCTTAAACTTTTCAAGGTTGGCCCCCTAAGGTTCCTGCCCAACACCTTGTCTCCTGGATGGAAAAAGCGGGAAATTTTGCATTTTGTCATACCTCTGTTTTTTTCCCTTTTTTTTACTGTCTTTTTGCTTACCGTGGCAAACCCCATGCCACCTGCAACCTTTAAGACGGGGTTTTAGAGCGTTGGGGCTTACGTCTTTCCCCTCCATCCTTCTTTGGGGGACCCCAAGAGGAAACCCCGTTTAAAATTTTTGCCCAAAGAATTTAGCTCAAACGGGAAATTCCCTGTAGACCTTTTCCCCCGTCTCTCGTACGAGAACAGCAAAAAAGGTAGAGATTTATCCCAATCTGTCGGAAAGTGGCATGCAAAAAAAACTCCCTTTATTGTTTTTAATGTTTGGTTTGGGAAACCCTTTCCCAAAGGGGCCCTTTGGGCCCGAGGGGGATAAAGGGAGTGGAAAAAGTTGTGATTATCCCCAACCCAGTTTAAAACTTCCCCAAATGCTTTTTGGGAGTGAAGTTAGTACCTTTATCCTTTTTTATATTTTTTGGGAATGCCAAAACAAAGAAATAATTTTGTTTTAAAAATTTGAAAAAATAGTTTTCCAGTTTTTTTCCCAAATTGGGTGACATTCCGGCAAACACCCCAAAGAAATTTTTCCTCTTTTTTAATTGGTTTGGGCCCAAAAAAATTCTTTTTTGATTCTATTTTTTGGTTTTTTTTTAAATTCCCAAAATGACCTCCTGATGACGTTTTATGCCTTTATTTAAAAATCTGGGGGTCTATACTTGGTTGGAAAAACAAAACCGTGTCGAAAAAATTTTCCGGCCCCCTTTCTCCTTACCCCGTCTCGTGCAACCAAAATCAAATTTTTAAAATTCATACTTTTACTGGGGTGCCCCCAAGAGGTTTTACCCGGGGTGCCCCAAAAGCGAAATTTTTAAAAAAAGGGGCCTTTGTTGTTCCTCCCGAAGGACAGGTTTCCCCTTTGGGCATGGAAAAAAGAGACATCTGGAAATCCTGCAAAACCCGGGGAAAAGGGAAAGGTTGTCGGGGCTGTTCACTTTTTTTTACGAGGCTCTGGCCCAGTTTTCCTCGTAAAACAATGGGGGCTATTCCCGGGTCGGGGGTGTCCCAAAGGGTAGGGGCAAAAATTCTCTCCAGACAAACCCCTTTGGGGGGTTGCCCGAGTTATGGCCCCAAAACCCGGGGGAAACATTAATCATTATTGGTTTTAGGACACCGAAAAATAACAGTTTTAATGTTATTACCCGTAATAAATAGCATTTTTTTTATGGGAAAACCTTTTTAGATACCTACATTTAAGTTTCCCCGTGTAAAAATTTTTCAATTTTGACATAAAATTTTTTTGCAAAGGAAAGAATTAAGTTCCTTCCCTTTGGGTTCCAATAAAAACTTATGAATTCCCAAGGGAAATATTCTCTGAAAAGGGGGGAATATTCCTTTCCTGACAAGTGAGCAATATGCTTTCCCGTAACTCTAAAGGGGATTTACTTTTGGTTTGGGGTTTTAGGTTTTCCTGAAGGGAAAAAAAACTTTCGCAATAAAAAAGGGGCCTTAACCCCTTTTTCTTTTTCTTCTCCCAGGGGGAAAGTTACTAGGGGTTTAGGGGATTTTCCCCCATGGGTTGAGGGTTTTTGGGGGGAGTTGGGAAATGATATGACCTACTTTAATTTCAAACCGGGGGCAACCCGGCTTGCCCTTTTTCCCCCCTGATGACGTTGCAATTGTCCCGGGGGTTTTTTTGGCTGGTGCCTCCCTGGTATTGTTGTCGGATGCTCCAAAAAGTAGTTTGCCCCTTTCCGGGAGGGGGGGCCTTTTTGAGAAAACTGGGCTCACCAAAGGGGACTTGGGTTGGATGGGCGTAGGGCGCCCCCCTTTCCCCCCGGCTGGGGACTTCATTCTTTGTTTTTCGATCTTGCCCCACGCCAGCGGTTTAAAAGAGAGACGGGGAAACCCCTCGGGACAAGGAGCGGTTTTTTGTTTCGAAGGTACAGCCAAAAAATGGCCCCCTCCAAGGGGTTTGGGTTTAAATCACGGGTCCCCGCAGGGAAAAACACGAACCTCGGTCCCCCCAGACCCCCAGCAGGTTATCAATCAAAAAGTGCACCACTCCTAAAAATTAAGACACCCCCTGCTTTTAAAAACCACTGGTAAAAGCTTGGTTTGCTGTCTCAAAAAAGTCCACCAGGGGGTTGACCAAGCTTCCGCCCGTTTTAATTTGAAGGTTTACGATATTTAAACTGGGTACATGTATATGCTCCCAACACTGTTTGGTTTTTCCCCCTTTCTTGATAATCAAAAATTCAGCGGGCGTTAATTTCCCCCGTAAAAACCTGTGCCTTAAACCCCAAAAATGCTGTATAAAACCCCAAACCTTTCCCCCCGCCCGTTCCGGCCACCTCAAGGCCCGACCTTTATTTTCGAAGCCCTTTTGAAAAAAATTTCTTGGTTCGGCCCCCATTGAAGCCGGGGAACAAGCTGTACTGCTTTTTTTTAAATGGGAAAAGTTTCCCGAATGCGAAAACTGCCTCCTTTTCTTTTCCCCCATTTAAAATTCTTCCCTTGCGAATGCTCCTGTTTTTTCCCAGTTTTCTCAAAATTGAATTTTTTTCAGCTGAAGTGCCAAAAACGCGGGTTCAAACCCCTTAAAACAACCCATTGCACTATTTTGAAAAATTTTTTCTCGGTAGGGGTTAAAACTTTCCCCTCCTGCAGAACATAGTGTTTTTGCCCAGCTCCCCTTTGAGGGAGGATCTGATGTGCCATCTCTTCTTCCCAATTTAAGTAAGTCAGCAATAAGTGAAGGGAGTTGCGCAGGCCCGTAAGAGTGCGTTTAAAAGGGGAAAGCCCAATGGGAAAAGACACTTTTCCAAAAAACCCCTGTAGGGGCCCAAATTTAGGTAGGTTATGCAAAGTATATGCCGACACCAGGCGTCTGACTCGTCTAGGTGGCATAAGTTATTCGCTATGCACAGTACGAATACCCCAACGTAACACGTTAATTTGCAGAACACGCTTAGCTATGCACAGTACGATTGCAGAATACGCATACAAGCAAAGCCGACTGCACACAAGACTGACCGTAGCGAAGCGAGCACACTGAACAAGCTAGTAGCGAGCTGCTGAACGATCACACAATAGCAAGGCTGATAATAAGCAAATGACACGCAAAATTTGTAAAGCGAAGCGAAACAGCAAGCTACACAATGTTCCTGCTACAAGCTTCACCCTAAGCTCAACCGTTTCTCTAAGTCCAGATCCCGGACAGGCCCCCATATTACAACCTAGGCTTTCAAATGGCCTGTTAACCCAGGTGTAATGGGAGCAAATAAACACAGTAGAAAAAGTTTAGACTTATATTATCCTTCACCAAATTTAGAACAGCAATATGTACACTATGTACAGTAATAAATATAGTGCACGTCACGGTAAGCAAGGCAGAAATAGAAGCCACAAGAAAGCAGACCGTGCTTCAACCAGCTCTAGAATGGGAATGACAAGGGCAGACAGGAGAGCGGTATCCACATAACCTCTGCGATTGTCAATCCCACCTTCTTATTGGCTAGAACCTGGTCACTAGTTGAACGATGGGGCCCCATCATCAACTCTTAGCAACCTGGTTCGCTGGTTGGGGGAGATAGCCTGTAAATGAGGGTGTGTCCATGCGCCGAATAAAGGTTACGTACTCTTTGCATGCCACAACCACCATCACCATTACCACCATCACCATCACCATCACCACCACTACCATCACCACCACCATCACCATCCCCACCATCACCACCACCATCACCATCACCACCACCACCACCACCACCATCACCACCACCACCGCCATCCATCACCACCACCACCATCCACCATCACCACCCATCACCATAACCATCACCACCACCACCATCAAAACCATTATCATCACCACCAAACCCCTCACCATCACCACCATCACTACCACCACCGCTACCACACCACCACCACCACAATCACCATCATCACCATCACCACCACCACCACCACCACCATCATCACCACCATCACCACCACCATCACCACCATTACCATCAACCACCATCACCACCACTACCATCACCACCACCACCATCATCACCCTCACCATCACCACCACCACCATCACCACCACCACCATTCACCATCACCACCACCATCACCACCATCACCACCACAATCACCACCACCATCACCACCACCACCACCATCACTACCACCCACCACCACTATCACCACCACCCACCACCACCACCACCACTACCACCACCATCACCACCATCATCACCACCATCACCACCACCATCACCACCATCATCACCACCACCAACCACCACCACCACCACCATCACCATCATCACCACCATCAACACCACCATCACCACCTCCATCACCACCACCACCATCCACCACCACAATCACCACCATCACCACCAACATTATCATCACCACCAGCACCACCATCATCACCATCACCAACACCATCACCACCACCACCACCACCACCATCACCACCACAATAACTACTATCCCCATCATCACCAACACCATCATCACCACCATCATCACAACCACCATCACCATCGTCACCATCACAACCATCACTATCACCACCACCACCATCACCACCACCACCATCATCACCACCACCACCATCATCGCCACCATCACCACCATTACCATCACCACCACCATCACTACCACCACCACCATCACCACCACCACCACCACCAACATCACCACCACCACTATCATCACCCCACCATCATCGCCACCACCATCACCACCACCACTACCACAACCACCATCACCACCACCACCATCATCACCATCACCACCACCTGCACCATCATCAACATCACCACCACCACCATCTCCACCACCATCACCGCCACCACCATCATCATCACCACCCCCCACCAGCATCACCACCACCAGCACACCACCACCACCATCACCACCACCATCACCACCACCACCACAACCACCACCACCACCATCACCACCACAATCATTACCACCACCACCATCATCACCATCACCACCATCACCATCACCACCACCACCACAACCACCATCACCACCACCACCATCACCACCACAATCATTACCACCACCACCATCATCACCATCACCACCATCACCATCACCACCACCACCACCACCATCACCACAACCACCACCACCATCATCATCACCATCACTACAACTACCATCACCACCATCATTACCACCATCATCAGCACCACCACCATCACCAACACTACCATCATCATCACCACCACCATCACCACCATCATCACCACCACCACCACCACCACGATCATCACCACCACCATTACCATCACCACCACCTTCACCATCACCACCACCACCATCATCACCACCACCATCCACCACCACTACCATCATCACCGTCACCACCACCACCATCACCATCACCACCACCATCACCATCACTACCACCATCACCACCACTACGCCACACCACCATTATCACCACCACCATCACTACCATCACCATCACCACCGCCACCACTATCACCACCACCATCACCACCACCACCACCACCACCACCATCACCATCACCATCACCACCACCACCACCGCCACAATCACCATCAATACCGCCATCACCACCACCACACCACACCACCACCACCACCACCACCACCACCACCACCACCACCGCCACCACCATCATCATCATCACCACTACCATCACTACCATCACCATCACCACAGCCACCACTATCACCACCACCCCCACCACCAAACCACCACCCGAACCAGCCACCGCCACCACCGCCCCCCCCCCCCACCACCACCGCCACACCGCCACCGCGCCACCGCCACCCGCCTCCACCACCACCGCCACCACCACCACCACCACCACCACCACCACCACCACCACCACCGCCACCACCACCACCGCCACCACCACCACCGCCACCACCACCACCACCACACCGCCTCCACCACCACCGCCACCGCCTCCACCACCACCACCACCACCACCATCACACGACCACCGCCACCGCCACCACCGCCACCACCACCACCACCACCACCACCACCGCCACCACCACCACCGCCACCACCGCCACCACCGCCACCATCGCCACCACCACCACCACCATCACACGACCACCGCCACCGCCACCACCGCCACCACCATCACCAACACCACCACCGCCACCACCCTCACCGCCACCACCGCCACCACCGCCACCACCACCGCCACCGCCACCACCACTACCGCCACCACCGCCACCACCGCCGCCTCCACCACCACCACCACCGCCACCACCACCGCCACCACCACCACCACCACCACCACCACCACCACCACCCGCCACCACCACCGCCACCACCACCACCACCACCGCCACCACCACCGCCACCACCACCACTACCACCGCCACCACCGCCACCACCACCGCCACCGCCACCACCACCACCACCACCACCGCCACCACCGCCACCACCGCCACCACCCCCCCACACCACACCCCCACCGCCACCACCACCACCACCACCACCGCTACCACCGCCACCACCACCGCCACCGCCACCGCCACCACCGCCACCCCCAAACCGCCACCGCCACCACCACCACCACCACCACCGCCACCACCGCCACCACCGCCGCCACCACCACCACCACCGCCACACTACCGCCACCACCGCCACCACCGCCACCACCACCGCCACCCACCACTATCACTGTACGACAAGTTAAAATTTTGTAGATCATTTTTATTTCATAACGTACATCTAGAAACTGGTGGAAAATAATCATTCACTATCAGAAAATGCGGAAACAGTCAACACTGGAATAGTGAAAAAAAAATTTTTTTTTAATCTTGTTGCGCTGCTCTGCCACCCCTGTGCCATATTCAAAGTGCTCAACACCCCCCCCCCCCACCCACCTCCACCGTACACCCCACTAAATCCCCCCGCCCCCCACACTTACTACCATCCCCACTAACCTCATCTGTGAGATAACAGGATGTTTGTTCATGGTGTGATGACCACACAGACTCCACATTATATCTGTGCCTGACATGGGAACTAGCAACTTTCTGTGGGAGACGAAAGGGGTCAGTGTCACTCTACTCGGATATGTGAGGAAGTCAACGGTATATTACGTATCCCTGAAGAGCGACCTTCAAGTGGTTACCAGATTTTTTTTTTCTTCCTTCAACTTTTCATTTTTTTTCGCGATAAACAAAAAGGCCCGGACCCTGACACCCCTGGATGTCAGCTGCCTGAGAACCAACCTGTTAAACCCAAAATCCTCCAGTCTTAAATCATTGAATGCCTTTTCGTAACTTCTAAAACTCTCTGCGGAGTCCCTTCAAATGTTAAGATTAAGACACATTTCAACATTGGGTATCTTTTTTGTTTTAAAACTTTCCCCTACACGTAGACTTCTTCATCAAATCCCAAGACAGCATATAATGAAAAAAGAAATTTTAATTAGTCCCCCAACCTTGTATAAAAGATTTGAAGAAGTTTACAACCCAGGGGTCCAAAAAACCTGTTATCCGGGTGAAAGGGGGCAAAATAAGCACATCAAAAAACTTTTGACTTTTATTTCCTCACCAATTTAAACAAAGTATGTACACATATACGTATGTACAACAATAGGTATTAACACTCCACGGAACAAGGCAAATAGAACCACTAGAGACAAACCGCTTCAACCAGCCTAGAAGGGGAAAGAAAGGGAAAAAGGTGATGGTACCCACATAACCTCTGCGATTGCCAAAACCCTCTTCCCCTTGCTGGAACCCGGTACTGATTGAACGACGGGGGCCCCTCGTCAACCCCCCAGTCACCTGGTTCACTGGTTGGGGAATACCTGTAATGAGGGGGGTCACCCGAAAAAGGGTTTCTACTCTTTGTGCCACAAAACCTACGTGTAGGCGAAACGTTTTCAAAAATAATCAACCCAACTGTTGCCATGTTTTCCCAAATTTCAACTTTCGGTACTAAACCATTTGCACAATAGTTTCAAATGTTAAAAAAAAAGATACCTCTTAGTACAACGATGGTGGAGAGTGCTGGTGCACATCTGCCAGTTTTGTTTAATATTTTGATTCCCATTAAATCATGTTAAAGTTGAATCTACCCTAAAAGGCTTCGATATTCGGGAAAATGATGTATTTTACGGCCAGGGTGTTTTCCCGTTAAATTTAATTGGTGAGGGGGAAAATTTGTCAGTGCACTAATTTTTTACTAAAACTTGGAATCGTTAGAGTCAGTGTAATAACTGCAGAATAACTCTTCTGATCAGCTTCAAATTTTCACTCCTGGTGTGTTCTCCACAAAGAAAAGTTCGCATAAGTCCTAATTTATTAATTTTATTAAGTAGTGATACTGACTTCCATCCATTAACCAAAATGTCTCATCTTATAGACTTCAAAATATTAACACTGATGCATTACCATAATAAGGGTGACGCCCGACAAGTTTACATTGTTCAGGTGTTAAATCAACACTGACAGTTCGTGAACTATCAGTGTTGATAGCCTTTATTAAAAGAAAGTTTGGCTTTCATTTTGAGCTATGTAAGTTTTAAATTACCAGTTTTATTAAATAAATTAATTTTCATTTAATAACTAGAGAATGACTCTTCTGGTCGACTTCGAGCACTTAAGTGTTAGTATACCTTAAATGGAAGTATTTTTTTCATTGATTTGCAGAGATTTTAGGTCAATTGTAATTAAGTTTGTCATGTTTTACTGAAATATCATTGTTCTTACGACACACACACTAACTAAACAATGATCAGAGTTGCACAGAGTTACGAAATGTATGTTTCAGCTCACCAACACAAACATACACTACAAAAAATCAGTCTATATAATACGAGCCGAGGAGAACAACGTCCTCCCAGACAGATCAGAGAGATGTTGCCTCAAACAGGAGCTGCGAGAGAGGGAGAGGCTATCATGTGGGAGTTTTAACACATGGATTGGGTAAAAATACTCACGTAGGCTGGAAGTACGTATATTGTAACTGAAGTATGTGGAAGGGCGCCACAGCCGAACCTGCCTCTCTTGCTCACTCTCGTATAACTGACTGGCCGCCCACAGCACCCATATGTGAGGGGGTCTTTGAATACTGCTGTGGTCAGCACAATATGAATACAGACAGTGACTCAGGCAGAGACGGTTGGTAGTGAGTCATCTACTGGTACACTGGTTACTGGTAACTGGTTACTACTACTGAGAGCTCGGCGACGCTAACGTATGTCGTCCCAACATACAACTAATACAAACTAGAGATGGCAGGTATACGGCTTGGGCTGATTCTATACAATGTCAAAGTACACAACAATTAAACATTATAACATACATAAGTAGAACATTGGAATGGAAGCTTACGTAACTGAAACTGTAATGCAATACAAGGTATAATATAGCACAACTCATCGAATGAAACTCAACGTTGGGATTACACAGTGGAAGTGATAAAAAAAATTTGATCGATCGATCTGTATTCATGTGATCTACGGATTCTGAGGAAGGAATATATACAAAGAAAGAGTGCTTAACAGAAAGGCAGATTCGGTGCACTCAAATCTAGACTGTTAACTCTCAGAACTCGAAGAGAACGTGAACACAAAAAAAAAATTCTTGAATACTGATAAGTTGATACTGTAATATTCATCTATACAGGTTATTTACATTTAACCCCAACTCTGCTAGGGTAAGATTGACATATGCAGAATGGGTGTCATCTCTGGGAGGATCAAACTCTGTAGCATTGGCTAACTCATGCTGTATTTGAGGCAAATCTGAATTGGATGTTACAAATGATACTTGAGGATTTCTCAATACCTGTCGTGTACGTAGGGAATAACGACATTCAGGTTGATCGTCTGACTGAGTATCAGAGGAAGAGAGTACAGGATCAGGAGGATTGTCAGAGTCTGTCACATTAGTCTGGGTTGGAACATCATTATCATCACATACTAACTTCATATGATCTAAATGCAATTCTTTATACTGACCAGTACTAATCTCTCTAACCTTATATTTATTACAGACAGAGAGTAGCATAAAAAAAAACACAGATAAAAAAATATGAGATGAGCGATAACACTGAAAAATATTGTAAAATAACGAGTCAAAGAAACACTGAGTCTACACTGAAAACACAAGGTTTAGAGTACACAAGAAATTCACTATAAATGTCTCACACACGCAAATGTCTTTAAATGCAAGAAAAATGTCTCTAAACAGAAAATTATCGCTGAAGGCTGGAGTAGTAGACAGGATGACTGGTGATGAGGAAGGTTGTCCTGCGCGGTGATGACGCCGACACTCACACTGTCGTCGTGAAGAAATGCGCTTTCTCTGTGAACTCACATAATTGGCTTTATCGTCGGCGCTCAGCTACAATCTCTTGACCAATTATGTGAGCCAAAACAGTATTAGGACCCGGTACAAGGGTGCAAATAACCACAGGTAGATGAGGTGGGTGGCTGGTGGTGGGTGGTTGGTGGTGGGTGGTGTGAGTAGAATGGTGGTGGGTGTGACTCTCGCTGGCGCTCTGGCGCGCACACCACTCACTACCCACGAAGGTGGCTTGATAAGCCACTCTATGCCACAGGAATGGTGAAAACCACGCTTAGCATCCAACAGGGAGCACAAAGCGATACATGAGACGATACTTCAGAGGCTCTGAACTTGCGTGGCTTACTTCTCTCTCTCAGCTGGGTTAGAAGCTGGGTTGGTTGACTGGCTTACCCCACGAGAATGGCTGACTGGAAGACGTTTAACGATGCACACAGCACGGAGGAGCAGGTGGATGACAGGAGACAGGCTGGATGATAGGCTGACTGGTGTTCACTTCCACAGTCAGGCTTACTGACTGGCTTAATTGCAAAATCCGGGTCAACCCCTCGGAGATTGAAGCAATTAGCACACGAACTAAGCCAGGAAGCTTGAAAAAACGGCTGCAACAGGCTTGTAGGCTGGAGGTGGAGGTTGTGAGGGGAGCGAGTAGCTGGTGGGTGAGACGGTTCACCTTTGACCCTGCCGGCTACTCAGAAACAGTCTTCTAACGTCTTGAATTACCCGTAAAAACTTAAATCCACGCTCCACACCGGTGCCACCATTTTTCATGTGGGAGTTCGAACACGTGGATTGGGTAAAAATACTCACGTAGGCTGGAAGTACGTATATTGTAACTGAAGTATGTGGAAGGGCGCCACAGCCGAACCTGCCTCTCTTGCTCACTCTCGTATAACTGACTGGCCGCCCACAGCACCCATATGTGAGGGGGGTCTTTGAATACTGCTGTGGTCAGCACAATATGAATACAGACAGTGACTCAGGCAGAGACGGTTGGTAGTGAGTCATCTACTGGTACACTGGTTACTGGTAACTGGTTACTACTACTGAGAAGGCAAGATCTGCTAAGATACGACATCAGGTATCTTCTGACAGCTTACCACACGTGCCAGCAACCAAACAAGCGAGCAGGTAGTTTGCAATGTGGGTAGCCAATCAAAACTTCACTTTTAGCGTGTAGTGTAGATGTTACAGACTTTTATATATATCAACTAAGAATATAAGACTAATAAAATAAAGGATGATATTTTCGTTTTAGACATTAACAAAAATAACATCAGCAATATAATATTGGAAGAAAGAGGAAATATATACAGTAATTATGGCATCATTTTTCTAAGGACGCTACATTATGTAGATTTAACCTACTGTAGGTTAACCCAAGTCAAAAAATGTGACATATCCATTGAGGTTATGAAAGAAAATACAGTAAATCACACATAGACACACATATAAACACACATACAGATACATGAGGGATAGGGAGGGACATGATAACGACATATATGTTTGGAAATACTTCTTCAATCATAGAGTTGTCAGGAGTGGAACAATCTGGAGAGTGTTGTAGTGGAGGCAGGATTCATACGTAGCTTTAAGAAGAGGTATGATAAAGCTCATGGAACAGGGAGAGGGTGGACCTAGTAGTGACCAGTGAAGAGGCGGGGTCAGGAGCTATGACTCAACTCCTGCAATTAGGTGACTATATACAAGCACACACGATGAAGCAGTCAACCTGACTGTTTCCACTGTTTCTAGCTTCGGAAAGAGTCTGAGAGACAATCATGAACCACCTCTCTATATCACCACCACCATCACCCACATTATCCTGAACAACCAGCACAGGAAACAAAGTTGGGCGAAAATACCAGAGAGAGAGAGGTGGCAAGTATGCAAGATGAGTCAAGGGAAGATGATGCGCCTCAATTGATTTCTGGCAACAGTTTAATGGTGGAGAGAAAGGTTGAGTCATTTTGGCAACGATAGAAAGTGAGATGAAAAGGCCGTGCGACGTATGCATTCTGGTAACAAACGTGTGCAACACCAGTCTTGGTCAATTCAGTTCAGAGGTATTTGAAGGTGTTGAGACTGGACAGTACTAGATGGTGTTGAGACTGGACAGTACTAGATGGTGTTGAGACTGGACAGTACTAGATGGTGTTGAGACTGGACAGTACTAGATGGTGTTGAGACTGGACAGTACTAGATGGTGTTGAGACTGGACAGTACTAGATGGTGTTGAGACTGGACAGTACTAGATGGTGTTGAGACTGGACAGTACTAGATGGTGTTGAGACTGGACAGTACTAGATGGTGTTGAGACTGGACAGTACTAGATGGTGTTGAGACTGGACAGTACTAGATGGTGTTGAGACTGGACAGTACTAGATGGTGTTGAGACTGGACAGTACTAGATGGTGTTGAGACTGGACAGTACTAGATGGTGTTGAGACTGGACAGTACTAGATGGTGTTGAGACTGGACAGTACTAGATGGTGTTCGTCACTTTCGTCTTGACGACTGACATAGTCAGGAAGATGGACGCATATATAGGAGTCAGATGAAGTGTATTGTGTACAATACTAGCAATATGATGAATAATACAAGTGCAACACCTGATATCTTCAGAATAAAAATATCCAGGTGTTCCACAAGTGTCTTATTCATCACGTGGTCGGTACTGTATAACATTAAAGTTACACACTTGCTTGGTATCAGTATGTAGTCTCGTAGCTCGGGTGGTAGCGCACTCAACTCACACATTGAGGTACGTAGTTCGATCCTCGGTACGGGTCGCAACATTAGGGCGTGTTTCCTTACGACACCTGCCGTCCCTGTTCACCCTAGCAGTAAACAGATACCTGGGTATTAGCCGACTGGTGTGGGTCGCATCCTGGGAGACAGACTTAACCTAATTTGCCCGAAATGCTCTGCATAACTTTCTGTATAGTAGTATGTCAGTGATGTTAGCTAGGAAGCCTCTACAAGCTGTACTTGTAGAAATATGGATTATTATTATGATATTGTTGCGTCAGGTACGTGATGTAACATTAATGATACACATTACGACCGGTTGGTGAATAAGACACATGTGGAACACCTGGATATCCTTATTCTGAAGGTAACAGGTGTTGCATGTGTCTTATTCATCATGTTGCCAGTACTGTACGCAATTTTGTATGTACGTATTTTGGAAGTAGCGGAGGGAAAGGTGAAGGTTGCTTGTCTTTGAGGTTGTGGTAACAGTGGATGGGGGTTGTGCATGTTTAGGAGTGTGGTAACTATGCCTGGACAGTTGGAGGCTATTTCTCTACTCGTGAGGTTATATTGCGTTCATGTGACAACCTGCGCAGTATGTGACAAGCTGCGCACTGTGTGATCAACTACGCACTATGTAACCACCTGCGCACTATGTAACCACCTGCGCACTATGTAACCTCGGCTCATTAGAAAATTCCGGCTGTCTCAAAGAAGCCACAGGTATGAGGAGACCTGCGTCTCAACCTGCCACAAAAATGAACCAGGATCTTTTAGTGAACCGAAGGTGCTACCACTAAGGCTCAAGTCACCTGGCTTCTGGAAGTTCATTATCCACCTTCTAGATAACAGCTGAAAGACCCGTGTTCGATCCTGGGGCAAGCGAAAACCTTGGGCGTTGTTTTCTAACACCTGTTTCCCTCTTCCCCTGATACCCTAGCAGATAGCACCCTGGCTGTCTTGACTCATCATGGGTTATTAACCCTCCAAGCTAGAATCCAAACTCTTCGTCTTCTTTTTTTTTTCCTTCTTCTTTCTCTTCTTCTTCTTTCGGCTGCTGCTTACATTATTGTTCTTACTGCCGCGACTGCTGCTACTGTTGTTGTTGTTCATTGTTATTGTTGTTGTTGTTCATCATCATCATCGTCATCGTCCACACTAGTAACACTCTCTACAAGCCAGACAACTACACACAGTGAGGTACAGGCAGCTACACACAGTGAGGTACAGACAGCTACACACACTGAGGTACAGGAAGCTACACACAGTGAGGTACAGGAAGCTACACACAGTGAGGTACAGACAGCTACACACAGTGAGGTACAGACAGCTACACACAGTGAGGTACAGGAAGCTACACACAGTGAGGTATAGACAGCTACACACAGTGAGGTACAGGAAGCTACACACAGTGAGGTACAGACAGCTACACACAGTGAGGTACAGACAGCTACACACAGTGAGGTACAGACAGCTACACACAGTGAGGTACAGACAGCTACACACAGTGAGGTACAAACAGCTACACACAGTGAGGTACAGGAAGCTACACACAGTGAGGTACAGGCAGCTACACACAGTGAGGTACACACAGCTACACACAGAGAGGTACAGACAGCTACACACAGTGAGGTACAGGAAGCTACACACAGTGAGGTACAAACAGCTACACACAGTGAGGTACAGGAAGCTACACACAGTGAGGTACAGACAGCCACACACAGTAAGGTACAGGCAGCTACACACAGTGAGGTACAGGCAGCTACACACAGTGAGGTACAGACAGCTACACACAGTGAGGTACAGGCAGCTACACACAGTGAGGTACAAGCAGCTATACGCAGGTAAGTACAGACAGATACACACAGTGAGGTGCAAGAAGCTACACACAGTGAGGTACAGGCAGCTACACACAGTGAGGTACAGGCAGCTACACTCAGTGAGGTACAGGCAGCTACACACAGGAAGGTACAGACGGCTACACACAGTGACGTACAGACAGCTACACACAGTGACGTACACACAGCTACACACAGTGACGTACAGACAGCTATACACAGTGACGTACACACAGCTACACACAGTGACGTACAGACAGCTACACACAGTGACGTACAGACACCTACACACAGTGACGTACAGACACCTACACACAGTGACGTACAGACAACAATACACAGTGACGTACAGAGAACTACACACAGTGACGTACAGACAGCTACGTACAGTGAGGTACAGACGGCTACACACAGTGACGTACAGACAGCTACACACAGTGACGTACAGACAGCTACACACAGTGACGTACAGACAGCTACACAGAGTGACATACAAACAGCTACACACAGTGAGGTACAGGCAGCTACACACAGTGAGGTACAGACTCCACACACAGTGAGGTACAGGCAGCTACACACAGTGAGGTACAGGCAGCTACACACAGGGAAGTACAGGCAGCTACACACAGTGAGGTACAGGCAGCTACACGCAGTGAGGTACAGGCAGCTACACACAGTGAGGTACAGGCAGCTACACACAGTGAGGTACAGACAGCTACACACAGTGAGGTACAGGCAGCTACACACAGTGAGGTACAGGCAGCTACACACAGTGAGGTACAGGCATCTACACACAGTGACGTACAGACAACAATACACAATGACGTACAAACAACTACACACAGTGACGTACAGACAGCTACACACAGTAATGTACAGACAGCTACACACAGTGACGTGCAGACAGCTACACACAGTGACGTACAGACAGCTACACACAGTGACGTACAGACAGCTACACACAGTAATGTACAGACAGCTACACACAGTGACGAACAAACAGCTACACACAGTGACGTACAAACAACTACACACAGTGACGTACAGACAGCTACACACAGTAATGTACAGACAGCTACACACATTGACGTACAGACAGCTACACACAGTGACGTACAGACAGCTACACACAGTGACGTACAGACAGCTACACACAGTGACGTACAGACAACAATACACAGTAACGTACAGACAACTACACACAGTGACTTACAGACAGCTACATACAGTGAGGTACAGACGGCTACATACAGTGACGTACAGACAGCTACAAACAGTGACGTACAGACAGCTACACACAGTGACGTACAGACAGCTACACACAGTGACGTACAGACAACTACCCAGAATGACGTACAGACAGCTACACACAGTGACGTACAGACAACTACCTACAGTGACGGACAGAAAACAACACACAGTGACGTACAGACAGCTACACACAGTGACATACAAACAGCTACACACAGTGACGTACAGACAGCTACACACAGCGACATACAGACAGCTACACACAGTGATGTACAGACAGCTGCACACAGTGACGTACAGACAGCTACACAGAGTAACATACAAACAGCTACACACAGTGAGGTACAGGCAGCTACACACAGTGAGGTACAGACAGCCACACACAGTGAGGTACAGGCAGCTACACACAGTGAAGTACAGGCAGCTACACACAGGGAAGTACAGGCGGCTACACACAGTGAGGTACAGGCAGCTACACGCAGCGAGGTACAGGCAGCTACACACAGTGAGGTACAGACAGCTACACACAGTGAGGTACAGACAGCTACACACAGTGAGGTACAGGCAGCTACACACAGTGAGGTACAGGCAGCTACACACAGTGAGGTACAGGCAACTACACACAGTGACGTACAGACAACAATACACAGTGACGTACAAACAACTACACACAGTGACGTACAGACAGCTACACACAGTAATGTACAGACAGCTACACACAGTGACGTGCAGACAGCTACACACAGTGACGTACAGACAGCTACACACAGTGACGTACAGACAGCTACACACAGTAATGTACAGACAGCTACACACAGTGACGTACAGACAGCTACACACAGTGACGTACAAACAGCTACACACAGTGACGTACAAACAACTACACACAGTGACGTACAGACAGCTACACACAGTAATGTACAGACAGCCATACACAGTGAGGTACAGACAGCTACACACAGTGACGTACAGACAGCTACACTCAGTGACGTACAGACAGCTACACACAGTGACGTACAGACAACAATACACAGTAACGTACAGACAACTACGCACAGTGACTTACAGACAGCTACATACAGTGAGGTACAGACGGCTACACACAGTGACGTACAGGCAGCTACAAACAGTGACGTACAGACAGCTACACTCAGTGACGTACAGACAGCTACACACAGTGACGTACAGACAACTACCCACAATGACGTACAGACAGCTACAAACAGTGACGTACAGACAACTACCTACAGTGACGGACAGACAACACACAGTGACGTACAGACAGCTACACACAGTGACATACAAACAGCTACACACAGTGACGTACAGACAGCTACACACAGCGGCATACAGACAGCTACACACAGTGACGTACAGACAGCTACACACAGTGAAGTACAGACAGCTACACACAACGACATACAGACAGCTACACACAGTGAGGTACAGACGGCTACGCACAATGAGGTACAGGCAGCTACACACAGTGAGGTACCGGCAGCTACACACACGGAGTTACGGACAACCACACACAGCAACATACAGACAGCTACACACAGTGAGGTACAGACGGCTACACACAGTGTGGTACAGGCAGCTACACACACTGAGGTACCGGCAGCTACACACAGTGAGGTACAGGCAGCTACACACAGTGAGGTACAGGCAGCTACACACAGTGAGGTACCGGCAGCTACACACAGGGAGGTACAGACAGCCACACACAGTGAGATACAGGCAGCTACACACAGGGAAGTACAGACAGCTACACACAGTGAGGTACAGGCAGCTGCACACAGTGAGGTACAGGAAGCTACACACACTGAGGTACAGGCAGCTACACACAGGAAGGTACAGACGGCTAAACACAGTGAATTACAGGCAGTTACACAGTGTGATACAGACAGTTACGCACAGGGAGGTACAGGCAGCTACACACAGTGAGGTACAGGCAGCTACACATAGTGAGGTACAGGCAGCTACACACAGTGAGGTACAGGCAGCTACACACAGTGAGATGCAGACAGATACACACACGGAGGTACAGGCAGCTACACACAGGGGGGTACAGACGGCTACACACAGTGAGTTACAGGCAGCTACACAGGGTGTGATATAGACAGTTACACACAGGGAGGTACAGGCAGCTACACACAGTGAGGTACAGACAGCTACATACAGTGAGGTACAGACTGCTACACACAGTGAGGTACAGACAGCAACACACAGTGAGATACAGGCAGCTACACACAGTGAGGTACAGACAGCTACACACAGTGAGATACAGGCAGCTACACACAGTGAGGTACAGACAGCTACGCACATTGAGATACAGACTGCTACACACAATGAAAATCAGGCAGCTACACACAGTGAGGTACAGGCAGCTACACATAGTTAGGTACAGGCAGCTACACAGCGTGAGATACAGGCAGCTACACATAGTGAGATACAGCTACACATAGGTACAGACAGCTACACAAAGTGAGATACAGACAGCTACACACAGGGAGGTACAGGCAGCTACACACAGTGAGATACATACAGCTACACACAGAGAGGTACAGGCAGCTACACATAGTTAGGTACAGGCAGCTACACACAGTGAGATACAGGCAGCTTCACACAGTGAGATATAGACAGCTACACATGGGTACAGGCAGTTACGCAAAGTGAGATACAGACAGCTACACACAGGGAGGTACAGGCAGCAACACACAGTGAGATACAGGCAGCTACACACAGAGAGGTACAGGCAGCTACACACAGGGAGGTACAGGCAGCTACACACAGGGAGGTACAGGCAGCTACACAGAGTGAGGTACAGGCAGCTGCACACAGTGAGTTACAGGCAGCTACACAGAGTGAGATACAGGCAGCTACACACAGGTAGGTGCAGACAGCTACACACAGGGAGGTGCAGGCAGCTGCACATAATGAGATACAGACAGCTACACACAGGGAGGTAGAGACAGCTGCACTCACACACACAGGGAGGTACAGACAGCTTAACACAGGGAGGTACAGACAACTATATTCAGTGAGGTACAGACAGCTACACACACAAAGAAGTAGAGACAGCTACACACAATGAAGTACAGACAGCCATACACAGTGAGGTACAGACAGCCATACACAGTGAGGTACAGACAGCCATACACAGTGAGGTACAGACAGCTATACACAGTGAGGTACAGACAGCTGCAGACATTGAGGTACAGACTGCTAGACACAGGGAGGTACAAAGAGCTACAGACACAGGTAGGTACAGACAGCTACACATATACAGGAAGGTACAGACAACTACAAACAGTGAGGTACAGACAGCTAGACACAGGGAGGTACAGACATCTATACACATAGGGAGGTATAGACAGCTACTCACAGGGGGGTACAGACGGCTATTCACACAGGGAGGTACAGACTGCTACACACAGGGAGGTACAGGCAGGTATACACACAAGGAGGTACAGACAGCTGTACAGAGGGAAGTATAGACAACTATACACAGCGAAGTACAGACAGCCATACACATTGAGGTACAGACAGCTATTCACAGTAAGGTTGAGACAGCTACATACACAGGGAGGTACAGACAGCTATATACAGCGTGAGACAGGTATGCGCAGACAGCTATACAGAGAGAGAGAGAGAGAGAGAGAGAAGAGAGAGAGAGAGAGAGAGAGGAGAGAGAGAGAGAGAGAGAGAGAGAGAGAGAGAGAGAGAGAGAGAGAGAGAGAGAGAGAGAGAGAGAGAGAGAGAGAGGTATGCGCAGAGGATACCGAGAGTTATACCTAGAGCTATACAGACACCTTTACCGAGAGATAAATGCAGAGCTATAGGGAGAGTTATGCAATCATACAGCGAGAGCCATACACAGCTATAGGGAGATCTATACTCACAATAATACAGCGAGATATATACACAGCTATAGGGAGAGCTATACACAGAGCCAAATAGACAGAGCCATTCACAGAGCTTTGCAAAGCTAACCACAGTACTATACAGTGCAATGTAGAGCTATACAGAGAGCTATATAAATCTATACACACAGCTATACGCAGCTATGCGGAGAGGAACACAGAGCTATACAGAGGTATACAAGAGGAGGCAGCAGGAGTGTCCAGCAGAGCGGATGTGACCAGAATTATTTCATTAGCATCAATGAGTAAATATTAGCCCGCACGTCTCTCTGTGTGTCTGTCTGTCTGTCTGTCTGTCTATCTACTGGTCGTCTTGGTGGTGCTGCTGTCTTATGTGTCTGCCTGTCTGTCTACTGGTCGTCTTGGTGGTGCTGCCTTTCATGTGTGTGTGTGTGTGTACTCACCTATTTGTGGTTGCAGGGGTCGAGTCTTAGCTCCTGGCCCCGCCTCTTCACCGGTTGCTACTAGGCCCTCTCTCTCCCCGCTCCATGAGCTTTATCAAACCTCGTCTTAAAACTGTGTATGGTTCCTGCCTCCACTACGTCATTTTCTAGACTATTCCACTGCCTTACAACTCTATGACTGAAGAAATACTTCCTACTATCTCTCTGACTCATTTGTGTCTTCAACTTCCAATTGTGGCCTCTTGTTTCTGTGCCCCCTCCCTGGAACATCCTGTCTTTGTCCACCTTGTCTATTCCACGCAGTATTTTATATGTCGTTATCATGTCTCCCCTGACCCTCCTGTCCTCCAGTGTCGTCAGGCCGATTTCCCTTAATCTTTCTTCATAGGACATTCCCCTTAGCTCTGGAACTAACCTTGTCGCAAACCTTTGTACTTTCTCTAGTTTCTTGACGTGCTTTATCAAGTGCGGGTTCCAAACAGGTGCTGCATACTCCAGTATGGGCCTGACATACACGGTGTACAGTGTCTTGAACGATTCCTTACTAAGGTATCGGAATGCTGTTCTCAGGTTTGCCAGGCGCCCATATGCTGCAGCAGTTATCTGATTGATGTGTACTTCCGGAGACATGCTCGGTGTTATACTCACCCCAAGATCTTTCTCCTTGAGTGAGGTTTGCAGTCTTTGGCCACCTAGCCTATACTCTGTCTGTGGTCTTCTGTGCCCTTCCCCTATCTTCATGACTTTGCATTTGGCAGGATTAAATTCGAGAAGCCATTTTCTGGACCAGGTGTCCAGTCTGTCCAGGTCTCTTTGAAGTCCTGCCTGGTCCTCATCAGATTTAATTCTCCTCATTAACTTCACATCACCTGCAAACAGGGACACTTCTGAGTCTAACCCTTCCATCATGTCGTTCACATATACCAAAAATAGCACTGGTCCTAGGACCGACCCCTGTGGAACCCCGCTCGTCACAGGTGCCCACTGTGATACATCATTACGTACCATGACTCGTTGTTGCCTCCCTGTCAGGTATTCTCTGATCCATTGCAGTGCCCTTCCTGTTATATGCGCCTGATGCTCTAGCTTCTGCACTAATCTCTTGTGAGGAACTGTGTCAAAGGCCTTCTTGCAGTCCAAGAAGATGCAATCAACCCACCCCTCTCTCTCGTGTCTTACTTCTGTTATTTTATCATAAAACTCCAGAAGGTTTGTGACACAGGATTTGCCTTCCATGAATCCGTGCTGGTTGACATTTATACTCTTGTTCTGTTCCAGGTGCTCCACCACTCTCCTCCTGATAATCTTCTCCATAACTTTGCATACTATACACGTCAATGACACAGGTCTATAGTTTAGTGCCTCTTTTCTGTCTCCTTTTTTAAAAATGGGAACTACATTTGCCGTGTGTATGTGTGTGTGTGTGTGTGTGTGTGTGTGTGTGTGTGTGTGTGTGTGTGTGTGTGTGTGTGTGTGTGTGTGTGTGTGTGTGTGTGTGTTAATTGTGTGTGTTAGTGTGTGTGTTTGTGTGTGTGTGTGTGCGCGTGTGTACTCACCTAGTTGTGGTTGCAGGGGTCGAGTCATATCTCCTGGCCCCGCCTCTTCACTGGCCGCTACTGGGTCACTCTCCCTGCACCATGAGCTTTATCACACCTCGTCTTAAAACTGTATATGGTTCCTGCCTCCACTACTTCACTTGCCCTACTATTCCATTTCCTGACAACTCTGTGACTATAGAAATACTTCCTAACATCTTTTTGACTCATCTGAGTCTCCAACTTCCAATTGTGACCCCTTGTTTCTGTGTCTCATCTCTGGAACATCCTGTCTTTGTCCACCTTGTCAATTCCTCGCAGTATTTTGTATGTCATTATTATGTCTCCCCTAACCCTCCTGTCCTCCAGTGTCGTAAGGACGATTTTTCTTAACCTTTCTTCGTAAGGCTTTCCCCTTAGCTCTGGAACTAGTCTTGTTGCAAACTTATGCATTTTCTCTAATTTCTTGACGTGCTTGACCAGGTGTGGGGTTCCAAACTAGTGCTGCATATTCCAGTATGGGCCTGACATACACGGTGTACAGAGTCTTGAACGATTCCTTACTGGGGTATCGGAACACTATTCTCAGGTTTGCCAGGCGCCCGTATGCTGAAGCAGCTATCTGGTTGATATGCGCCTCAGGAGATGTATCGTATTATACTCACCTAAGATCCTTTTTCTTGAGTGAGGTTTGCAGTCTTTGGCCACCTAGCCTATACTCTATCTGAAGACTTCTTTTGCGCTTCCCCAGACATCATGACTTTCCATTTGGCGGGTTAAATTCAAGGACCCAGTTGATGGACCAGGCTTGCAGCCTGTCAAGGTCTCTTTGTAGTCCTGCCTGATCCTCATTTGATTTAATTCTCCTCATTAACTTCACATCATCTGCAAACAAGGACACTTCTGAGTTTATCTCTTCCGTCATGTCATTCACATATATCAGAATCAACACTGATCCTTGGACTGACCCCTGTGGAACTCCGTTCGTCACAGGTTCCCACTCTGACACCTCATCACGTACCATGACTCGTTGTTGCCTCCCTGTCAGGTATTCCTTGATCCATTGCAGTGCCCTTCCTGTTATGTGTGCTTGATCCTCTAGCTTTTGCATTAATCTCTCTTGAGGAACTGTGTCGAAGGCGTTCTTGCAGTCCAGGAAAATGCAATCTACCCACCCCTCTCTCTCGTGTCTTACTTCTGTTACCTTGTCTTGAGAGTCCATTAGGTTTGTGGCACAGAATTTTCCATCCCTGAATCCGTGCTGGTTGTTGCTTATAAACTTGTTCTGTTGTAGGTGTTCCACCACTCTCCTGATAATCTTCTCCATGACTTATATACTATACACGTCAGTGACACTGGTCTGTGTAGTTTAATGCTTCATGTCTGTTTCCTTTCATAAATATTGGGACTACATTTGTAATCTTCCATACCTTAGGTAGCTGCCCAGTTTCAATGAATGTATTGAAGATTTTTGTTAGTGGCACACACAGCATCTCTGCTCCCTCTCTGAACACCCATGGAGAGATGCTGTCCGGTCCCACCGTCTTTGAGGTATGAAGTTCACATAGCTACTTCTTCACCCCCTCCCCGGTTGTGTGTATTTCATCCAGCACTTGTTGGTGTATCCCTTGTCGGTGTAACCTCCTAATCTGACTTCCCGAAGTCCTTCCTGTCTCCACTCTGAATACTTCTTTAAATCTCATGCTGAACTCCTCATATAATTCTTGGTCGTTTCTTGTGACTCCCTGCCTTCCTTCCTCAATCTGATTGCCTGATCCTTGACAGTTGTTTTCCTCCTGATGTGCCTATACAACAGCTTTGGGTCAGACTTGACTTTTGATGCTATGTCGTTTTCGTACTGTCACTGGGCCTCCCTCCTTATCTGTGCATGCTTGTTTCTGGCTCTTTGACTAATCTCTTTATTTACCTGAGTCCTTTGTCTTCTGTACTTTTTCCATTCATTAGTGCACTTAGTTTTTGTCTCCCTACACCTTTGGGTAAACCAAGGGCTCATTCTGAACTTCACATTATTTCTGTTGCCCTTGAGAACAAACTTTTCCTCTGCCTCCTTGCATTTTGTTGTTATGTAGTCCAACGTTTCGTTTACTGATTTTCCTACCAATTATCTTTCCCACTGAACCTCCTACATTAAGTTCCTTATGTCTGTGTAGTCCTCTCTTTTGTAGCTTGGCTTTTCCCATCCTACTCCTATTACCCTCTCCACTCATGTATGTGTACTCACTTATCTGTACTCACGTATTTGTGGTTGCAGGAGGCCATTCATAGCTCCTGACCCCGCCTCTTCACTGATTGCTACTAGGTCCTCTCTCTCCTTGCTCCATGAGCTTTATCAAACCTCGTCTTAAAACTATGTATGGTTCCCGCCTCCACTACGTCACTTTCTAGGCTATTCCACTGCCTGACAGCTCTATGACTGAAGAAATATTTCCTAACATCCTTTTGACTCATCTGAGTCTTCAACTTCCAATTGTGACCACTTGTTTCTGTGTCCCATCTCTGGAACCTAATGTCTTTTTCCACCTTGTTTATTCCACACAGTATTTTATATCTCGTTATCATGTCTTCCCTGACCCTCCTGTCCTCCAGCGTCGTCAGGCCAATTTCCCTTAACCTTTCTTCGTAGAACAATCCCCTTAGCTCTGGGACTAGTCTTGTTGCAAACGTTTGCACTTTCTCTAATTTCTTGACGTGCTTGACCAGGTGTGGATTCAAAAGTGGTGCTGCATTACTCCAGTATGGGCCTGACATATATGGTGTACAGAGTCTTGAACGATTCCTTACTGAGGTATCGGAACGCTGTCGTTAGGTTTGCCAGACGCCCGTATGCTGCAGCAGTTATCTGACTGATGTGCGCCTCAGGAGATGTGATCGGTATTATACTCACCCCAAGATCTTTTTTCTTGAGTGAGGTTTGCAGTCTTTGTCCACCTAGACTATACTCTGTTTGGGTCTTCTTTGCCTTTCCAGCCAGTTGCTGGACTAGGCTTGTAGCCTGTCCAGGTATCTTTGTAGTCCTGCCTGATCCTCGACCGATTTTATTCTCCTCATTAATTTCACATCATCTGCCAACAAGGACACTTCTAAGTCTATCCCTTCCTTTATGTTATTCACATATACCAAAAACAGCACACGTCCTTGGACTGACCCAGGCGGAAACCCACTCATCACAGGCGCCCACTCTGACACGTCGTCACATACCATCACTCGTTAATGACTCCCTGACAGATACTCTCTGATCCATTGCAGTGCCTTTCCTGTCATGTGTGCCTGATCCTATAGCTTTTGCATTAACCTCTTGTGAAGAACTGTGTCGAAAACCTTCTTGCAGTCTAAGAAAATGCAGTCTATCCACCCCTCTCTCTCTCTCTTGTCTTACTTCTGTCACCTTGTCATAAAACTCCAGTAGGTTTGTGACACTGGATTTTGCTTCCCTGAAACCATGCTGCTTGTCGTTTTTAAGCTTGTGTCTTTCAAGGTGCTTTACCACTCTTCTGATGATCTCCATGACATTGTGTACTATACACGTTAGTGATACAGGTCTGTAGTTTAATACCACGTGTCTGTCTCCCCTTTTTTTAATAAATTGGGACTGCATTTGCCACCTTCCATACCTCAGGTAGTTACCTAGTTTCTATGGAGGTGCTGAAGATCTTTGTTAGCGGCACACAGAGCATCTCTGCTCCCTTTCGAAGAACCCATGGAAAGATGTCTAGTCCCACCACCTTTGAGGTATCAGGTTCGCATAGCAGCTTCTTCACCTCCTCCTTGGTTGAGTGTGTGCCTCATCCAGCACTTGTTGGTGTACCTCCCTGTTCTGAATTCCTGGAGTCCTTCCTGTCTTCACTGTAAATACTTCTTTAAATCTCATGTTGAGCTCCTCACATACCTCTTGGTCGTTTCTTGTGAACTCCCCACCTTACTTCCTCAGCCTGATTACCTGGTCTTTGACTGTTGTTTTCCTCCTGATGTGGCTATACAACAGCTTCGGGTCAGACTTGACTTTTGATGCTATGTCATTTTCATATTGTCGCTGAGCCTCCCTTCTTATCTGTGCATATTTGTTTCTGGCTCTTCAGCTGATCTCTTTATTTTCCTGGGTCCTTTGTCTTTTGTACTTTTTCCATTCTCTAGTGCACCTAGCTTTTGCCTCCTTCCACCTTTGGGTGAACCAAGGACTCGTTCTGGTCTTCCCATTATTTCTGTTTCCCTTGGGAACAAACCTCTCCTCTGCCTTCTTGCATTTTGTTGTCGCATAGTCCATCAACTCTTTTACTGGTTTTCCTGTCAGTTCTCTCTCCTTCTGAACATCTTGCAGGAAGTTCCTCATGCCCGTGTAGTCCCCCCTTTTGTAGTGTGTTTTTTCCCGTCATATTCCTGCTACTGTCTCCACTTGTAGCTCAGCTATGTACTCAAAGCATAGACCCACATGATCACTAGCTCCAAGGGGCCTTTTGTACGTGATATCCTCGATGTCCAAACTACTCAACGTTGAATACTAGGTCCAGTCTTGCTGGATCACCCTCCCCTCTCTCTCTGGTAGTGTCTCTAACATGTTGATACATGAGGTTTTCCAATACCACATCCATCATCTTGGCTCTCAATGTTTCAGGACCCCCCATGGGGCTCCAGGTTTTCCCAGTCAATCTTTTTGTGATTGAAATCACCAATAACTAATAACTTTGCTCCCCCCATGTGATCTCTTCTGATCACCTCGGCTAGTGTGTCAACCATTGCTCTGTTACTCTCGTTGTATTCTTCTCTTGGCCTCCTGCAGTTTTGTGGCAGGCTGTACATTACTGCAATTACCACATTATGTCCCTCAGACTGGACTGTTCCTACTAAGTAGTCCCTTTCACATATTCCGTCCATTCCTTCCATTTCCTCAAATCCCCACCAGTTTTTAATGAGCAGTACAACTCCTCCTCCTTCTCTGCTCTCTCTATCTTTCCTGAGGATTTGATATTCGGATGGAAAGATTGCATCTGTTATCATCCTGGCGAGTTTCGTTTCTGTGAGTGCTATTATGTCTGGAGATGTCTCCTTGATTCTTTCATGCCACTCCTCGCACTTATTTGTTATTCCATCTGCATTTGTATACCAAACCTTCAACTTCTTTTCTAAAACTGTGGTCTCGGGGATGTGCTGGGGGTGGGGAAGTGTGAGACCTGATGAGGAACTATGGGTGGTTGCTGTGAGGGTGGAGTTTGTAATGAGGTGGGTGGGGGCACTGGATATGGCATGTGTGTTTTGGGTTAGAATGTTTGGTTGCAATGTGGTTGTCCTGGTTGGGGGACTTCTGTAGGTGGCTGTGAGGAAGATTGTATTTGATCTTCCTCCTAAGTCTGTGTTCTCCTGTCCATCTCCATATTCACCTCTCTTTCCTCCTGTCATCTTTGTACCCTCTCTTTCAGTTTCTGCCTTTCTTCTCAAGTTCTGTTGCATTCGAGATACACCTTCCGCTATGCCGGCATGTCCGTTAGTCTTGCTTTCTCCTGCAGGATCCTGTTTCGAATCGATTCTGCCTTGAAAGTCACTTTCACTGACCGGGTTCTTCCTGCAAAACCCCCTATTCTCCGAAAATTTGCCAGTTGGGGTATGTCATCTTCCCTTGTTGCTTTCACGATGCTTTTGAGCGCTTTTTTCTCCCTTTGTCTTCTTGCTTCGTAAGTTTTCCCTTCAACTTCCTGGAGCCCATAAACAAAGACTGACCTCTCCCTTTCATTCTCCTACTGCATATCCATATGTATCCCCTGATTCGAATTAGGTGTGTGTGTGTGTGTGTGTGTGTGTACTCACCTAGTTGAGGTTGCAAAGGTAGAGTCCAAGCTCCTGGCTCCGCGCGCGCGCGCGCGCGGGCGTGTGTGTGTGTGTGTGTGTGTGTTGTGTGTGTGTGTGTGTGTGTGTGTGTGTGTGTGTGTGTGTGTGAATATATGTGTGTGTGTGTGTGTACGTGTAGTTCCCATGTCAGTGTAGTTTTATTACTGCCTGTGTCTGTTTCTGTATTCACTGATGTGTGTTCACGTGGGGTGACTCCTTGCCAACAGCCCCGATCGGCATTATTTGCTCAGAAGTTTTTGACCTCTTGAGCTCTATCATGTCTGTGTTTTTCTGTGTCATCTGTGCTAATAGATACTTGTGTCTATATGTGTATCTGTGTTATTGAACGTATTCGTGTCTACATCTGTCTGTATGCCTGTGTCTAAATCAACCTTAATGTCTGTAAGAACTTGTAGTTGCCTATATCTGTAAGTACATGTTTGGACAAGTTTTTGTGTGTTTATCTGTAAGTACCTTAATCTGTAACTGTGTCTCATCTGTTTTCTCCGCACAGCCCACACCTTCCATCAGGCTGACATCACACAGCCCCCACCTTCCATCAAGCTGACATCACACAGCCCCCATCTTCCATCAGGCTGACATCACACAACCCATACCTTCTGTCAGGCTGACATCACTGGAGCATTTGGTGACGTCAGTGGCCCTGAGATATATACTACGCTCTGACATGTTAATCAGGCGGCAGTGACACTCAGACGTCTTAAAAGAGGAATATCTTGACGCAGAAGACGCACAAAGTAAATATTTAATACCCTATCAACATTTTTCAACATTGATTTCCAGACGAGGTTTCCAACGTCAATTTTCTCGTAGCGCTCTTGGTAAACTTAAAAAAAAAATATGTTTTGTTTATTTTAAGTTGGGGGTTAGTATAGGCTGGGTTACCTAAATGAATAAACACGTTTATCCACTTATAAGGAAGTTAAAAAAAACTTGCACGATGCATTTGCAACGAAGTGGCTGAGAAAATATTATATTCATATCGCCGGCCATATGTAAGTACATTCATGCAATGTGTCAGTTCATCCATAACATATGTAAGTACATTCTTGCCATATGTAAGTACATTCATGCAATGTGTAAGTACATCCATAACATATGTAAGTACATTCTTGCCATATTTAAGTACATTCAGACAATGTCTAAGTACATTCTTGCCATATGTAAGTACATTCTTGCCATATGTAAGTACATCCATGCCATATGTAAGTACATTCTTGCCAAATGTAAGTACATCCATGCCATATGTAAGTACATTCTTGCCATATGTAAGTACATTCTTGCCATATGTAAGTATATCCGTGCCATATGTAAGTACATTCTTGCCATATGTAAGTACATTCTTGCCATATGTAAGTACATTCTTGCCATATGTAAGTACATTATTGTCATATGTAAGTACATTCTTGCCATATATAAGTACATTCTT
>NC_069409.1:48142177-48170373 GCF_026875155.1 Cherax quadricarinatus
AACTCTAGTAGGTTTGTGACACAGGATTTTCCTTCCCTGAAACCGTGCTGGTTGTCAATTATACACTTGTTTCTTTCCAGGTGCCCCACCACTCTCCTCCTGATGATCTTCTCCATGACCTTGCATACTATACACATTAGTGATACAGGTCTGTAGTTTAGTGCCTCATGTCTGTCTCCCTTTTTAAAAATTGGGACTACATTTGCCATTTTCCATACCTCAGGGAGTTGCCCAGTTTCAAATGATGTATTGAAGATCTTTGTTAATGGCTCACACAATATCTCTGCTCCCTCTTTAAGGACCCATGGAGAGATGTTGTCTGGTCCCACCGCCTTTAAGGTGTCAAGTTCGCATAGCACCTTCTTCACCTCCTCCTTGGTTATATGTACCTCATCCAGCACTTGCTGCTGTGCCCCCCAGTTCTGATTTCTTGGAGTCCTACTGGTTTCCACTGTAAATACCTCTTTAAATCTTGTGTTGAGCTCCTGACATACCTCTCGGTCGTTTCTTGTGAATTTCCCATCACGCTTCCTCAGTCTGATTACCTGGTCCTTGACTGTTGTTTTCCTCCTGATGTGGCTGTACATCAGCTTTGGGTCAGTCTTTACTTTTGATGCTATGTCATTTTCATATTGTCTCTGAGCCTCCCTTCTTATCTGTGCATATTCGTTTCTGGCTCTTCAGCTGATTTCTTTATTTTCCTGAGTTCTCTGTCTTCTGTACCTTTTCCATTCTCTAGTACACCTAGTTTTTGCCTCCCTACACCTTTGGGTGAACCAAGGACTCGTTCTGTTCTTCCCATTATTTCTGTTTCCCTTGGGAACAAACCTCTCCTCTGCCTCCTTGCATTTTGTTGCCACATAGTCCATCATTTCTTGTACTGGTTTTCCTGTCAGTTCCCTCTCCCACTGAATGTCTTGAAGGAAGTTCCTCATGCCTGAGTAGTTTCCCCCTTTTGTAGTTTGGTTTTTCCCACCCTATTCCTGCTACTCTCTCCACTTGGAGCTCAACTATGTAGTCGAAGCACAGAACTACATGATCACTACCTCCCAGGGGCCTTTCATACATGATACCCTCGATGTCCGAACTACTCATGGTGAATACAAGGTCCAGCCTTGCTGGTTCATCCTCTCCTCTCTCTCTGGTAGTGTCTCTAACATGTTGATGCATGAGGTTTTCCAGTACCAC
This sequence comes from Cherax quadricarinatus, assembly GCF_026875155.1. NCBI lineage: Eukaryota > Metazoa > Arthropoda > Malacostraca > Decapoda > Parastacidae > Cherax > Cherax quadricarinatus. The sequence goes on from NC_069409.1 coordinate 48,143,366, forward strand.
ATCCATCATCTTGGCTCTCCATGTTTCGGGACCCCCATGGGGCTCCAGGTTTTCCCAGTCAATCTCCTTGTGATTGACATCACCCATAACTAGTAACTTTGCTCCTCCCATGTGTGCTCTCCTGGTCACCTCGGCTAGTGTGTCGATCATTGCTCTGTTGCTCTCATTGTATTCTTCTCTTGGCCTCCTGCAGTTCTGTGGTGGGTTGTACATTACTGCAATTATAACCTTATGTCCCTCAGACTGGATTGTTCCTACTAAGTAGTCCATTTCGCCCGTGCCATCCATTCCTTCCATTTTCTCAAAACCCCACTGGTTTTTAATGAGCAGTGCAACTCCTCCCCCTCTCCTTCCTCTGTCTTTCCTGAGGATTTGATATCCGGATGGAAAGATTGAATCTGTTATTATTCTGGTGAGTTTTGTTTCTGTGAGTGCTATTATGTCTGGGGATGTCTCTTTGATTCTTTCGTGCCACTCCTCATATTGTTTGTTATTCCATCTGCATTTATATACCACACCTTCAACTTCTTTTCTAAGACTGTGGTCTGGGAGGTATATTGGGGTTGGGGAAGTGGGAGACCTGGTAAGGAACTATGGGTTGTTGCTGTGGGGGTGGAGTTTGTAATGTAGTGGGTGGGGGCATTGGATGTGGCATGGGTGTTTTGATTTAGAGTGTTTGGTTGCACTGGGGTTGACCTGGTTGGGCGGCTTCTATAGGAAGTTGTGAGGGAGGCTGTATTTGATCTTCTTCCTGGGTCTGGGATCTCCTGTCTGTCTTCTCCATCTCCTCTCTTTCCTCCTTTCGCCTTTGTACCATCTCTCTCAGTTTCTGCCTTTCTTCTTGTGTTCTGTCATGGTCGAGATACACCTTCCTGTAGGCCGGCATGTCCCTTAATCGTGCTTTCTCCTGCAGGATCCTGGTCCGAGTCGCTTCTGCCTTGAAGGTCACTCTCACTGACCGGGTTCTTTTTTTTACAAACCCCCCTATTCTCCGAAAATTTTCCAGTTGGGTCATGTCGTCTTCTCCTATTGCTTTCATGATGCTTTCAATTGCTTTTTTTTCCCTTGTTTTCTTGCTTCATATGTTTCCCCTTCAACTTCCTGGAGCCCATACACAAAGACTGACCTCACCCTTTCATTCTCCCACTGCATATCCCTGTGTATCCCCTCATTTAATTTGGTTTCCTCCACTGCAGCTTTCCTTTCATCAGTTTCACTGGCTAATGTACTTGGGCTCAGTGGCCTGTCATTTTCCCTTCTCGGCTTTCCTTGGGCTCTGTTGTTGTCTGTTAGGGCCTCCACATAAAGCTTAGCTCTTTCATTTGCTACAGTCTCCTCTGATAGAGCTTCTCCATGCAGTTGTGCCCCTTCTTTCCCTACAGTCCCCTTATTTGTGGCTGAGGTAGCAGTCTCTGTTGTCAATCCCAAAATGTTCTTTAGTTCTTTAGGCTGTTTCAGATTTTTCAATTCCTCTTCTAAACTCTGTATCCTAGCTTCTGCTGCTTTGATATGTACCTCCCACTTCCTGCTTTACATATCTATCCTCTCTTCCATTCTCATGGTAAGTTCTTCTAGTTTCTTTTCCCATTCATGATCCCTTTTTATGAGCTCTGCTGCCCAATCTTCCTTTGCAGTTTCCTCCTCCTGTCCCTTGGTTTTTCTTGTTGCTCTCTGGCAACCCATTTTTGTTTTATCCTGATTGCCTCAGAGTGGGAAACCTATGTAGTTCTGTATGTTAGGTTAGTAGTGTGTATGTCAGAGTGTGGAGGGGGAAGTAGTGGAGGAACTGTGGCTATGTGGGAGAGGAGTGGGGAGGGGTGGGGAGGGTTTAGGTGAATGGGGGAGGGGAGGGTGATCGAGGGAGGGGAGGGATCAGGGGAAGTAGTGAGATGTCGGTGGTGAGGGGGGGAGTGTATGTGTGAGTCTGAATATGTGTGTGTGAGTGTGTACTCACCTAATTGTACTCACCTAATTGTGGTTGCAGGGGTCGAGACTCAGCTCCTGGCCCCGCCTCTTCACTGATCGCTACTGGATCCTCTCTCTCTCTGCTTCCTGAGCTTTGTCATACCTCTTCCTAAAACTATGTATGGTTCCTGCCTCCACTACTTCACTTGCTAGGCTATTCCACTTGCTGACAACTCTATGACTGAAGAAATACTTCCTAACGTCCCTGTGACTCGTCTGAGTCTTCAGCTTCCAGTTGTGACCCCTTGTCCCTGTGTCCCCTCTCTGGAACATCCTATCTCTGTCCACCTTGTCTATTCCCTGCATTATCTTGTATGTCGTTATCATGTCTCCCCTGACCCTTCTGTCCTCCAGTGTCGTCAGTCCGATTTCCCTTAATTTCCTCGTACGACATTCCCTTGAGCTCTGGGACTAGCCTTGTTGCAAACCTTTGTTCTTTCTCTAACTACTTGACGTGCTTGACCAGGTGTGGGTTCCAGACTGGTGCTGCATACTCCAGTATGGGCCTAACATACACAGTGTACAGTGTCTTGAACGATTCCTTATTAAGGTATCGGAACGCTATTCTCAGGTTTGTCAGGCGCCCGTATGCTGCAGCGGTTATTTGGTTGATGTGTGCCTCCGGTGATGTGCTCGGTGTTATGGTCACCCCAAGGTCTTTCTCCCTGAGTGAGGTCTGTAGTCTTTGTCCACCTAGCCTATACTCTGTCTGCGGTCTTCTTTGCCCCTCCCCAATCTTCATGACTTTGCATTTGGCTGGATTGAATTCGAGAAGCCAGTTACTGGACCACATGTCCAGCCTGTCCAGGTCTCTTTGCAGTCCTGCCTCATCCTCGTCCGATTTAATTCTTCTCATCAACTTCACGTCATCTGCGAACAGGGACACTTCAGAGTCTATTCCTTCCATTATGTCGTTCACATATATCAAAAATAGCACTGGTCCTGTGTGTGTTTGTGTGTGTGTATGTGTGTGTAATTTTTGTGTGTAATTTTGTGTGGAATTATGTGTGGGTTTATTATGTACTCAAAGGTAGGTGGCTTGTGCGTTGTAATGTAAGTCTCATTGGTCCTTGGCTGCCTACAACTTCTTGTGACCTGACCCCCAACCTCCTGGGACTTACCGGCACGTACTTACAGTGTGTGTGTGTGTGTGTGTGTGTTGTGTGTGGTGTGTGTTGTGTGTGTGTGAATGTGTGTGTGTATGTGTGTGTGTAATGTATGTGTGTGTGTGTGTGTTGTGTGTGTGTGTGTGTGTTGTGTGTGTGTGTGTGTGTGTGTGTTTGTGTGTGCGTGTGTGTGTTTGTGTGTGTGTTGTGTGTGTGTGTGTGTGTGTGTGTGTGTGTGTGTTGTTGTGTGTGTGTGTGTGTGTGTGTGGTGTGTGTGCGTGTGTAATTATGTGTCGAATTATGTGTGGGTTTATTATGTGTCTGAAAAGTAGGTGGCTTGTGCTTGGAGTGTAATGTAGATTCTCAGTTGTCGCTTGTGTCCACAACCTCTTGTGACCTGACTCCCACCCTCCTGAGACTTACGCTCACGTACTTACAATGTTGCCTATGCTCGACCTGCTTGTAGTAAGTTAATCACCTTGTTCAATGGATTACCATTTGCTATTCCTTATTGAATACTTGAGTGCCTATTCTTTATCGTGCTATGAGAGTTAGACCATTCACATTCAGCTTGGCGGTTAATTGGAACCTGGAACCCCACACCGAAACAACCACATATAGGTGATACAGTACTTGTAGTGCAGCTGTAGCACTGTAGATTGTCCAGCCCGATATGACGTCCTGGCATAGATCCAGCTCGATGTATGTCCTGGCGTAGATCCACCTCAATTTCTTCTCGTTAATAATGTACCCTATTCACTGTATTTCTCTCACTGGTCACACGATTGTTTCACTTTATTATCTTTCTTGGGTGAAACTTGACAACGTCGCCTTTCACACTAGCCTGCCCACTCTGCGCCACAACGTTTTTATTTTCTAGATCACTTACAAAATTGTGGCTCTCCCCACACTTATGTGGCTCAGGCAGATTAAAAATCACTTCTAGGATTGTTCACTACCCTGACACACTTAGCAACCCTTGCAGAACACTTGCATAACCCTCAAAAACACTTATATTCCCGGAGCACGGAAGGCGTGACTAGGGTGCTCGCTGTCCCTACTGTGTGTGTGTGTGTGTGTGTGTGTGTGTGTGTGTGTGTGTGTGTGTGTGTGTGTGTGTGTGTGCGTGTGTGCATGTGTGTTACCATTTTGTCCTAGGCACATGTCGATTCGACACTAGGGAGTGTGTGTGTGTGTGTTTGTGTGTGTGTGTGTGTGTGTGTGTGTGTGTGTGTGTGTGTGTGTGTGTGTGTGTGTGTGTGTGCACTCAACTATTTGTACTCACTTATTTCTGGTTGCAGGGGTCGAGACTCAGCTCCTGGCCCCGCCTCTTCACTGATCGCTACTAGGTCCTCTCTCTCCCTGCTCCATGAGCTTTATCATCCCTCTTCTTAATTAAAGCTATGTATAATTCCTGCCTCCACCACCCTAGTTTCCAGACTATTCCACTTCCTGACAACTCTGTGACTGAAGAAATACTTCCTAACATCCCTTTGACTCATCTGAGTCTTCAACTTCGAATTGTGACCCCTTGTTTCTGTGTCTCATCTCTGGAACGTCCTGTCTCGGTCCACCTTGTCAATTCCTCGTAATATTTTATGTGTCGTTATCATGTCTCCCTTAACCCTCCTGTCCTCCAGTGTCGTTAGGCCTATTTCCCTTAACTTTTGTTGTACAAGAATGGTATACAATACCGACAAGATGAAATTAAGACATATGTGCAACATCTAGGTATCTTTATTGTAGACGTTTTGCCATCCAGTGAATTTATCAATACAAATTCCAGGACATAACTTGAAGGCAGTAGTAGGTCTATATACAGAAGATGAGGTAATCAGTCCCTCAACCTTGGAGTTGGTGCGAAGAGCACCGTAGTCGTGGAATCTCCACCACTACGGTGTTAACCTTTCTCTCTTTTGTATTTTATGCCCTCTATTTTTTTCATATTCCATTGAACAAATTCACTCTTAATGCAATTTTTAACTTCTTTTTTTTAAGTAAATAATTCTGTTGCTTGTTCAGTAAGTGTTGCTTAAGCTGCAATTAAGAGTTAAAGTGTTCAATCACTTCATTCCTTGATAATATTTTTTGTTATTGCTCTTGTAAACTGCATTTTCTTGTGTCTGCAATTTTTTTTATTATTGCAATATTGACTCATTTGTAATGATTCTTGTGTAAATTTTGTGCTGCCATTAAATTTTTTTTCTTTCAGAACATTTTTTTTTGTAGTGTTGTGCAGTACTTTTGATTAGTAATTGTTATTTACAATAGTGTTACAGTTTATCTTAGTGCAATATTCTGTGATTTCAGTTTTACATTTCCTGTTCTGTGCATAATATTTTATTCTTTGTGAGTCACATTAATTTTTTATTAGAGAGAATTGCTTTCCCAGTCTATTTCAATTTTGCACAAGATTTATTGATTCCATTTTATATTTTTTTTGTTTGATTTATCAATTATTGTTGAATTTCTTTATTGAAGTGAGAGTAAAGACAACTCACTGTGCCATTAATTCAATTTAAAGTAAATTCGAGTAAATTTGATTTGAGTAAAGTACAGTTTTTCTTGATTATCAAAGTGTTGCTTATCCAGATGAGTATTTTTTTCTGTGAGTTTTCCTTGTTCTACAGTGTGTCTTGTCAATTTTCTTTACTTATGTAGAATAGTTAAGCTTTGTCTCCCATTTAAGCTTATTGTGTCATATATTCTCTCTATTATTCTTGCCTTTATGTCCTTGAGTAAGTTCTCTGAGAAGATGTCCCAATCACTTTTGAATGCTCACTTAGTGTATCATGTCAGTCAAAGTCAATATGAATCAGTCCACAGTACCAATATTTCCTTACTGACTGGAAGACAATACCTAGCCCTTGAGCAATGCGTTTGTTCTCACAGCTTGTATCTGAGATTTGTTAAATGCGAAATGTGAAGTTCAGATTAAGTTCCTATAGATCCGTGAATTACTTATTAACGTAGCTGAGCGGTCAGGCACTAGTAATACTGTCACTCCTGTCTGGAATCCAGCCACAATATCGTGCATGCAGGATAGTGTACAGTTACCTTGGGTTTCAGAGGAACCTCAGACAACTCTGGGTGCTGAGACTACTATTCCTGTGATGGCGACTTGTTCAAGTAGTCGTTCCTTCCCAGGGGATGCTTTGTGAAGAACGTTACTTGTAATGAGTTATGCCATTTCTTGCTGATGTCACAAGCCGTTGCAGAAAGACGTTTCTGTGGCTAGTGTATTCACTTGAGTGTTGTTGTTGTTCCTTGTGTTCCAGATGATGATACTACCCTCGTTGACAGTAATCTGTGCAATGTACAAAGTTGTTTCTCGAGTAATCCTCACATGTTGTTAATGTTTATAAGAGCAGTCTCTTTATAGCTGATACCTCGTGTCACTGTGTGCTACTCAGAATGAATACCAGTATTGTCGACTGTGTTCATTTCCTTTTCCCTGTGCTTGCAGTGAGAGATAGTAGATCCATTCTCCCTTGCTCATATTTCATGTTATAGCATTACTTTTTTTCAACCAGGGAGAGTCATCCACTCCACCGAGTTTGTTCATTCCTCCAGTAAGAAAGAACAGATCCCTTGTGGTCCGGTGTGATTCGATTCCTGTACCAGGAAGATCTTTTTCTGACTGTGAACCCACCAGCACCCATTAGCGACTTTATCATGAGTCAAGAATTACTGTATCGAACAGCCGAGTTGGGTACTCCAAGCAAAAGAGTATACTAGTTAGTAATTCCACAGTCACTAGTGAATGTAGCTGTATCTTTTGTAGATACTTGTTCAGATCTTCCTCAGTCAAGGCATGTGTTAGCCATTGCAAAGGAATTCGATCCACCTAAAGACAATAACCATTCTGCATATGTAAATCTTACCCTCGCAGAGTTGGGTTTAAATGTACATAGCCTGAATAATTAGATGTTCAAGATGAATGAAGTTGTCCACTGTGTGTTTGTTATTAGCTGATCAGTTTTCAGAAACTTTTTTTTTGTGTTCATGTTCCCTCCAAATTATGAGAATTTAGCAGTAATGATCTGTGTGTGCCAGATCTGCCTTTGCTGTTAATTTACTTTCACCTTTGCAAATATGTATTTATTATTCCTCAGAATCCATAGAGTGCATGAATACAGATTGACCGATCAATTCCATCCTTTATTATACCATGATTTGTTCTTATAATTCATAATGCATTATGTTAACATCCATTACGTTAACACCCATTACGATACCATCCATTAGTTCTAAGTTACATATGTCTTTGCCATTGTATAGAATCAGCCCAGAGCCACCTGCCTGTTCAGCCTATAGCATAGTATTGTATGTCGAGACGACTTACGCAACATGACCGAGATGTCAGCATAGTTGCTGATCCCCTATATATGTATATGTTGTCTGAGTGTCATAGTTAGTACCATCCATATGTTTTACATATATGACCCCTTGCTAGGCTCATTGACTAGCTTGTGTGACGTCATGTGATGCCGATGTGAGCACTGCACTCCCAGCCCTCGTCCTCAGTTCCCGTTAGACCTACCAGGCAGCAACAGGCAGGCTGGGTCTCCCCTTCACACTATGCTAATATAAGTGTTACCATCCAACAAGTGTGTTTAACTCCAACCATCACATCTCCATGAACCCTCCCAACATATACTCTGTCTGCAGTCTTCTTTGCCCTTCCCCGATCTTCATGACTGCATTTGGTGTGGTTAAATTCGAGTAGCCAGTTGCTAGACCAGGTGACCAGCCTGTCCGGGTCTCTTTGGAGTCCTGCCTGATCCTGATCTGATTTAATTATTCTCATTAACTTCACATCATCTGCAAACAGGGACACTGCTGAGTCTATCCCTTCTGTTATGTCATTCACATATACCAAAAACAGCACTGGTCCTAGGACTGACCCCTGTGGAACCCCACTCGTCACAAGCGCCCATGTGATACCTCATCACGTACCATGACTCGTTGTTGCCTCCCTGTCAGGTATTCTCTGATCCATTGCAGTGCCCTTCCTGTTATATGTGCCTGATCCTCTAGCTTCTGCACTAATCTCTTGTGAGGAACTGTCGAAGGCCTTCTTGCAGTCTAAGAAAATGCAGTCAACCCACCCCTCTATCGTGTCTTACTTCTGTTACCTTGTCATAAAACTCCTGGAGGTTTGTGACACAGGATTTGCCTTCCATGAATTCGTACTGGCTGTCATTTATAAGCTTGTTCCGTTCCAGGTGCTCTACCACTCTCCTCCTGATATTCTTCTCCATGACTTTGCATACTATACACCTCAGTGACACTGGTCTATAGTTTAGTGCCTCGTTTCTGTCTCCTTTCTTAAAAATGGGAACTATATTTGCTGTCTTCCATACCTTAGGTACTTGCCCAGTTTCGAGGATGAATGGAGATCGTGGTTAGTGGCACACACAACATCTCTGCCTCCTGTCTAAGGACCCACGGGGAGATGTTGTCCAGTCCTATCGCCTTTGAGGTATCAAGGCCACTTAGCAGCTTCTTCACCTCTTCCTCAGTTGTGTGTATGTCATCCAACACTTGTTGGTATATTCCTTCCCAGAGTCCTTCCTGTCTCCACTGTAAATACTTCCTTAAATCTCATGTTGAGCTCCTCACATACCTCTTGATCGTTTCTTGTGAGTTCCCCACCTTCTTCCCTCAGCCTGATCACCTGGTCTTTGTTGTCTTCCTCCTAATGTGGCTGTACAGCAGTTTCGTGTCAGACTTGACTTTCGATGCTATGTTGTTTTCGTACTGTCGCTGGGCCTCCCTCCTTATCTGTGCATACTCGTTTCTGACTCTTCGACTAATCTTCCTATTTTCCTCGGCCCTTTGCCTTCTGTACTTTTTCCATTCTCTAGTGCACATAGTTTTTGCCTCCCTACACCTTTGGGTAAATGAAGGGCTCGTTCTAGTTTTCCCATTATTTCTGTTGCCCTTAGGAACAAACCTTTCCTCTGCTTCCTTGCATTTTGTTGTTAGTTAGTCCATCATTTCGTTTACTGACTTTCCTACCAACTCTCTTTCCTATTGAACCTCCTGCAGGAAGTTCCTTATACCTGTGTAGTCCCCCCTTTTATAGTTTGGCTTTTCCCATTCAACTCCTCTTACCCTCTCCACTTGTAACTCTACTATGTATTCAAAGTTCAGAACAACTTGATCACTATCTCCAAGGGGCCTCTCGTGTGTGATGTTCTCAATGTCTGAACTGCTCAGGGTTAACACGAGGTCCAGTCTTGCTGGTTCATCCTGTCCTCTCTCTCTGGTAGTGTCCCTGACGTGTTGATCCATGAGGTTTTCCAGTACCACATCCATCATCTTGGCTTTCCATGTTTCGGTACCCCCATGTGTCTCCAGGTTTTCCCAATCAATCTCCCTCTGGTTGAAATCGCCCATAATCAGTAACTTTTCTCTAATCGAGTGAGCTCTTCTGGCCACCTCAGCCAGTGTGTCCACCATCACTCTGTTGCTCTCTTCATATTCGTCTCTTGGCCTCCTGCAGTTCTGTGGTGGGTTATACATCACTGCTATGACTACCTTATGTTCCCCAGATTGAATTGTACCTATGTAATCCTTTTCTCCAATCTCGCGCTCGCGCGTGTGTGTGAGTGTGTGTGTGTGTGTGTGCATGTATTTATTCCGGCCTTTTCTACCTTTCTCGCCTCATTGTGACTAACAATGGTTCAGGACCAAAACATCTGTTCCTGACGTCAATGTGGGTTTTTGTTTATTGAGCGAGCAATTACAGCAGCATCGTAAGGCACTTCAGACTTACATGTCACTGGTCATCGTGTTAGTGTGCTGCTCTCACACCCTTGTTTCTGTACTAATCGTCATTCTTCACAGGATAATCACCGCAGGATAACCACCGCAGGATAACCACCGCAGGATAACCACCGCAGGAGGGTTAGAAGATGGAAAAAAATTAAAAACAAATGCAGTACAATATGATCCTTTATTGACTACGTTTCGCCCACACAGTGAGCTTTATCAAGACACAAATAGATCTACCTGGGTAAAGAGTACATGAGTATATGTAGTGAGGAGAGTCAGGTAAAGAATGCCGGGTGAGTTAGAAGAGTAAGGATAGATGACGGAGGTCAGTCTGTGTTATGTTTGTGTCGGTGAGGTAGATACCAGGGAGGCTGCTTTTTACGATTTTACCCCACTACTGCCTAGCCATTACATATGATAATCACAATATAACTGAAGAAATATTTTGTGGCACCAGTGTGGCTCAGATGCATCATTAAGTGCCATTTGTGTCCCATTGTTCCCGTTACCTGCCTATCGAAGTGTTTTCCCTCCCATCTTATCAAGTATTGTAAGTATCTTGCACGTCGTAATTATGTCTCCTCTGGCACTGCTGTCTACTAATATTATCAGGTTCATTTCATGTATTGTGTGTGTGTGTGTGTGTGTGTGTGTGTGTGTGTGTGTGTGTGTGTGTGTGTGTGTGTGTGTGTGTGTGTGTGTGTGTGTGTGTGTGTGTGTGTGTGTGTGTGTGTACTCACCTAGTTGAGGTTGCGGGGGTCGAGTGTGTGTGCATGTGTGTGTGTGTGTGTGTACTCACCTAGTTGGGGTTGTAGGGGGCGATGTGTGTTGTGTGTGTGTACTCATAGTTAAAGGTTGCAGGGGTCGGTTTTGTGTGTGTGTGTGTGTGTGTGTGGGGTTGTTTGTGAGCCCTCTACCCACTCTCCCTGAGGTATCCCACGAGTGAGCACGTCCCCTGTATTTTCCCAGTGCTTAACAAAATTTGGGAATACATATAAAAGGTACAAATAAAAAAAGGGAACTATGGCGGGAGTTTACTTAATAACATAAAAGGGCTAAAATTACAACTTATCCTGAAAAAAATTTTAACACAATATAACAATTGACCTATGGGGACTTTTTAAACCCCGGGGGGGAAGGGGAAAGGATTTACCCAGTAACAGGGAAACTAGTACCGTTTTAAATTCACCGACCGCTGACCCGAGATTCCAAAATGCGTGGTCCACTACCACGGGGGCCCTGTCCAGGGGCTCTCGCTCCCCGGACCCTGCCCCCAAAAAACCTCTTTGCCCCGCTTTTTCCCCTTTGGCTTATTCGAAATCAAAGTCCCCCCCCTCCCCCAATTTGGTGTATGTACCCGTGTTACGACCTGGGGGCCGAGGTCTGACCCCGTTAAGAAAAAAAGGGACCTCAGCCCGTGGGCGTGACAAACCCGAATTTGCAAAGGCAGGGGGTGGACCATTAATTATGGTCCCCCTTTAGAGACCCAAAAGCCCATCTGAACCATCACACCCCCCTTTCCCCCCCCCCCCCCCTTTAAAAAATTTATCGGGGGAATTGGCAATTTGCCCTAAGTTATTAGACTTTTTTTAAAATCCTAACCCTTTTTATTCTATTCCCAAATAAAATTAACAAATAATAGGGAAATTCACACTGATCATTTGCTTCAAAAAAATTTCTAGCACAAGAAACGAAAAACAATGATTTCTGGTGCGAAACCTCCTTATCCGTCATTCCCCTTAAAAACAAAATTTTCGGGCTCCGTCCCTTTCCCTTTACTCTCCCTTAAAAATTTAAACTAGCTCCTGTAGTAAAACCCCTCGCTAATTAACCATTGAAAAACCCTGGAAGGTTTTCCGGGGTTTTAGAAAACAGCCCCAGCGGGAAATTTTTTCCTTCAAGAAATCTTGAAAATTTGAACCATTACCCGACCACAATGTCGCTTTTTCCCTTGCACCCAACCATGCCCATTCTTTTAAAAGGGCCCAGGAATCCCCCAGGCCCAAACCCTTTATCCCTTTTTCAAGGAACTAAAAAAAAACCTCCCCCATCCCCCACATAAAGGAACCCTCTTTTTGACGGCGAGCCGATTGGTTTTTACTTTTTCTCAACCCCTAAAAAAGGAAAAAAAAATTTGCTATCTCTCGGTTTTTCCCTCCCGGAAAAGGAGCTAGCTCACATAATAAACAAAAACCTTATTTGTCCCAACAGCTGACATAAATAGGGCACCCCCTAGCAGTAGGGGATACCTTACAAAATACCACTCTAATCATCTTTTCCCCAAGTTTTCACTGGCTAGTAGTAAATGAAAAGGGTTTTGGTTGTTGGGGCCATGCTTTTTGCCCCCCAGGGAGAAAGCTTCTAAAAAACCCCTTTGGGCAGAAATATGAAGGGGTCGACGGGGGAAAGGACTGGGGCCCCCATTGCAGTTTTCCCTTTCATCTCACCAAAAAGATCTGTTTTACTGCTTTTTCTAGAAAGGGGGTTAGCCAGAAGTTTTCTGGCCCCCCTTGGCATTTTCCTTTTTTGGGGCCTGTCTCATTTTTGTGGACGTCGTTGGCGTTTGGGAACGCTCATGCGGGCCCCCTTTTCTTTGAAAGCACAGCTTCTGGGAATTTCACGACCCCAAGCAAGCAGTTTTATTTTCACCACACAAAAACCCCTCAGGCCCCAAAGGCCACCCTTCCAATCCGTCCAGCCCCCCCGCAACTTCCACCTCTTGCAGGGTTTTGGCACAGAGCGGCTACCGCTTTTCCTCAAGTCTCCCAGGTCAAATAATGCCCTTTTTTGGGGGACCCCAAACTGATTTTGGCATTTTCTGCGTCCCCAATCACTCCGGCCCAAAATAGATTCCGGGAAATTTTCCCTTTGGACGCCCTGGAAACTTTCTCCACATCTCCTGTGAATAATAGTAGAGGGCATTAATTTTTTCTACAGGTGACGGGGGTTTTATTGTTGGTGGGCAGGTCTCTAAAAGTATTGACCCTCGACCTAAAGGGCCGAGGCGGATGGTCAGTCCTTCCCTCAGGGGCCCCATTTACTCACAACACTCCCCTCCTCCAGCAATAATTCCCTTAAAAATTTGGGCCCTATACATTTTTTGGACCTTGTATTCAAACAACTTTTTCCCTCTACCAGCTGATGAAACCTATTTTTCCCCTCATTTTACCTCGTCTTTACAGTCCTTTCATCCACCACTTTAAACATTAGGAAATTACTATTTCCTCCTCAAAACCCAGAAGGGTTTTTTTTTTTAGTTTATTAAAAAGGAAAAAATTTCCCCCTCACTTGGCCCCTCAAAAACCCTTTTTAAAACTTCAAAATTTACTGGCCCCATTTTCTCTAAGAGGCGGAAAAGGGCCTTTTCCCAACCTTTGGAACCGAGGGACCTACTTTGTTAGGGTTTTTCCTCTTTTTTTCCATTACTAGGTTACCTTCCCTTAATTTTAAGAGGCTTCCTTCCCTGTCATATTTTAAGTGGGCATTTTTTTCCCCTGCGCTCGGGCCGGGGTTTTCCCCTGGGCGGCGGGTTCCCAAGCGGGTTCTCTTTTTTGGGTTGGGACTTCTAAAGGGAAAATTTCCCTCCCCCCCGTATTTTGACAACTTTTTGGGGTTCACCAAGCCTGCTGCAAAATTTTAGTCTTCCCCTGAAAATTTGGAATGGGGGGTTTTGTGTCCCGGGTTGTTTTGGATAACGCGGTGTTTAAAGAAAATTGAACAAGGGTATATATTTATCCCATTGAAAATGGTTCTTTCCTGAGAAAATTGGCTAGTGTATTTTTGACTACTGGTTACGTTTCTCCCCCTTTAAAACCATTGGGCCTGTGGATAAAAAAACTGTCGTAAATGCTGTCATTATTTCAAAGGGGTTTTTTCAAACCTCTGCAAATACCTTGTTTTTTAAACTCTGAACCTTGATCAGTTACTAATTCTCAAAGGAGGCCCAAAAATATTGCACGAAAAAAATCAAGGGGGCGCCCCCTGCAACGGGTCGGGTGGGTCTTTTTTTTAAAGGGAGGGGTTAAAAATTTTGGGGTAAAACCGTCCCGATGGTCCCCCCGCAAAAGAACATACCTTTTTCCTAAATAACAAATTATGAAAGGGGTCGATAAGATCTGCACCAACCCGGTTAAGGGCTCCTTAATCTCGGAAAGACGCAATTCCATTTTAACCTGGGGGTTTACCTTTCCTTTTTGGGGAAATTTTCCAAAACATTTTACATTTTTGGGGTTACATAATCGGAAAACCAGGAAAGTAGAACATTTTTTTTGGGGCCCTTTAAAAAGTCCAAAAAAAAGGAACACCGGGAGGGGCCGGGGCCATCTTTGGGAAGGGGGGTTGTGAAAGGGGGGCTTTTAACTTGGGGCGGCCTTTCCTGGGGGGAAATTTTGGGTATTAACTTTTTTGCTGAAAACCTGAAACGATCTTTCAGCTCCGAAATTTCCAAAAGGGGTTGCACCCCGGGGTTTCACCGGGGGGAATTTCTCAATAAGGGGGATTGGCTTTGTGGAAAGGGAAAGCCTCCCCTTTCAAATTACTCTTTAAAATCCCCTTCCAACCGGGGGGGTTCTCTTATTCCATTGGGGCCCTTTTAATTTTTATTGTTAACATTTCAATATTAACATCAAATTTTTTGCTGCTACTTTTCCTAAAAAATTACTTTTGGGTTTCATGGTTTTTAGGCTCCGGTTTAAAAAGGAATTTGGGTTTCGGTGGGGCGGGACAGTTCGAAACCCCCTTTCTAAAACATCCTAGGACAGCGAGTTTTTCTTTTTAAATATGGGGCCCCTTTTTCCCTTTTGATCTGTTTTAAATTTTAAAATGGCGCTGAAAAAAACATAGGGTTTCAAAGTATCCACACTTTTTCCCAATAAAAAGGGCTTTTTTACAGTGATGGCTTCCCTTTTGATTTCCGGGTCCTTTAATCTTTCGGCTAAAATACGAAACGGGGTGGGGGTTTTATTTTCCTTTTTCTCTTTGCATTAGGCAACCCCTATTGCAACTGCTAAAGCGTCTTTTATATATCTAAAACTCTCTGGAAAAATCAGGGACCACAAATCCGGGCTCATTGTAAGCTCACCCTTTTAAATTTTTCGTGGACCAACTCATGTTCTTCTTTCCATACAAACTTAGCTTTCTTCTTAGTTAATCTGCATGGTGTTTGTACCCTCTCCCAAAACCCTTAATATGTTTCTAAAGTATCCGGGCTGCACCTAGGAACCCCCCTGATTTCCCTTTGCTGTTCTAGGTCTTGGCTTTAAAGTTATTCCCCTTACACTTACCCAGGGTCATGGGGGAAACCCCTTCAGGGCTCACCTGAAACCCTAAAAAATTTTAAAAGTATTGGCTGCTATTATACTTTTTTTTGATTAAAATTAAACCCTGCTTTTCCAGTATTTTTTAGGGGGTTTTAAAACCAAGGTTGTCTACATTTTCTGGAAAGGACCGGGATTTAGACTCCCAAACATCATCAAGTTTATGCCGGGGTTGTCTACCCAACACAGGGCAAAGGGAAGTTTATAGCTCTTTGGAAGCTAGGGGGGCGGGGTTTTTTAAACCCCCGTAGTGCATTCTTTTAAATTTGGGAAATAATCTCCCCCCTTTTCCCCTAAAAAATGCGGCCCTTCTCTCTATTTTTCTGAAGGGGGTTGGGCCCAAAAAGGGCCTGAAAAGGTCCAAAGCCGAAAAAAAAAACTTGGGCTTTTCCCCAAATAAATTTAAAGAATTTCCGGGAAATTAAAGGAGAAAGGGATAATTTCAGCAAATTTTTTTAATTTTCATTCATTTTCCCTATAATCCACACAAAAACCGAAAAGGTTTTTGGGTTTTTTAACCAAAAATTCCGGGTGAGACCACGGTGATAAACCCGGGTTTCAATTAAAAACGTTCTGGGCAGGGTATTACATTCCTCCCTTATTATTTCTCTTAGCCTCTTCGGGTTCCCTCCTTTGAGGGGTTTGGCAGGTAAACTGTCCCCTGTGGGTTTATAGTTTGCTCTTTCGGGGGCGGGAAAGGGCTATATCCCCCTTCATCCATTGAAAAAATTTTGGGAAAAGGGTTCCCTTTAAAAAGAATTCTTTATTATTTCCTTTCAGAACATTTTTAAATGATTTAGATTTACATCTTTAAATGTTTTTCCCCCCTTTTATTTTGGGTTCTGGGGGGGAGGGGCGGGTTTGTAAATACCCTTTGGGGGACTCTGGTTTTTAAGTGCCCCAAAAATTTGTTGACCTCGGGCAGGTAGCTTAAGGGAAGTGGTTAAAAAATTTTAAGGTCGGGGGGGATAATCTCAGTGATAAAAAACCTTTACCTTTCCTTAAATTTCTTTAACGTTTTTACTTGTCGTTTTAATAAACTGGTTTTAAGATATTTTTTTTTTTTTTTTCTCAGAAACCTGGGCTAGTTGATGAGGAAACCGGGAAGGATTCTAGTTTCCCAGCTAATTGAAGTTTACTTCCTGGCTCGCCTTCCTTTCCCACGGGAACCTTTAAAAAAATTTGAATGTAATTAGGTGGACAAAAACCTGGTTATATAATACTTGAACTGCTTAATCGGGCGCGCAGAGTTAAACTTTGGGTAACGGGCGCTTAAAAAAAGTGATTTAGTTTGGGGTTTTTTTTAATAATTTTTTTACTCCCTTTCCCTTAACGACAAGGGAAATTAAAACCCTTCTGAGAAAATCCATACCTAAGTTAAAGGGTCCCGGGAAACCCTTACCCCGACACTACTAAAAAACGTGAATTTTTTAATTTTCACCCATTAAAAGTACAGGTCCGTTTGCCCCTCAACTTTAAACATAATTACCCAATTTACAGCGTAATACTTTTCTTAGCTTTGCTTATTTTAAAAACCCCCTCCAGTTATTAAATAATCCCGTTAAAATTATTGACCCGACTTCCCCTACAAGGGAAAAGCTACCAATTTTTTTCCATTTATTTCTTTTTTTAAAAATTCATAGGTCTTTCATCTTTGGTAACAGGTTATCAGCCCTGTCTTTCAAAACCTTGACCTTCTTCTTTTGTTAGGAACCCAAAATTAGGGCAGTTGGGGCCCCAATATGGCCAAACCCGCCACACTCCCCAAAATTTTTATTTGTTCTCGAGCATTTTTGTTTAAACCCCCCACCACCCCCTGTCCTGCGGGGCGGGGGGGGGATATACTTCCATTATTTTGGGTTTTCGCCACTATGGGACTCAGGTGTTTAAATTCTTGAGGCAAAAAATTTATCTCCCTTTTCTGTCTCTACCAACTCGAACCCCGGAGACATGCATTTCTGAAAATAGTTCTTCGAAGGGGTTTTTAACCTAGTACCCCTTTGCAACTCTAGGGTTTTCATCCAGACTGGCAGCCCTTCACAAAATACCCGCTTTTTTAAAGCTCCAGCTGTTCTGCATTTTATTTTAAAATTCCGTTAAATTCCTTTTTCCCCCTGGACCATACCAAAAACTGAAGTCCCTTTAAATGTGTCCCCCCTTCGTTTTCAATTGTTCCAAAGGGTTTTGTGGATATTTTCAAATGATACTGCGGTTTTTGGAACCTATGTCTTATAGATCCTTAAAATTTTTCCCCGGGCCTTTACGTTAATAAAAAATTTTGGGAGACTAAAATGGATCTGTGTTTTCTACAGTTGCCCTGAATCCCCCGTGAAAAATTTTATTTTTTCATCGAATATTTAAACAAAATGGCCTCAAAATTTTTAATCCAAACTTCTTTCTTTGATTTTCTTTCGATGGGATTCCTCGGCAAATCTTCTACAAAGAAAAATTTTGGGGAATTTTTTAAATTTTGGCCTATCAACAATTAATGTCCCCCACCCTTGGTTCCAACCTACTATTGGAGGTTTTAAAGCCCCAGATAAAAAACTTTTGCTGGGGAAACAAGGGTTTTGTTGGGACGTTGAGTGGGTTGGTTTGGGGAAAGGGTTGCCTGGGGGAAGGGGGACTAAAATTTTGGGGGTTTGGGGCCCGGGGGTCCCCGGGAAAATTTGATAAGGACCCTTTCCGGGGGAAATTTCTGAATGGTTTTCCCCGCTGTAGTTACACGGTTTGGGTGTTTTGGGGTTTTTTTTTTACAGGGGGAAAAGCATTGGGCAGGTGAACACCGAAACAGCAGGGAAAGGAATTTGGGTTTCTGAGGGGTTAGGTATACTAGTTAAATGTTTAAAAAAGGGGCAGAAGTGGGGAACCCTAGAAAGGGAGCTACCCCGGGGTTGGGGAAACAGGTTTCAACAAAAAGGGGATTGGGCGGGGTTACTCATAACTTGAGGGGAATTAAAAACTTTGAAAACACAAGTTTAAGTTAAGGAATTTTCTAAGTAAGCATTAAATGGTTATTAAAAACGGAGGTATGGGGTTAGTAAACATCCCGGGTTTGGTTTAAAATTTGAAAACTCCCCCGGGTAACTGCAGTTTGGGAGATGTATTAGATACAATGGGGGCCTAGATTCGTGGTACTTTCGGGGGGTTTAAATTGGGAAACCCATATTCGTTTTGACCTTTGGGCCTGGGGATGGGTTTTTCCCCCGACCTATGTACCCCTGAAGTATTATTTATCACTGAAATCTCATTTTCTTTATTTTTTTTACCCTCATAACATTAAACGCTGAATCTTGCTGTGGAAAACCCTGTTGCTAGGGCCCTTCACTTTTAGGCCCGGTGCGGATCACTAAAATTTGAAGTTAGCCTCTGCCCTTCTGTTCACGAGGGGTTCACCTGATCCTACCCGGGTCGTCTGACTGCAATATTTTAAAAGTCTTGCTACGCAAATTTTTAATTTGGGCATCACCCCCCTGACAAACATAAGAGTTTGGATTGTCCTGGTTATTCTTAAGGTTACAGTCACAGTTTAAAGGTTTTTTTTTAAAAAAAATGATAGGGGGGACACAAAAAAAAATTAATATTTTGGGTTTTTATACCCAAAAACCCACCAGTCGTAAAGCACGTGAGGCCCCTTTTAATGATAAAAAAGCTAAACCGCTGCCACCATGTGAGACCTCTACCCCACCTACCCGAGGTACCCAGCGAGGGGAGCACGTCTCCTGTAATCCCGTGCTTTAAAAGAAAAAGGGAAAACAAAAGAAGGTACAAATAAAAAGGGACCAAATTTTATAGTTTTCTTTAAAAACCCTAAAAGGGCGAAGAATACAACATATTTTGATGGAAAAATTTACACAAAATAAAATTGACCTATGAGCTTTTTACCCGGGGGGAAGGGGAGATGTTTTTAGTAAAAAAGGAAATAGTACTCCCTCTTAATTCAAGACCACTGACCCGAGATTCCCAAAGCATGGTTTTTACTACAACCCCGGCTTTTTCCAAGCTCTTCCCCTCCCCCGGACCTGCCCCCAACAACCTCTTTGCCCCCTGTTTCCCCGGGGTTATATTGTAGTTTAAATACCCCCTCCCAATGGTGTATTTCCCCGTCTTAAACCTGACGCCGAAAGGTTTTGGAAAAGCCGTTAAGAACAAAAGACCTCAAACGTGGGGTGACTACCCGGGAAATTTTTTCTAAGGCAGGTGTGACCATATAATTTTGGTCTCCCTAAGACCCCCCACAAGCCCTTTTTGAACGCATCACGTGTGTGGGGTGTGTGGGGGGTGTGTTTTGCGTACTAAACCAAACTGTAAATCACCCAGTTGAGGGTTTGCAGGGGTCGAGCTCCCGCTCCTTTGGGCCCCCCCCTTTCACTGGTCCCCTACTAGGTCCCCTTTTCCCTAACCGTGAGCTTTATCATACCCCCTGCTTAAAGCTATGAAAGGATCCCGCCTCCACTACCCTTGTTCCCAAACTTTTCCCCTTCCCTGACTACTCTATGGCTGAAGAAATACTTCCTAACATCATGGGATAAATCTGGTTTTCTTCAACTTCCAACGGGTCCCCCCTTTTGTTGTGTCCCATCTCTGGAAAAATCCGTCTTTGCCCCTCATCAATTCCTCTCAATTTTTTTAAGTCGTTATTTTTTGTCCCCCCTATTTCCCCCGGGCCCCCCAGTGCCCCAGGGTTTATTTTTTCCCCTTTAAACCCCCCCCTCGTAGGAAAATTCCTCTTAGTCTGGGGAAAAGTCCTTTTTGCCCAAAACCCTTTTCACTTTCTCTACTTTCTTTTCGTGTTTTGGGTATGTGTGGGGTTTTCCAAAAATGGGCCGCATAGTCCAGTTTGGGCCTAACGTACACGGGGTACAGGGGCCCTGAAGATTCTTATTAAATGGGCGGAATGCGGGGCCGGGGGGTTTTCTATTCGCCCATATATTCAGCAGTTATTTTGGGTTTATTGCACTTCCCGGAGATGTGCCTGGTGTTATACCCCCCCCCCAAAATCTTTTTCCTTGAGTGAGGTTGTAAAACTCTGGCCCCCTAGACTGCCTCCGTTTTGCGGTCTTTTTTGCCTTCCCCAATCTTTATGATTTTCACTTTGGGGGGATTTTAACCTTTCCGGAGCCAATTGCTGGGCCCGGTCTTTCAGCCTTTTCCATATCCCCCTTTTTAGTTCTGCCCGTCTTCCATCAATGAATTCATCCCTCAAAATTATGTCATCTACAAAAGGGGCACCCCCGGGGACTATTCCTTTTCCCTCATGTCATTTACAAATACCAGAAAACACTGGTCCTTGGACTGACCCCGTGGGGGCCCCGCTGGTCACAGGTTTCCCATTCTGAACCCCCGCCACGTTTCCATGAATCCCCTTTGTCTTCCCGACAAGTTTTGTGGGGGGTTGGGTGGTGTGTTGTGTGGTGTGTGTGTGTGTGTGTGGGTGTGGTGTGTGTGTGGGTTTTGTTGTGTGTGTGTTTTGGGGGGTGTGTGGGGTGTGTGTTTTGTGTGTGGGGGTTGTGGGGTGTGTACTCCCTATATGGATCAAACTACATGTGGTTGCAGGGGTCGATTTTAAAGCGCGTTGTGTGTGGGCAAAGTCAATAAAATACGTTTAAACGTTTAAGTTACGATAATAGGTTGATTAATTTAAACCATGGCTGCATTAACCTCATCTCGTCTTCCGTTCCATATTCTTTTATGTTTTGTAATTTTTTTATCCCCTTCCCCCCATCCCCAAAATTTTTTTTTTTGGACATTTGGGGTTTTAAAGTTTTAAAAATTTTTTCAAATCTTTCTCCGGGAAAAGCCCAGCCCCTGGGTAGGTGTTTTCCCCGTGGCCCCCCCCTCTACTTATATTTTTAACATGTTTAAAACCCCACAATACCCCCTAACCTGTAAAACCCCCCATTTTAAACCCCTTTTTTTGAGAATAAACTTGAATTGAATTGAAAAATGTAACCAGGGATACCCGGGGGAGGCCTTTTTGTAGTTGTTGATTGGTTTTTTTTTCTCTTTTTCCAAAATTCGTTATTATTTCGTTGATTGACAGGGGGGAAACCTCACCCGATCGGTTCAAAAAAATTTTAACGGTTGGGGGATGACCAAAACCGGGCAACAACCAAAGCAATTATTGGCAATTTGTTGCAGGTGATCCAAATGAAAAGTTTGTAAAACCCACCCCCTTTCCTTTTCCTCTCTCTCTCTCCCCTCTCTCTCTTCCCCCTCTCTCTCTCTTCTTCCCCTCTCTCTCTCCCCCCCTCCCCTCTCCCCCCTCTTCTCCTCTCCCTCCCCCCCTCTCCCCTCTCTCCTTTTT
This sequence comes from Cherax quadricarinatus, assembly GCF_026875155.1. NCBI lineage: Eukaryota > Metazoa > Arthropoda > Malacostraca > Decapoda > Parastacidae > Cherax > Cherax quadricarinatus. The sequence continues at coordinate 48,164,842 of NC_069409.1, forward strand.
CTCTCTCTCTTCTCTCTCTTTTCTCCCCTCTCTCCTTCTTTTTTTTTTTTTTTTTACGCAAGGGGTTTAACAAGGTTTAAGGACCCTAGCTTTTTTTGACAAGCATTCAAAAGGTTTAAAGGGTTCCTAACCCTTTTTTGGTAAGCTAAGAGCTGTTACCTATATCAGCTCTTTCTCTCTCCTCTCTCTCCCCTTTTTCCATTCTCTTCTCTCTCTCTTTTCTCTCTCTCTCTTTTCCCTCTCTTCCCCCATTTTCTTTCTTTCCATTTTTTCCAGGGTTTGTCATACTCAATATTGCAGAAAATGTATGTTAGTCTGAAACCCGCGGTTTTTGTAAGCATGAAGTCAGGTTTTTGTTGGGGATTGTTGCTGTGTTGGTTTTCTGCTGTGGGTGTTGTTTTTGGTGTGTGCTTTTTTGGGGGTGTGCATTTTGTGTGTGTGTGTGTGTGTGTGTGTGTGTAAATGTGGTAAACCCCCTAAAAAGTATCCCCCTAATTGTGGGTTTCAGGGGGCGAGACTAGCTCCTGGCCCCCCCCTTTTTCACTGATCCTACTGGGGCCTCTCCTGCTTCCTGACTTTGTCATACCTCTTCTTAAAAAAATTTTTATGGTTTTCCCGCCTCCACACTTCACTTTAGGGTATTCCACTTGCTGACAAAAATCTATTTAATGAAGAAATATTCCTAACCCTCCCTTTTTGAATCGTCTGAGTCTTCAGCTTCCCGTTGTGCCCTTTTCCCTGTGTCCCCCCTCTGGAAAAAATCCTAACCCCTGTCCCCTTGTCTTTTCCCCGCAGTATCTTGTATTTTCGGTTTTCAAGTCCCCCCCTGGACCCTTTTTTCCTCCAGTGGGCCCTCGTCCCCATTTCCCCTTTAACCTTTCCCCGTAGGGCATTTCCCCTTTAGCTCGGGACTAGCCCTTTTTTGAAAAACCTTTTACTTTCTCTTTAAATTTTTGAGTGCTTACCGGTGTGGGGTTTCCCGGGCTGGTCTGCATACTCCAATATGGGCCCCAACATTTCACAGTGTACAGTGGTTTTTGAACCCTTCTTTCTTAAGGTATTTGGGAAAGCAATTTTCGGGGTTTTCCAGGGGCCCCAGGGTGCAGCGGGTTTTTTGGTTGATGTGTGCCTCCGATGAGTGCTCCGGGTGTTATGGGGCACCCCAAGGGGCTTTCCCCCCTGAAATGAGGGGCTGTAGTCCTTTTTCCACTTAGCCTAAAACTCTGTCTGCGGTTTCTTTTCCCCCCAATTCCCTTTATGACTTTGCATTTGGGTGGGTTGAAATTTGGAAAAAGCCAGTTTTCTGGACCACATGTCCAAGGGCCTTTTCCGGTCCTTTGCCGTCCTGTCACCCCGTCCGATTTTAAATTTTTCCATCAAAATTCCGCCATCTGCGAAAAGGGACACTTTAGGTCTATTCCTTCCCCTAAAGTCCCTTAATTTTACAAAAATAGCACTGGCCAAAATGAACCCCTGGGGGACCCCGCTCGTAAAAAGGGCCCACTGTGATACCTCTTCACGTACCATGACTCGTTGCTGCCTCCCTGTCAGGTATTCCCTTATCCATTGCAGTGCTCTCCCTTTTACATGCGCCTGATCCTCCAGCTCTGTACTAATCTCTTGTGGGGAACTGTGTCAGAGGCCTTCCTGCAGTCTAGGAAAACGCAATTTACCCACCCCTCTCTCTCGTGTCTTACTTCTGTTACCTTGTCATAAAACTCCAGGAGGTTTGTGATACAAGATTTGCCTTTCATGACCCATGCTGGTTTTCATTTATAATCTTGTTCCTTTCCAGGTGTTCGACCACTCTCCTCCTGATAATCTTCTCCATGACTTTGCACACAATACATGTCAGAGAGACAGGTCTGTAGTTTAGTGCCTCGTTTCTGTTTCCTTTCTTAAATATGGGGACTACATTAGCTGTCTTCCATTTCTCAGGTAGTTGCCCAGTTTCAAGGGATGTGTTGAAGATTGTGGTTAGAGGCATGCACAGCATCTCTGCTCCTTCTCTAAGGACCCATGGGGAGATGTTGTCCGGTCCCATCGCCTTTGAGGTGTCAAGGTCACTTAAAAGCTTCTTCACCTCCTCCTCAGTTGTTCGTATGTCATCCAACACTTGTTGGTATATTTCCCTCTTGATGTTCCCTTCTGTGCTGTCTTCCCACAGCCCTTCCTGTCTCTACTGTAAAAACTTCCTTAAATCTCCTGTTCAGCTCCTCACATACCTCCTGATCATTTCTTGTGAGTTCTCCACCTTCTGTCCTTAATCTGATCACCTGGTCTTTGACTGTTGTCTTCCTCCTGATGTGGCTATACAACAGTTTCGGGTCAGTCTTGATTCTCGATGCTATGTCATTTTCATACTGTCGCTGGGCCTCCCTCCTTACCTGTGCGTACTCATTCCTGGCTCTGCGACTGCTCCCTATTTTCGTGTGTTCTCTGCCTTCTGTACTTTTTCCATTCTTTATTGCACTTTGTTTTTGCCTCCTTACACCGTCGGGTAAACCAGGGGCTCGTTCTGGTCTTCCTGTTGTTACTGTTGCCCTTGGGAATAAACCTTTCCACTGCCTCCTTGCTTTCCTGCCAGTTCTCTGTCCCACTGGACCTCCCGCAGGAAGTTCTTCAACCCTATGTAGTCCCCTCTTTTATAGTCAGGCTTTTCCCATTCAACTCCTGTTATTCTCTCCACTTGCAGCTCTACTATGTATTCAAAGCACAGAACCACGTGGTCGCTAGCTCCTAGGGGACTCTCATACTTGATGTCCTCAATGTCTGAGCTACCCAGGGTGAACACAAGGTCCAATATTGCTGGTTCATCCTCCCCTCTCACTCTGGTAGTGTCCTTAACATGTTGGTGCATGAGGTTTTACAGCACAACGTCCAACATCCTGGCTCTCCATGTTTCGGGACCCCCATGAGGCTCCAGGTTTTCCCAGTCAATCTCCCTGTGGTTGAAATCCCTCATAACCAGCAACTTTGCTCTGCTGGAGTGAGCTCTTCTTAGCCTGGTGGCTAAAGCTCCCGCTTCACACACGGAGGGCCCGGGTTCGATTCCCGGCGGGTGGAAACATTTCGATACGTTTCCTTACACTTGTTGTCCTGTTCACCTAGCAGCAAATAGGTACCTGGGTGTTAGTCGACTGGTGTGGGTCGCATCCTGGGGGACAAGATTAAGGACCCCAATGGAAATAAGTTAGACAGTCCTTGATGATGCACTGACTTTCTTGGGTTATCCTGGGTGGCTAACCCTCCGGGGTTAAAAATCCGAACGAAATCTTATCTTATCTTATCTCTTAAGTGTGTCCACAATTGCTCTGTTGCTCTCTTCATGTTCCTCTCTTGGCCTCCTGCAGTTCTGTGGTGGATTATACATCACTGCAATGACCACTTTGTGTTCCCCAGACTGAAGTGTACCTGCTATGTAGTCTCTTTCTCCCGTCTCATCTATGCCTTCCATTTTCTCGAATTTCTATCTGTTTTTTACGAGCAGAGCAACCCCACCTCCTCCCCTGCCCCTTCTATCTTTCCTCATGATCTGGTATCCTGGTGGGAAGATTGCATCTGTTAATGTCTCCGTGAATTTTGTTTCTGTAACTGCTATGATGTCAGAGGGATCGGTGTGTGATGGTTGGTTTGGATTGTTCAGTTGCCTTGGGGGTGTCGTGGATGGAGTCCTTCTGCAGGTGTTTCTGGGGGTGTGCTTATCCTTCCATTTGATCCTGGGTTATTCTGCTCTCCTTTTTCATGTGTGTTCACGAGCGCGCGCGTGTGTGTGTGTGTGTGTGTGTGTGCGTGCGTGTGCATGTACTCACCTATTTGTACTCACCTATTTGTGGATGCAGGGGTCGAGTCACAGCTCCTGGCCCCGCCTCTTCGCTGATTGCTACTAGGACCTCTCTCTCCCTGCCCTATGAGCTCTATCATACCTCGCCTTAAAACTATGTATGGTTCCTGCCTCCACTACATCACTTTCTAGGCTATTCCATGGCCTGACTACTCTATGACTGAAGAAATACTTCCTAACATCCCTTTGATTCATCTGAGTCTTCAACTTCCAATTGTGACCTCTTGTGTCTGTGTCCCATCTGTGGAACATCCCATCTCTCTCCACCTAGTCTATTCCGTGCAGTATTTTATATGTCGTTTTCATGTCTCCCCTGACCCTCCTGTCCTCCAGTGTCGTCAGGCCGTTTTTCCCTCAACCTTTTTCATAGGACAACCCCCGTAGTTGGGATAGTCTTGTTGAAAACCCTTTTCATTTCCTAATTTTTTTAAAGGCTTGACTAGGTGTGGATTCCAAACTGGTGCTGCATACTCCAGTAGGGGCCGATTAGATGGTAACAGAGCTTAAAACGAATCCTTACTGAGGTTCGGAACGCTATCCGTGGGTTTGCCAGGCCCGAGTTTTGCGCATTTATCTGATTGATGTGCCCCTCAGGAGATTGCTCGGTGTTATACCACCCCCGATCTTTTTCCCTTGATGGGTTTGCAGTCTTTGGCCTTTAAAACTATATGTGTTGCGGTCTTTTTGCCTTCCCCAATTTTATGATTTGCATTTGGGCCAGGGTTTAAATTAAAGGAGCCTTTACTGGGACCAGGCTTGTACCTGTCCAGGTCTCTTTGTGCCCTGCCTGATCCTGTCCGATTTGATTCTTCTCATTAACTTCACATCATCTGCAAAAAGGAATTCGGTCTATCCTTCCGTTATGTGTTTCAATTCCCAAAGAACACACAGGTCCTAGGACTGACCCCTGGGGAAACCCCCTTTTCACGGGCCCCATCTGACACCTCATCGCGTACCATGACTCGTTGCTGCCTCCCTGTCAGAATTCTCTGATCCTTGCAGTGCCTTTCCTGTTTTTGTGTGTCTGGTCCTCTACTTTTGCAGTAACTCTTTTGAAGAATTTTGGGAAGGCCTTCTTTCAGTCCAAAATTGCAGTCGATCCACCCCTCTCTCTCTTGTCTTACTTTGCACCTTTCAAAAAATTGTAGGTTTGTGACACAGGATTTTTCCCTTCCCCGAAACGTGCTGGTTGCATACATACACGTTAGTGATACAGGTCTGTGTTTAGGCCCCTTCTGTCCCCTTTTTAAAAATTGGACTACATTTGCCTTTTTTCCCTCCTCAAAAGGGGTTTCCCAGTTTCAAAGATGTGTTGAAAATCTTGTTAAGGTCACACTATTTTGCTCCCTCTTTAAGGACCCTGGAGAGATGGTTTTCTGGTCCCACCAAACCTTTTGGGGGTCAAGTTCGCTGGCAATTCTTCACTTCCTTGGGGTTATATGTACCTTCAGCACTTGTGGATACCCCCCTGCTCTATTTCCTGGGTCCTACTGTTTTTCCACTGTAAATATTCTTTAAAACTCGTGTTTAGCCCTGAATACTCCCGGCGTTTCTTGTGAATCCCCCTGACCCTTCAGTTGATTACTGGTCCTTGACTGTTGTTTTCCTCCTGATGGGGGGCGCACAAAAAGCTTCGGGCGTCTTGACTTTTCGATGCTATGTCATTTTCGTGTTGCCGTGACCCCCTT
>NC_069409.1:48170873-48343861 GCF_026875155.1 Cherax quadricarinatus
TTTCGCCTTTGTACATCTCCTCGTTTCTGCCCCTTTCTGCTTTGTGTTCTGTCAGGTCGAGATACACCTTCCGTATGCCCGGCATACCCCTTAATCATGCTTTTCTCCTGCAGGATCCTTTTTTCCAGTCGATTCTGCCTTGAAGGTCACTTTCACGGGCCAGGTTTTTTTTTTTACAAACCCCCCATCTCTGAAAATTTTTCCAGCTGGTCTGTTGTTTCATTGCTTTCAGAGTTTTCAATTGTTTTTTTTTTCCCCTTTTTTTTCTTGCTTCATATGTTTCCCCTTCAACTTCCTGGACCCCCATCCCCCAAAAAACTGTCCTCACCCTTTCCCTTCCCCCCACTTCTTCCCTGTGACCCCGCATTAAATTTGGATTTCCCCCCCCATTTCAGTTTTCCCTTTTTCTTCATTTTTCACTAGCAAAATGATTTGGGCTCAGGGGGCCTTCATATTCCTTTTGGGCTTTCCCGGGGCCCTGCTGTGGTCTGTTAGGCCTCCACAATACTTAGCTCTTTCTTTTACTACAGTCTCCACTGATTGGCTTCCTACATGCTTTTGTTCCTTTTTTCCTTACAGCCCCTTTATTTGTGCTAGGTACATCTCTGTTTCAACCCAAAATGTTCTTTATTCTTTAGGCTTTTTTTGTTTTTTTCATTCCTCTTCTAAACCGTATCCTGGCCTCTCTGCTTTGACTTGCACCCCCCCATTTCCCCTGTTTTCCCATTTCTATCCTCTCTTCCATTTTCATGCTAAGTTCTTCTATTTTCTTTTTCCAAATCATGTTCCCTTTTTGGAGCCGCTGCCCAATTTTCCCTTTTTGCATTTTCTCCTCCTGTCCCTTGGTTTTTCAAATTGCTCTCTGGCAACCCTTTTTTTGTTTAAAACCTGATTACCTCAGAGTGGGAAACCTATGTAATTCTGTATGTTGGTTAGTATTGTGTATGTCAAGTGTGGGGGGGGGGGTAAGGAGGAACGTGGCTATTGGGGAGATAGTAGGGGGGGGGGGAAGAGGGAAAAGTAAGGGGGTGATGGGAGAGGGAATGTGGAAGGAGGGAGAGGTGGGGATGGGGGGGTGAAAGAGGGGGGGGGGGGATGGGTAAAGGGAGTGAGATGTCGGGGGAAGGGGGGAGTGTAGTTGATCTGGTAATGGTTGGTGTGTGTGTGGGTGTGTGTGTGTTTGTGTGTATTGTGATGTGTGTTGTGTGTGTGTGTGTGTGGTGTTTGTGGGTTGTTGTGGTGTGTGTGTGTTGGTTTATTTGGGTGGGGGTTATTTGTGTGTTGTGTTTGTTGTGTGTTTTGTGTGTGTTTTTGTGTGGTGTGTGTGTGTGTGTGTGTGTTGTGGTGGGTGTGGTGTGTTGTGTACTCACCTTTTTTGTACCACCTATTTTGGTTCGGGGGTCGATCACAGCCCCCCTGGCCCCGCCTCTTCGCTGATTCTACTAGGTCCTCCCCCTCCCCCCTGCCCCATGAGCTCTAATACCTCGCCAAAAACTAGTAGGTTTTCCGCCCTCCACAAACCCCTTTTCTAGGCTATTCCAGGGCCCTGACTCTCAGAGAAGAAAACTTCCGAAAATCCCTTTATTCATCTGAGCCCTTCAATTTCCCAAATTGTGCCCCTCTTGTGCTGTTCCCATCCTGGAACATCCCGTTTTTGTCCACCTTGTCTTTTCGCACAGTATTTTAAATGTGTTATAAAAGCCCCCTACCCCGTCCTCCCCGTTCGTCAGGCCGATTTTCCCTCAACCTTTCTTCGTAGGGCAATCCCCGTAACTCTGGGACTAGTCTTGTTGCAAACCTTTGCACTTTTCTCTAATTTTTTGACGTGCTTTAAAGGTGTGGATTCCCCAAAATGGTGCTCATACTCCAGTATGGCCTGACAAGTGGTAACAGAGTCTTAAACGAATCCTTTCTGAGGTATCGGAACGCTATCCGTAGGTTTCCAGGCGCCCGTATCCAGCGTTTTCTGATTGTGTGTGCCTCAGGAGAATCTCGGTGTTATACCACCCCCAGATCTTTTTTTCCCTTTATGAGGTTTGCAGCTTGGGGCCCTCTAAAATATATTTTGGGCTGCATTTTTTGCCCTTCCCCAACTTTATGACTTTGCATTTGGCGGGGTTTAAAACAAGGAGCCAGTTTTCGGACCAGGCTTTTACCTGTCCCGGTCCTTTTATCCTGCCTGATCCTCTCCGATTTGATTCTTCTCATTTAAATCGCATCATCGCAAACGGACACTTCGAGTCTATCCCTTCCGTTAGCGTTCACAATACCAAAACAGAACGTCCTAGGGCTGACCCCTGTGGAACCCCCCCCTTGTCCCCCAGGCGCCCCTCTGACACCCCGCTCGACCATGACCGTTGTTGCCTCCCTGCAGATATTCTCTGATCCATTGCAGTGCCTTTCCTGTTATGTGTGCCTGATATTCTAGCTTTTGCAGTAACCTCTTGTGAGGAACTGTGTCGAAGGCCTTCTTGCAGTCCAAAAATATGCAGTCGATCCACCCCTCTCTCTCTTGTCTGACTTCTGTCACCTTGTCATAAAACTCTAGTAGGTTTGTGTGTACTCACCTATTTGTACTCACCTATTTGTACTCACCTATTTGTGGTTGCAGGGGTCGAGTCTTAGCTCCTGGCCCCGCCTCTTCACCGGTTGCTACTGGGCCCTCTCTCTCCCCGCTCCATGGTGTATGGTTCCTGCCTCCACTACGTCATTTTCTAGGCTATTCCACTGCCTTACAACTCTATGACTGAAGAAATACTTCCTACTATCTCTCTGACTCATTTGTGTCTTCAACTTCCAATTGTGGCCTCTTGTTTCTGTGTCCCCTCCCTGGAACATCCTGTCTTTGTCCACCTTGTCTATTCCACGCAGTATTTTATATGTCGTTATCATGTCTCCCCTGACCCTCCTGTCCTCCAGTGTCGTCAGGCCGATTTCCCTTAATCTTTCTTCATAGGACATTCCCCTTAGCTCTGGAACTAATCTTGTCGCAAACCTTTGGTTCCTGCCTCCACTACGTCATTTTCTAGGCTATTCCACTGCCTTACAACTCTATGACTGAAGAAATACTTCCTACTATATCTCTGACTCATTTGTGTCTTCAACTTCCAATTGTGGCCTCTTGTTTCTGTGTCCCCTCCCTGGAATATCCTGTCTTTGTCCACCTTGTCTATTCCACGCAGTATTTTATATGTCGTTATCATGTCTCCCCTGACCCTCCTGTCCTCCAGTGTCGTCAGGCCGATTTCCCTTAATCTTTCCTCTAGGACTTTCCCCCTTTAGCTCTGGAACTAACCTTGTCGCAAACCTTTGTACTTTCTCTAGTTTCTTGACGTGCTTTATCAAGTGGGGGTTTCCAAACAGGTGCTGCATACTCCAGTATGGCCCTGACATACGGGGTGTACAGTGTCTTGAATGTTTTCCTTTACTAAGGTATCGGAATGCTTTTTTCTCAGGTTTGCCAGGCCCCCCATAGCTGCAGCAGTATCTGATTGATGTGTGCTTCCGGAGACATGCTCGGTGTTATACTCACCCCAAGATCTTTCTCCTTGATGAGGTTTGCAGTCTTTGGCCACCTAGCCTATACTCTGTCTGTGGTCTTCTGTGCCCTTCCCCCCATCCTTTTATGACTTTGCATTTGCAGGATTAAATTCGAGAAGCCATTTGCGGACCAGTGTCCATCTGTCCGGGCTCTTTGAAGTCCTGCCTGGTCCTCATCAATTTAATTCTCCTCATTAACTTCACATCATCTGCAAACAGGACACTTCTGAGTCTAACCCTTTAAACATGTCGTTCACATATACCAAAAATAGCACTGGGCCTAGGGCCGAAACCGTGGGACCCCGCTCGTCACAGGGGCCCACTGTGATACATCATTATGTACCATGACTCTTTTTGCCTCCCTGTCCCGGTATTCTCTGATCCATTGCAGTGCCCTTCCTGTTATATGCACCTATGCTTTACTTCTGCACAATCTCTTGTGAGGAACTGTGTCAAAGGCTAGACAGATGTAAGTGTATCAGCGGTGGGGACTTCACCTATTTGTACTCACCTATTTTTGGTTGCAGGGGTCGAGTCCTAGCTTCTGTGTGTGTGTGGGGTGTGGGGTGTGTGTGTGTGCGTTTTGTGCATGTGTGTGTGTGTGTGTGTGTGTGTGTGTGTGTGTGTGTGTGTGTGTGTGTGTGTGCCATGGGGTGTGTGTGTGTGTTGTGTGTGTGTTGTGTGTGTGTGTGTACTCACCTATTTGTGGTTGCAGGGATCGAGTCTTAGCTCCTGCCCCGCCTCTTCACCGGTTGCTACTGGGCCCTCCTCTCCTCCCCGCTCCATGAGCTTTATCAAACCTCTCTTAAAACTGTGTAGGTTCCTGCCTCCACTACGTCATTTTCTAGGCTATTCCACTGCCTTACAACTCTATGACTGAAGAAAAACTTCCCCACATCTCTCTGACTCATTTGTGTCTTCAACTTCCAATTGTGGCCTCTTGTTTCTGTGTCCCCTCCCTGGAACATCCTGTCTTTGTCCACCTTGTCTATTCCACGCAGTATTTTATATGTCCCTTATCATGTCTCCCCTGACCCTCCTGTCTTCCAGTTCGTCAGGCCGATTTCCCTTAATCTTTCTTCATAGGACATTCCCCTTAGCTCGGAACAAGCCTTGTCGCAAACCTTTTTTACTTTCTCTAGTTTCTTGACGTGCTTTATCAATTGCGGATTCCAAACAGGTGCTGCATACTCCAGTATGGGCCTGACATACACGGTGTAGTGTCTTTGAATGATTCCTTACTAAGGTTTTGGGAATGCTGTTCTCAGGTTTGCCAGGCGCCCATATCCCTGCAGCAGTTATCTGATTGATGTGGTGTTTTTCCGGAGACATGCTCGGTGTTATACTCACCCCAAGATCTTTTTGTCCTTGAGTGAGGTTTGCAGCCTTTGGCCACCTAGCCTATACTCTGTCTGTGGTCTTCTGTGTCCTTCCCCTATCTTCATGACTTTGCATTTGGCAGGATTAAATTCGAGAAGCCATTTGCTGGACCAGGTGTCCAGTCTGTCCAGGTCTCTTTGAAGTCCTGCCTGGTCCTCATCAGATTTAATTCTCCTCATTAACTTCATATCATCTGCAAACAGGGACACTTCTGAGTCTAACCCTTCCGTCATGTCGTTCACATATACCAAAAATAGCACTAATCTCCTTGTTTTCCTGGGTCCTATGCCTCCTGTACCTTTTCCATTCTCTGTTACACTTAGTTTTTGCCTCCCTACACCTTCGGGTAAACCAAGGACTCGTTTTGGTCTTCCTATTATTTCTGTTTCCCTTGGGAACAAAACTTTCCTCTGCCTCCTTGCACTTTGTTGCCACATATTCCATCATCTCGTTTACTGATTTTCCTACCATTTCTCTGTCCCACTGAACCTCCTGCAGGAAGTTTCTCATACCTGTGTAGTCCCCCCTTTTATAGTTTTGGGCCCGTCCCCTCAGTTTCCTGTTACCTTCTCCACTTGTAACTCTACTAATAGTCAAAACTCAGAACCACGTGATCGCTAGCTCCAAGGGGCCTCTCGTAAGTGATGTCCTCAATGTCTGAACTGCCGGGGTGAACACAAGATCCAGTCTTGCGGGCTCATCCTCCCCTCTCTCTCTGGTTGTGTCCCTGACATGTTGATGCATGAGGTTTTTCAATACCACATCCATCATCTTGGCTCTCCATGTTTCGGGACCCCCATGTGGCCCCCAGGTTTTCCCAGTCGATCTCCCTGTGGTTGAAATCGCCCATTACCAGTAACTTTGCTCTGCTCGAGTGAGCTCTTCTTGCCACCTCACCAGTGTGTCCACCATCACCCTGTTGTTTTCTTCGTACTCCTCTCTTGGCCTCCTGCAGTTCTGTGGGGGGTTTTATACATCACTCCAATGACTACTTTATGTTCTCCAGACTGAATTGTACCTACAATGTAGTCTCTTTCTCCAATCATGTCCATGCCTTCCATTTCCTCAATCCCCATCGGTGTTTTATGAGCAGTGCAACCCCTCCTCCCCCTCTACTCCTCTATCTTTCCTCAGGATCTGATATCCTGTTGGAAGATTGTGTCTGTTATTGTCTCAGCGAGTTTTTGTTTATGTGACTGCTATGATGTCTGGGGATTTTTCAAACTGATTCTTCATTCCACTCTCATGTTTATTCGTTATTCCAGTCCGCTTTGTGTACCAAACCTTCAGTTTCTTTTCTATCATTGTGGTCCATGCAAGAATATTGGGGTTTGGGGGATGGGTGGCGAGAACCCTTGTTGGGGGCCCTATATGGGGCTGTGGTGTAGGTGGGGTCTTGTTGATGGGGTGGGGTCCAGAATCCCATAAGGGACCAGCTGTTGGTGAGGTTTGTGATATGGGGGTTTGGTGGCAGAGGGAAACAGTCGAGTGGTTTTAGTATATAGGTTTGCTCAGTTGCGTTGGAAATGTCGCGGTTGAGTCTTTTGGTGGGAGATTTCTGTGGGTGTGGTTTTGCCCTCCCTCCTGTGTCCCTGGGCCTGCTCATTTTTCGTTGCTTCTTCGTTCCTCCTTGCGTCCTCTGTACCCTCTCTTTCAGTGTAGTCCTTTTCTTCTTGTGTTCTGTCGCGTCGAGGTATACTCTCTGGTACCCCTCTTTGTCCCTCGTCTTGCGTTCCTCATTGCAGAATCCTGGTCGAACAGATTCTTCCTTGAAAGTTACTCTGACAGGCCCGTATCCTTTCCACTTCGCAAACCACCCAAATCACTGAAAATTTTTGTCACCTGGGTCATAACGTGTGTGTTGTGTGTGTGAGTGTGTGTGTGTGTGTGTGTTGGTGTGTGGTGTGTGTGTTGTGTGTGTGTGTGTGTGGTGTGTGTGTATGTGTGTGTTGTTTGTGTTGTGTGTTTGTGTTGGTGTGTGTGTACAATATGCCTACCAAATTCTACAGATGTAAGAGTCCGCTGATACACTTACAACTATCTATCTTGGCAGTACTTGTTTTCCTTTCCTCATAGAACTATTATTTTGGGTTTACAGTTCTTACTTTCCCCTCTACTATTCTCATGACTTTGTTCGTATCCTAACAAATTCTTGAGCTACTTCCATGACCACCTTGCAGCCTGTTAGTCCTATCCCATTCTAATTATTTTTATCAATATTATTTTTAAGTCTGTTGGTTAACTTGATTCATTTTATCCTCTGTCAAATCATTACTTCATAATCAGGATCAGTAATTGATCCAAGTGCTGATCCTTAGGTAAACTCTACACAAAACTTTTGTCCACAGTGGTAACTCCTAATCATTATCCTCTGTCATCTATTCTTCAGTGATTTTCTGTGTGCCGTTTTAGCCGTCACTGTCTTCCTGTCCTCCGCCTGTTCTTTCTGGTTGTAGATGAGACTCCTGGTTGTGGTACTAATAGTGCAATACTTTACATAAAGCCTAGAGAAATGATCTGCGTATTTTTTATTTCATGAGGGAATATTTGCCCATGCCCTGAATCTGTGATGATTGTCCCTCTTATGAAGAATAGGCACATATGCAACATCTGGGTATCTATTTTTGTAGACAATTGCCATCCAGTGGCTACCGTCAGGTGTAATACAAGGACATCAATGTGAAAGTACTGTAGATATACAAAAGACGCGGTAATCAGAACTTCTTCTGCAAGAAGATTGGGCACTTATTTGAGCCGCTCTGAGTCTCTTACGTGTTCTACCTTCTCCTTCGTATTTTTTTTTTTTGTGCCTTTTGTCAATATGCTTGTTTAATGATACTGATCTGTAATTCTGTTTTTTTTTTGTTGTGTATCGTGTCCGTTTACTTTTTGTTGTATTTAAAACACATTTGCGGTTTTCCAGCTGTCTCGTCTCCTCAAGGAAGGTTCCCTTGACGCTTGAATGAGGGCGATCTTGATGTATGAATTTGAATCTTTGCTCCAGTTCCCTAATTAAGCCTGATACCTTCAAGAGTCCCCCTACAGGCGCTGTATAATCCTAACGGGTTAGCGCCTCCCCCTTGATTAAATATTATAATCCACTGTCCTTAGTAGCTGACCCATTTTCTGTCAGTCTGCAGATCTTTTGCTTGGGTTTATTCACACATTTCTGCTCTTTTCTCAAAGGCTAAGGTTATATAATACTCCCAGTCTCAAATTGCTTTTGTCATAAGTAATTTCTTTCAGGAGCCCCTTCACTTCCCCTTCATCCTTGGTTAATTCCTCCATCTCTTGATTCTTTGCCATTTCCTTTCCCTTTTCCTGGTATTTTCTTTTGACTTTTTAAATGACTACCTCTTTGAATTTTTGCTCTTTCAGGTTTTCTGCCAACCCTTTGTCAATTTAATTTTTGCCCTTCTTATTTAATGAATCCTCTTCGACTTTCGTCTCATTATTGTTGTCTTCTGTCGTGATGTTATGTTTTTATCACCTTCACTCGTGTAAAGAACATCCATGTCATTGTCATAGTATCTTTCCTGTTTGTCCCTCGTGGTTTGTAGCTCTTACATTCATTTTTCTCGCTTCTCATCTGTCTTCTTTTCCCCCTAGTTTTTTTAATTCACTTTTACTCTCATGCTTTTTCATCCTTGGGTACTACCCATAAAGTACACGCTCGCACTGTGCTGGTATTATCCTTCCTTCAGAGAAGTATAAAGCTTAGTTTGTTATACTCGTACACTGATGCATGACTGGCTGCAAGGACCTGCCGAGAGTAACGGGCTGTATCACACTGGCTTTTACTGCTGAGACCACCTCGTCCTGTTGAGTGAGGGTTTTTTGATGAGACGTGGGCGAGGCCTGCCTACCACAAACACAACGATGGGAGGTGGTGATGATGGCAGCCAGACTCAGGTCTCCGCACCCAGCACCTCTTTCTTTTTATTTTAGCAAAAGTGGATGAATTAGCAATGTGCTGCTACCTTATTTCTATAAAACAGTTACATAGTGGGAACAAAATTGTTCCCCCTGTCATAATTTCCAACACACAGGGTGGAGTTTCATACAGTGTGTTAAAATCTGTCAGCTGAAGCTGGAGACTTCAGTAAGGCAGATTGAGGATTATCGAAGCTCCCTGTAGCTCAGCAGCTACAGGAGCCTTCGAAGGGTTTTTCTCATTTCAGCAGAGATCGGAAGTTATCTGTTTACTTTGAGAATTATCAACTTTTGGAGATACCTTTCCCATTCACGCGGATAAGGAAATTTTTATACGGTATCTCCTCATCACAGAGAAAGGATAAAAAGGGGGTAAGGGGAGAAGAAGAGTAATTTAAACGAAATTATATATCTAGGAATACATACATCAATAAAAAACATGTAATATTCATTGTTTGCAACAGCCTCTACAGGGCAAGTGACTAGGCTTGTTTTGGTAAAGAAAAAATTGTACACCATTTAAATCTCAGATTGCATACAAAACAGGACAACGCTCGGCATGCACACATACAAATGCACATATACGTTATCATATCCGCAGTGAATGGCTGGAAGGAAAAAAGCAACCCATCCACTCTTGCCTTTTACCTGAGTGTGTGTGTTGGTGTGTGTCTCACCTAGTTGTGGTTGTGCTCCTGGACCCGACCTCTCAACTGGCCACTACCCGTCACTCTTCCCGCTTCCCGTCAGGCTTGATCATCAACCTCTTTCTTAAAGCTATGATGGAAGGCCCCCTGTCTCCACTACATCACTAACCAGGCTATTCCACTTCCCTGACAACTCTGTGACTGGGGGGAGAAGTACTTTCCTAACATCCCTGTGGTTCATCTGAAGTCTTCAGCTTCCCGACTGTGAACCCCTGTGCTTGTTGGTCCCATATGTGTTACTCACCTGTTTTACTCACCTGTTTGTGGTTTTGCAGGGGTCGAGTCTTAGCTCCCTGGCCCCGCTCTTCACTGGTTTGCTACTTGGGTTCCTCTCTTCTCCCTTGCTCCATGAGCTTTTATCAAACCTCGTCCTTAAAACTATGTATGGTTCCCGCCTTCCACTAAGTCCACGTTTCTAGGCTATTCCCACTGCCTGACAACTCCTATGACTTAAGAAATACTTCCTAACATCCCTTTGACTCCATCTGAGTCCTTCAACTTCCCAATTGTGACCTCTTTTTTCTGTGTCCCCCCTCTCTGGAACATCCTGTCCTTTGTCCACCTTGTCTATTTTTCGCCCAGTATTTTATATGTCGTTACAGTCTCCCTGACCCTCCCCTCCTCCATGTCGTCAGGCGATTTCCCTTAACCTTCTTCATAGGACATTCCCCCTTATCTCTGGAACTAACCTGTCGCAAACCTTGCACTTTCTCTATTTCTTGACGTGCTGTCAAGTGGGGTTCCAATCAGGTGCTGCATACTCCAGTATGTCCTGACTACACGGTAGTACAGTTCTTGAAAAGATTCCTTACTAAGGTATCGGAAACGCTGTTCTCAGTTTGCCAGGTGCCCATGTATGCCCCTGCAGCAAGTTATCTGGTTGATGTGTGCTTCACGGACACATGTCGGTTTATACTGACCCCAAGAACTTTCCTCCTTGAGCGAAGGTTTATCAGTCCTTTTGGCCACCTAGCCTATACTCCGTCTGCGGTCCCCTCTTTATCGTATGGGTTTTCTTAAATGGAAGATATCGAGGGTTGAAAGTAGACACCACCTGGTTTGATGGTAACATATATTGCAGACTGAGCTGATGAGGAATGGAAGCCCAGCCTTGCCGTGTTCGAGTCTGGATGGTCTGCCGCCCGAGTGAGAGGGAGGCAGAGGTACGACCCTACACATGCGCAATTCCCGTGACGTCACAGCAAAGTTCCACAGCCAACAAGGATCTCCTATCTAAAGCACATGGTAGATGATACAATATGCTATGCTATATAACACAGGGATCATCATCTTTATGCTGACAGCTCGGTCATGTTACGTAATGTCGTCTCCGATACACTACTATCTTCTACAGGCTGAAGCAGGCCAGCGGTTCTGGCTGATTCTATACAATAACAAATTCAAATACAACTTAGAACTGATGGATATGGTATTTGAAGTAAACTGGAGTTTACCTGGAGAAGTTCCGGTGTCCATGTAGGGGGGGGGTAATGAATTAGGGGAAATATGGGGGGTAAGAGAGGGGAGTCAGTTGGCAGGGGACAGGCAGGGCGAAGTTGTTAGGAGAGGTGATTAAGCGAGGTTGTAGATAATGTGAGGTCATTCGGTGACTAACAACTTCCACCTCTCATTACTCTACCCACCACTCCACACTACTCACCCAACTCACTACTTTAACTAAACATAAATAAATGAAATAAGAATAAATAACAGGGACAGTGAATATTACTGTTTCTACTCAAACACAGTTTTATTTATTAAGTCATTTACAGATAAATAATTTGGGAACAGAGCATTATTGTGGTTTTAGATAAATGGGATGGTTGTAAGCAGTGAGACAGGGAAACACAATCACTTGACCAAAATGGAATGTAACTTACAATATAAGCACAGAGACATTCCACTACAGGAACTAAGGGCCCACTGGTCGCCAAGACCTACACAGCACGAGTACGCTCCAAGCCAGTACTCTGCCCAGGTCTCCAACAGTCCTCCTCCAAACTTCAGCAGCCCTTCTCCCGAGCCCTGCAACCCCATCAGCAGCCTCCGCTCGAAGTCTCTGCTCAGAGCTCCTGCACCCCAGCAGCAGGCTCCGCTTGAATTCTCCCTCTCACTCTTCCTTGGCTTTTTATGGTGGTCAAAGCACCCTCCACAATCCACGTGTAGCCGGACCTGACAAAAAGACCTCAGAACGTGGGCGTGGCTACAGAACGTTTGCCAAGGCAGGTGTGACCATATAATTGGTAAATTAGTCTCCCCAGGACCCTCACCAGCCAGCTGGACTACATCACATCCCCCTTTCTCCCCCCAATTTAAAATACTGAGAACTAGGACCAATTTTTGTCCTATTATAGACTATTTTTTAATCCTAATCCCTTAATCTTATTACAATACAAAGACAAAATTAATTACGATAATACAATTATAATTTTTTCCTCAACCTCCTCAACTACCACAAGGCCAGCATGAATCAGTACACCTGGCAGTTGCCCAGGCATAATAGTCCCTCTCTGGTGCAAAGCCTCCCTTACCCGTCATTTTCCTCCCTTAAAGCCTAAATATCGGGCTCCAGTGCCTTCCCTAACTTCTACTACAGAAATGCACTAGCCCAATGCTAGTCACCTTCCACGTTAATCCATTGGGCCAAACCTCTTCTAGGCTTCTATGGCGTGGAAAACTGCTCCAACCGGGTTGCATTCTTTTTCAAGTAACTGCAACTGGACCACTTCCACGACCATCCACAACCAAGGTCCGCATTTTCGGCACACATTCCACATGCCACACTACAACATCTGAAAATCGAGACAGGCAGGCATCCCGCAGCTAAGACCCCCTCCATTATCCCCCCCTATGCCACTATTAGGATTCACTGGCCTCATGAAAACAAGGCGGCCTACTCACTGGACCGTTCAAGGTCACCTTATTTCACACAGGTAACACTAATCACTTCTGGCAAGTCAAAATAGGCTGGGGACCATCTCCACTCTCGAATTGTCTCTCATGGCTGGCAGGGCATCCCCGCATTACCGTTCGTACCGGTCGACCACAAGGCAGGATATAACGACGCCTCCATACCGCCCTTGAAAGCAGCTGGTCCCAGCAGCTGGAGTCCATCTTCGCGGCTCACTTCCTTCCACATCTCCGAGGATGGCAACCTCCTTCATATAATTTCTCCTGTCCTGCCACACCAGCCTAGAATACCCACACACCACTGCAGCATCACCGCCCATCTCCCTCCTCCTTTGAGCTAGGCACATCGCACATAACAGCAACGGCCGTATCACGCAGCACACGGCACGGCAACAGCATCGCAGCACAGTCCCAGCATCATTCACAAGACACGGGCCGCATCATCTCAACAACAATGGACACGATACCGCAGCATCTCAACAATCACAATCACGGCCGCATCACAGCAGCACCACAGCACGGCCACAGCATCGCAGCACGTCCCAAGCAATCACAGCACGGCCGCAGCATCTCAACATCATAGCAAGGCCGCCAGCCATAGTAAGACAGCATCACAGCAGCCGACATCACATAGCCAAGGCAAATGGTCCAGTTGCTCCCGGCGAGGGTGAGGTCACTTTCAGGTCAGCAACACAGGTGCGGTCCACCCATCCCTGGCAACTGCCGGGTAACTGGCGGTCCGTGGGTGATGTCCACAAGGCGGTGAAGCAGAACGAGACACCCACTACTGGAGATACAGACCCAGGACACAAATACATCTAACTGGTGTACACAAGCTTGGGTGACTGGGCAATATCAGCTGGGTACCGGGACACATCAGTGGAAGCAATCCATAGCAACTCTTCCAATGGGTGACAGTTTGTGGGTAGGGGTAGTCTTCCACACGGCGGGCTGTGGTGACTTCATCCCCAGTAAATATTAAATTTCGGCCAGTAATTGCTTCCCTCCAAAAGTCCTCACCCAAATACTGATATTCTCCTCCATTTATCTCAAAAACCAAACATCCAAATCCACCAAATACAATATTTACACCCAACAATTATTCAGAACCCACCGTCTAAAAAAAAGTCACTTAAGGTCACTAGATTATAATCATCATTATAATAACACACAAATCAAATGGTTACATAAAGTTAACCGAGCAGTCAAAAATAGGCACATGGGAACTGGTTTCCAACGATAAAAAAAAATAATAAAGAACCGCACCACCGCTTTAGAACCATGTCATGTAGGGGGTAACGATTAGGGGAATAATGGGGGTAAAGGAGAGGGAGTCAGTAGGCAGGGGACAGGCAGGCGAAAGTGGTATGAGAGGTGATTAGCCGGGAGTTGGTAGACAATGTGAGTCCATTGGTGACTACAACTTCACCTCTCCATTAACTCTACCCACCACTCCACACTACTCACGCTCTCACTACTTTAACTAAACATAAATAAATGGAAAAATAAGAATAAAATAACAGGCCAGTGAATTTACTGTTTCTACCTCAAACACTAGTTTTTTAATATTAAGTCTTTGTACAATAATATATTTTGGGAACAGAGCATTTATTGTGGTTTAGATAAATGGATGGTATGTAAGCAGTGAGACAGGAACACAATCAACTTGACCAAAATGAATGTAACTTACATATAGCACAGAGGAACAGTTCACTACAGGAACTAAGCACAGGTCCCCAAGACCTTACACAGCACGAGTTACGGCGCCAATCCAGTACTCTGCCCAGTGTCTCCAACAGTCCCCTCCTCCAGAGACTTCAGCAGGCCTTCCTCGCCGAGCCCTGCACCCCAGCAAGCAGCACCGCTCGAAGTCACCTTGCTCAGGAGCCATCTGGCACCCCAGCAGCAGCTCCGCTCGAATCTCCCCTACTCAGGCTCTTTCCTGTGGGCTTTTATGGTGTACCCAAGCAACCCTCCAGCAACCACGTGTACGACCTGACCTCTAGGTCTGAGGCGTCAAAACAAAAGACCTCAGACGTGGGGCATGGCTACAGACGTTTGCCAAGGCAAGGTGTGACCATAATATATTGGTTAAATTAGGTCTCCCCAGAGACCTCAACAAGCCCAGCTGGACTACATTCCACACTGGGGGTCAACGCCCCCGCGGTCCGGTCTGACCAGGCCTCCTGGTGGATTCAGAGCCTGATCAACCAGGCCTGTTGCTGCTGGACTGGCACGCAAACCAACGTACGAGCCACAGCCCCGCTGAGCAGGAACTGACTTTAGGTGCTTGTCCAGTGCCAGCTTGAAGAATGCCAGGGGTCTGTTGGATCCCCCTTATGTGTGGCCTGGAGGCAGTTAAAAGTCTCGGCCGCCTGACACTTACTGTATGGTCTCTTAACGTGCTAGTGACACCCATGTTTTTCATTGGGGGATGGTGCAGTCGTCCTGCCAAGTCCTTTTTGCTTTTCGTAGTGAGTGAATTTTCGTTGCAAGTTCGGTACTAGTCCCTCAAGAATTTTTTCCAGATGTACTAACTTGTACTCCCTCCCCCTCCTGCATTCCAGAAATACAGGTTTAGGAACCTCAAGCGCTCCCGGTAATTGAAGGTGTTTTATCTCCATTATGCACACCGTGAAAGTTCTCTGTTACATTTTCTAGTCGGCAATTTCACCTGCCTTGAAAGGTGCTCTTAGTGGTGCAGCAAATATTCCAGCCTAGATAGAACAATGACCTGAAAGATGTCATCAAGGTCTTGGCCTCCCTATTTTGAAGGTTCTCATTATCCATCCTGTCATATTTTTCTAGCAATGCGATTGATAACAATGTTATGGTCCTTGAAGGTGAGATTCCTCCAACATATGTAAATCACGTCCCAGGCCTTTGAACGTTTTGGTGTTTTTGCTCTATTTTGTGGCCAGAATTTGTTTTTGTACTTCTGATGAAGAATTAATTTTTCCTCATGTTTACCATATCTGAGTAATTGAAAATTTTCTCATCCGTTGAACTTCATATTGTTTTTTCTGCAACACACTGAAAGATTTTTGGTTGATGTCCGCCTGGAGCCTTGCAGTGTCCTGCAATGTAAGACACTTGTCATGCAGATTCGGGTGTCATCCTGCAAAGGAAAGACACGGTGCTGTGGCTGACATCCTTGTCTATGTCGGAATGAGGATGAGGAACAAGATGGAGCCGAGTACTGTGCCTTGTGGAACAGAGCTTTTCAACCGAGTTTCCTCGGAACTTTTACTCTATTGACGACTACCCTCTGTGTTACTGTAGTGAAGGAAATTATAGATCCATCGACCGACTTTTTCCTGTTATTCCTTTAAGCACGCATTTTGTGTGCTATTATAGCCATGGTCACGACTTGTCGAAGGCTTTTTTTGCAAAGTCTGTTATATTACATTCTGCATTCTTTTTGTCTTCTAGTGCAATTTAGGAACCTTGTCGTAGTATTCCAATAGTTGAGACAGACAGGAGCGACCTGTTCTAAACCCATGGTTGCCCTGGTTGTGTAACTGATGGGTTTTCTAGATGCGTGGTGATCTTGCTTCTTAGGAACCCTTTCAAAGATTATTTATGATAGGGGATGTTAGTGCTTATGGTCCTGTAGTTCCTTTGCTGCTTCTTTCTGCCCCCTTTGTGGAGTGGGGCTATGTCTGTTTTTTTTTAGTAACTGGGGGACGACCCACTGTCCTGCCCCCCCATGGGAAATGGAAAAGGCTCGTGATAGGGCTTCTTGCAGTTTGATAAACAAGGTTCCATGATTCTGCCCTGGGGCAGAGTTAGGGCATGTGATTTATCGCCTGTTCGAAGTCATTTGGGCGTCGGGAAACTGGGATAGGTTGTGTTAATCAAATTTTGTGGCTTTTCCATAAAAAAATTCATTGTGACTTCGACTCTCAGTCTGGTTAGGGGTTTGTAAAAACTGGTCATATTGGGACTTGAGTATCACTTTTTTCCCTTGCTGTCATCTTGTAGGACCCATCTTTTTTAAAGTGGGGGCCCAAATACTGGACGTTGTTCTCGATTTTGATTTGGCTAGGGAAAAAATATTTGGGGTTTCTTCATTTCATTTATGGCTTTTAGTTTTTCCCCGCGATTTGACTCCTAAAGGTTTCTTTAGCTTAAGTTCGATGCTTTCTATTTCTCTGACCAGTGTCTCCCTATGCATTTCAGATATATTGACCTCTTTTGCCGCTTGTTATTCTTTTCCCTCGCCCCTTTAAAAGGGGGCGCCTGCCTTTTTATTTTACATCTACTCCTTTTTTTTTCTTAGAGGGAAAAACCCTTTTGCATACACGAGTCCACCGGTTAATCTTTTTAGGGAAAAGTTGGGGTCTTTTTCTTAGTTAAACTTCCCCCTTATATCGGTTAGGACTTTTTTTTACTTGGTCCCACTTTATGTTTTTGTTATTGAAGTTGAATTTGGTGTGCTCCCTCGTGATAGTCTCATTATGCGTCTGGGGCTACGCATAATGTCCCCGAACTAATTAGTTGTGATTAGTTATTGTTTTTGATATGGGACTTCTTTTCAGATCATCTTGTTAGTGAGTGAGGGTTTTTTATTCCCCCAGTCTAGTAGGATCTATTATTGCTGTTTAAATTGAATTTTGTCAGAGATTTTTAAAAACTGTGTGGGGTTGGTTTTTATCAGAGCTGCCTCCTGGGGTTATTACTGCAACAATATAATTTTCTATATTCCCCCATTTTAGGTGCCTTAGTTGAAATCCCCCAGGGCAAGATGTTGGGTGCAGGAGCTGGAAGATTTTCCGACAGTGGGCAATTTTTAACATGTTCCTGGAACTGCTGGGATGTTGCATCCGGAGGCTTGTAGACCCACAATGGACTAGGTTTTGGTTTTTGTTTGTGCTAAAACTTCCACTAACATTTGGGCATTAAGCATTCTGTGCAAACAAGACCCTGCAATGTACAGGCCAACCCCCCCCCCTTTTGCTGTTTACTCTGTCCATCTGTATAGGTGTAAAACCCGGGATCCCCTTTCGTTTGTCCAAGTGATCCTTATGTGGGTCTCGTGAAAGCTCGAATTTTGCCTTTGCCTCTGCAAGCATCCATGGATAAAGGATTTTTTGTTTGTTGTGGCTTTAGCCCTTATATTTGCAAAGAAGAATGTTATCGACGGGTGGATTTTTTGGTACGGGGGGGGGGGTTTTTTTTCCGGCATTGTATCTGTATCTTTTTTGGGGAGTGGGGGCCCCATAAACTGTGGTTCCACTCCAGGAATATGATTTGGTGTACATTTCTGCCTTTTCCTGCCAGTTTTTTTTCCTTCCTGCACTAAAAACCTCTCCTCTTGAGGGGTGTGCTCCCGGGTTTTCCCATCCCTGGAGTTTTTATCTTTTTGCCCCCTTTAGATGGTAGCCCAAAATTTAATTAAGCACAGTCTTTTCCTGTATGAAGAGGTAACATTTCAGGGTGAAAAGCTTACAGAAAGGGAGTTTCATTTTCCTTTGTAAATAGGGCATGGCTTTTCGGGGGTTTGGTAAAAAGCACGTCCCATCTGTTTTTCCAGTTTTCCCCCAGCCGCAATACCAAATGCTAGATGTGCACAGGCGGGGTTTCCTTTTGCTTTGGTTTCTGTGAGTTTTCCCCTGTTGGTGCATGTTTTCCCTGCCCTTTCATCCCCCTACACCAACAAGGGGACTCCCCCCAGTTGTTTTTGGTAATTACCTACTATGTAGTGGAGCCCTTTTTTTCTTTTTTCCTGGGGTATTTAAAGTTTGCAATTTGGACAAAACGGGTATCATAATAGCGGTGGGAAAGATTTACCATGGAGTGATGAGGTCCCCTGTTAAATAGACCGACCCCCTTGGGCGGGGGCACTCATCCTGTACTTGAAAAAGGGTAAAAAGGGTAGTGAACTAGGACAACGAGGTTGGTTTTGCTTGGAAAGAACACTGGACCTAAAGTGTTTTTGCAAGGATAAAAGATCTTTTGCCTTTCAATGGTAAGGAAGGTTCAACAATAAACCTTTTACTTTGCAGGAATCAAGCAACTAGGACGTTATCACCACTGGGAAAATTTGGAACAACAACAGACACCAGTGGAGCACTAGCCCAACAAAACGTCTTTTCGACGGCATGTGACATAACAAGGATGGCATTACTAGTTTCAAGTAACGTTTTCCGACAAGGGGCCCCCCTTTGGAAAAAAAATTTTGGACTAGAGACATTGCGGGATAGGCAGAGCACTCAAAGCAGTCTGAGCACCCCGGGACACTAGGCAATACACTATCTTGCATTCAAAGGTGAGGTGGAACACAGATGGGAGTGACAGATTTACCAGTCCCTGAGCTTGGACGCTCTGGAGAATCTTTTGGCTTGAAAGGGGACTTAATGCTACCCCTATCGAGCATAGACAGATTTTGACCAAGCGGGAACCCCAGAATGGAAGATCAATCGTCAATTTGGGCATCCCCACCTTTAAACGGGGCCGACCCAAAAAGTGAAATCTCGCATGGAAGCAAACCCCGTAAAGGTCCCGGGAAAAAATCTGGCGACAAAAAGAAAAGCAGCAGTAAAGTCTCTTCCTTGGAATAAAGGTGAGCAAAGTCTGACCTGGACTCGCAGAAGAAACCAGCTCTCCCTAAGGGGGGTTTACGTAGTTTTTTAAAGGGAGACCTCGTAACGTTTTCCTTTAAAAAAGTAGACCAAAATTAAATTTTAAAACTTGCCACCAGATCCATGAACACATGAACGGGTGCATTAGGGACAGAAGCTTGACAAATGGCCCCAACGTTTTCTTTTACAGTTATATGCAAAAAAAAAGGTGGGTTGTCACGGGAAGGGCATTTTTACTTCACCCCCAAATTCCCTACGTCAGGAGGTGAACAGCATAAACACGGGGCCCTGTCAATTCAAGGCGCTAAGGCTTAAAAGGAATTCTGGACTGGGATGGTTACCGTTATCACCTACACTGTCACACTGGACGAGTAACTTGGGCGCTCGGATTTCCCCCCAAGGAAGAAGAGCCTGGTTTTGGTTAGTTTGTGAACCCAAACGTCGTTTCCTCTCCGGCTCTGCATTTGGAAAGGCCCCCCCCGGGAAAGATAAGATTACTGCATTTGTAGAGACTTGCACTCAAAGTGTCATGTCCATGAATTCATATAAGTACAGTGGGGAAAATCTACTGGTAAAATCATCATCATCGACCTTCTTAGGGGACTGTCAGACAATTAAAATTTTTATGGGCCCCGGTAACCACAATTGTAGAAACTCTTGACTGGGTATGACGTATACGGGGCTCAGAAGATGGCTCTAACACTTGCTTTGGGGGGGGGGAAGGCGGAGTGTTAAAGGGTTGGGTTTTGGTGTGCACAAATAAGGAGGTACAGGGTTTTGGGCAAAGGGGTTTGGTTTTACTTCGATAAGGGAAGGTTTCCCCCGGGGCACAAATTTCGTACATGGGTTTGAGCTCAACGGTCCCAAGTAGCATCTGCGGACTTGAATTTTACACAACTAAACGGTGGGATTAGTTGCTTAATAATCCAAATGCAGCAATTTTTGGGAAACCCCCTCAAGGGGTGGTTTATCTTTCTTTAAGGTACTTTGAAATTTTGACCTGCTTTAAAGAATGAGGGCATTTGGTTTTTAAGACGAAGAGCAAACTCATCTAATAACTTTCTGGGCTCGAAGTGTGCAAACAATTCTTTAGAAAACAAGGGTCGGTTTTTTTCGCACCGGTTCAAGATAATTGCGAATTTAAATGTTCATAATCTTGCCACCTGGGTTTAATCTGGAAAACCTTCATTACGCAGCAGTTAAGTGGTTTTATGTGCGCTTCAGGAGATGTGCCTGGGGGTTATACTCACCAAGATCTTTTTCCTTGAGTGATGTTTGTAGTCTCAGGCTCATAGACTTTACTCCGGTCTGCGGTCTTCTTATGCCCTTACCCATCCTCATGACTTTGCTCTTGGTGGGATTGACCTCCAGGAGCACAGTGCTGGCAGGTCTGCAGCCTTGTCCAGATCCCTTTGTAGTTCTGACCGGGTCTTCCGATCGAATGAATCTTCTCATCAACTTCACGTCATCTTGAAAACAGGGACACCTCGGAGTTTATTCCTTCTGTCATGTCGTTCACAATTACCGAAACAGCACTGGTCTAGGACTGACCCTGTGGGACCCCGTGGTCATCAGGTGCCACTCTGACACCTCGCCACGTACATTTCTCGATGCTGTCTTCCTGACAAGTTTTCCCTGACCATTGCAAGTGCCTTCCCTGGTACCCTTGCTTGGTCTCCAGTTTTGCACTAATCTCTTGTGTGGTACTGTGTCAAAAGCCTTATTGCCAGTCAAGAAAATGCAATCACCACCCTGTTATCTCTGTCCTTACTGCTGTCCCATGTCATAGAACTCAGTAGTTTGTTACACAGGATTACCATCTCTGAAACCTGTTGGTGCTGGTGATGAGATCATTCCCTTTTCTAATGTTCCACCATTCTTCTCCTGACATCTTTTCCAATGATTTTGCATGCTTTACAAGTCAGTGACATTGTCTTAGTTAGTTGCATTCATGTACTGTCTCCTTTTTTAAAAGATTGGGACCAATTTGCTGTCCTTCCATGGCCTAGGCAATCTCCCTGTTTCGATAGATGTATTGTATATTGTGTTAAGGGTACACAATGCGCCTCTGCTCCCTCTCTCAGGGACCACATGTTGTGAGTATGTGTGTATGTGTGTACTCACCTAGTTGTATCACCTAGTTGATGGTTGCGGGGGTCGAGTCCGAGCGCCTGGCAACGCCTCTTCATGATCGCTACTAGGTCCACTCTCCCTGAGCCGTGAGATTTTTCATACCTTGCTTAAGCTTTTATGGATCCTGCCTTCCACTACATCGCTTCCAAAACTATTCCACTTACTGACTACTCTGTGGCTGAAGAAATACTTCCTTACATCCCTGTGATTCATCTGTGTCTTCAGCTTCCAACTGTGTCCCCTTGTTACTGTGTCCAATCTCTGGAACATCCTGTCTTTGTCCACCTTGTCAATTCCTCTCAGTATTTTGTATGTCGTTATCATGTCCCCCCTATCTCTCCTGTCCTCCAGTGTCGTCAGGTTGATTTCCCTTAACCTCTCCTCGTAGGACATACCTCTTAGCTCTGGGACTAGTCTTGTTGCAAACCTTTGCACTTTCTCTAGTTTCTTCACGTGCTTGGCTAGGTGTGGGTTCCAAACTGGTGCCGCATACTCCAATATGGGCCTAACATACACGGTGTACAGGGTCCTGAATGATTCCTTATTAAGATGTCGGAATGCTGTTCTGAGGTTTGCTAGGCGCCCATATGCTGCAGCAGTTATTTGGTTGATGTGCGCTTCAGGAGATGTGCCTGGTGTTATACTCACCCCAAGATCTTTTTCCTTGAGTGAGGTTTGTAGTCTCTGACCCCCTAGACTGTACTCCGTCTGCAGCCTTCTTTGCCCTTCCCCAATCTTCATGACTTTGCACTTGGTGGAATTGAACTCCAGGAGCCAATTGCTGGACCAGGTCTGCAGCCTGTCCAGATCCCTTTGTAGTTCTGCCTGGTCTTCGATCGAGTGAATTCTTCTCATCAACTTCACGTCATCTGCAAACAGGGACACCTCAGAGTCTATTCCTTCCGTCATGTCGTGTGTGTGTGTGTGTGTGTGTGTGTGTGTGTGTGTGTGTGTGTGTGTGTGTGTGTGTGTGTGTGTGTGGTGTTGTGTATGTGTGTGTACTCACCTATTTGTACTCACCTATTTGTGGTTGCAGGGGTCGAGTCATAGCTCCTGGCCCCACCTCTTCACTGATTGCTACTAGGTCCTCTCTCTCCCTGCTCCATGAGCTTCATCATACCTCGCCTTAAAACTATGTATGGTTCCCGCCTCCACTACTTCACTTTCTAGGCTATTCCACGGCTGACTACTCTATGACTGAAGAATACTTCCTAACATCCCTTTGATTTATCTGAGTCTTCAACTTCCAATTGTGACCTCTTGTGTCTGTGTCCCATCTCTGGAACATCCCATCTTTCTCCACCTCGTCTATTCCGTGCAGTATTTTATATGTCGTTATCATGTCTCCCCTGACCCCCCTGTCCTCCAGTGTCGTCAGGCCGATTTCCCTCAACCTTTCTTCGTAGGACAATCCCCGTAGCTCTGGGACTAGCCTTGTTGCAAACCTTTGCACTTTCTCTAATTTCTTGACGTGCTTGACTAGGTGTGGATTCCAAACTGGTGCTGCATACTCCAGTATGGCCCTGACGTAAATGGTATACAGAGTCTTGAACGACTCCTTACTGAGGTATCGGAACGCTATCCGTAGGTTTGCCAGGCGCCCGTATGCTGCAGCAGTTATCTGATTGATGTGCGCCTCAGGAGATATACTCGGTGTTATACTCACCCCCAGATCTTTTTCCTTGAGTGAGGTTTGCAGACTTTGGCCATCTAAACTATATCATGTCTGCGGTCTTCTTTGCCCTTCCCCAATCTTCATGACCTTGCATTTAGCGGGGTTGAACTCAAGGAGCCAGTTGCTGGACCAGGCTTGTAGCCTGTCCAGGTCTCTTTGTAGTCCTGCCTGATCCTCATCCGATTTGATTCTTCTCATTAACTTCACATCGTCCGCAAACAAGGACACTTCTGTGTCTATCCCTTCCATTATGTCATTCACATATACCAAGAACAGCACAGGTCCTGGGACTGACCCCTGTGGAACCCGCTTGTCACAGGCCCCACTTTGACACCTCATCACGTACCATGACTCGTTGTTGCCTCCCTGTAAGGTATTCTCTTATCCATTGCAGTGCCTTTCCTGTTATGTGTGCCTGATCCTCTAGCTTTTGCAGTAACCTCTTGTGAGGAACTGTGTCGAAGGCCTTCTTGCAGTCCAAAAAAATGCAGTCGATCCACCCCTCTCTCTCTCTTGTCTTACTTCTGTCACCTTGTCATAAAACTCTAATAGGTTTGTGACACAGGCTTTTCCCTCCCTGAAACCATGCTGGTTGTCAATTATACACTTGTTTCTTTCCAGGTGCTGCACACTCTCCTCCTGATGATCTTCTCCATGACCTTGCATAACTATACATGTTAATGATACAGGTCGGTAGTTTAGTGCCTCATGTCTGTCTCCCTTTTTAAAAATTGGGACTACATTTCCCATCTTCCATACCTCAGGGAGTTGCCCAGTTTCAAATGATGTGTTGAAGATCTTCGTTAATGGTACACACAATGTCTCTGCTCCCTCTTTAAGGACCCACGGAGAGATGTTGTCTGGTCCCACCGCCTTTGAGGTGTCAAGTTCGCCTAGCAGCTTCTTCACCTCCTCCTTGGTTATATGTACCTCATCCAGCACTTGCTGGTGCACCCCCCTGCTCTGATTTCCTGGAGTCCTACTGGTTTCCACTGTAAATACCTCTTTAAATCTTGTGTTGAGCTCCTGACATACCTACCGGTCGTTTCTTGTGAATTCCCCATCACCCTTCCTCAGTCTGATTACCTGGTCCTTGACTGTTTTCCTCCTGATGTGGCTGTACAGCAGCTTCAGGTCAGTCTTGACTTTCGATGCTATGTCATTTTCGTATTGCCGCTGAGCCTCCCTTCTTATCTGTGCATATTCGTTTCTGGCTCTTCGGCTAATCTCTTTATTTTCCTGAGTTCTCTGTCTTCTGTACCTTTTCCATTCTCTAGTACACCTAGTTTTTGCCTCCCTACACCTTTGGGTGAACCAAGGACTCATTCTGTTCTTCCCATTATTTCTGTTTCCCTTAGGAACAAACCTCTCCTCTGCCTCCTTGCATTTTGTTGCCATATAGTCCATCATTTCTTGTACTGGTTTTCCTGTCAGTTCCCTCTCCCACTGATTGTCTTGAAAGAAGTTCCTCAAGCCTGAGTAGTTTCCCCTTTTGTAGTTTGGTTTTTCCCACCCTATTCTGCTGCTCTCTCCACTTGGAGCTCAACTATGTAGTCGAAGCACAGAACCACATGATCACTAGCTCCCAGGGGCCTTTCATACATGATATCCTCGATGTCAGAACTACTCAAGGTGAATACAAGGTCCAGTCTTGCTGGTTCATCCTCTCCTCTCTCTCTGGTAGTGTCTCTTAACATGTTGATGCATGAGGTTTTCCAGTACCACATCCATCATCTTGGCTCTCCATGTTTCGGGACCCCCATGGGGCTCCAGGTTTTCCCAGTCAATCTCCTTGTGATTGAAATCACCCATAATTTAGTAACTTTGCTCCCCCCATGTGTGCTCTCCTGGCCACCTCGGCTAGTGTGTCGATCATTTGCTCTGTTGCTCTCATCGTATTCTTCTCTTGGCCTCCTGCAGTTCTGTGGTGGGTTGTACATTACTGCAATTATCACCTTATGTCCCTCAGACTGGATTGTTCCTACTAAGTAGTCCCTTTCGCCCGTGCCATCCATTCATTCCATTTTCTCAAACCCCCACTGGTTTTTAATGAGCAGTGCAACTCCTCCTCCCCCTCTCCTCCCTCTGTCTTTCCTGAGGATTTGATATCCGGATGGAAAGATTGAATCTGTTATTATTCTGGTGAGTTTTGTTTCTGTGAGTGCTACTATGTCTGGGGATGTCTCCTTGATTCTTTCGTGCCACTCCTCATATTTATTTGTTATTCCATCTGCATTTGTATACCATACCTTCAACTTCTTTTCTAAGATTGTGGTCTGGGAGGTGTATTGGGGTTGGGGAAGTGGGAGATCTGATAAGGAACTATGGGTGGTTGCTGTGGGGGTGGAGTTTGTAATGCAGTGGGTGGGGGCATTGGATGTGGCATGGGTGTTTTGGTTTAGAGTGTTTGGTTGCACTGGGGTTGACCTGGTTGAGAGGCTTCTATAGGAAGTTGTGAGGGAGGCTGTATTTGATCTTCCTGTGTCTGTGATCTCCTGTCTGTCTTCTCCATCCCCTCTCTTTCCTCCTTTCGCCTTTGTACCATGTCTCTCTGTTTCTTCCTTTCTGCTTGTGTTCTGTCGCGGTCGAGATACACCTTCCTGTATGCTGGCATGTCCCTTAATCATGCTTTCTCCTGCAGGATCCTGTTCCGAGTCGATTCTGCCTTGAAGGTCGCTTTCACTGGCCGGGTTCTTTTTTTTACAAACCCCCCTATTCTCCGAAAATTTTCCAGCTGGGTCATGTCGTCTTCTCTATTGCTTTCATGATGCTTTCAATTGCTTTTTTTTCCCTTGTTTTCTTGCTTCATATGTTTCCCCTTCAACTTTCTGGAGCCCATACGCAAAGACTGACCTCACCCTTTCATGCTCCCACTGCATATCCCTGTGTATACCCTCAATCAATTTGATTTCCTCCACTGAAGCTTTCCTTTCTTCAGTTTCACTAGCTAAAGTACTTGGGCTCGGTGGCCTGTCATTTTCCCTTCTCGGCTTTCCCTGGGCTCTGCTGTGGTCTGTTAGGGCCTCCACATATAGCTTAGCTCTTTCATTTACTACAGTCTCAACTGACTGAGCTTCTACTTGCAGTTTTGCTCCTTCTTTCCCTGTAGTCCCCTTATTTGTGACTGAGGTAGCAGTCTCTGTTGTCAATCCCAAAATGTTCTTTAGTTCTTTAGGCTGTTTCAGATTTTTCAGTTCCTCTTCTAAACTCTGTATCCTGGCCTCTGCTGCTTTGACTTGCACCTCCCACTTCCTACTTTCCATGTCTATCCTCTCTTCCATTCTCATGCTAAGTTCTTCTAGCTTCTTGTCCCATTCATGTTCCCTTTTTGTGAGCTCTGCTGCCCAATCTTCCTTTGCAGTTTCCTCCTCCTGTCCCTTGGTTTTTCTTGTTGCTCTCTGGCAACCCATTTTTGTTTTATCCTGATTGCCTCAGAGTGGGAAACCTATGTAATTCTGTATGTTAGGTTAGTATTGTGTATGTCAGAGTGTGGGGGGGGGGAGGTAGAGGAGGAACTGTGACTATGTGGGAGAGTAGTGGGGAGGGGGAGTGGGAAGGAGTGAAGCAAGTGGGTGAGTGGGAGAGGGAGAGGGGGAAAGAGGGAGAAGTGGGAGGGGGAGGGTGAAAGAGGGAGGGAGGGATCAGGTGAAGGAGTGAGATGTTGGTGGGGGAGGGGGGGGAGTGTATGTGTGAGTCTGGCAATGTGTGTGTGTGAGTGTGTGTGTGTGTGTGTGTGTGTGTTGTGTATGTGTGTGTGTTATGTGTCTGTGTGTGTTTGTGTGTGTGTGTGTGTGTGTGTGTTGTGATGTGGTGTGTGTGTGTGTGTGTGTGTGTGTGTGTGTGTTGTGTGTGTGTGTGTGTGTGTGTGTGTGTGTGTGTGTGTGTGTGTGTGGGTGTGTGGGTGTGTGTGGGTGTGTGTGGGTGTGTGGGTGTATGGGTGTGCATGCGCACACTAGGCTATGCTACTCTTTTGAAGATTATAAAAAAATTTTCACAATCAATTCCTTATTAATATACACTAATATATACTATATAATATTAATTGTGTACACTTGTATTTGTGTGTGTGTATGTTTACTAGCTTGTCGTTCTTTGAAAAAGAGGGGGGGGTCAGGTTAACACTATTTGTTATTGTTGTTGGTTCACCGGTACTCTCCCGGCCCAGATCTCCGCACACTACGCTACTTTACTTTTTGAAGATTATAGGATTATTTTTTCTCACTCAATTCCTTATTAATATATACTAATGTTTATTATAATAATAATTACAGGTGCACACGTGTGTTTGTATATGCGTACTTGTTTACTAGCTTGTCGCCGTCAGGAGGGGGGGTTCACTAGGCCACACAACTCTTCTGGAGTTTACCTGGAGATATTTAGATAATTTACTAAACATTATCAGGGTAACCACTATCTATCTCCTGGTACTGAAATAGGGAGAGAGTGATGGTATAGCATACAACCAGCAGGACGAGACACTGAGACTTTAGACACTAACCAAAATTAACCACAAATAGGCAAGTGAAGTCGTCTGCATAACAATGGAGGTTCCTGCTGGTGGCTGCTATCAACTCCTTCAATTTTGTAACTCCTTCAGGAACTTTATCATGCATCAAGTTTTTTTTTCTTTTCTTTTAAGACTTGGTATCCCTCTTTTTTCTTTAGTACAGTATTATGGTCATAACAAGTCTGATGATGTTAGCTACCTTCACAACACCAACAGCTGGGGATTGACTAATTTTTTCTTACTTTCAGTATTTACTTAATCACTCTTTTATGACCTTATCACTACACTGCTGTTATAACCAACTAACATATGCATTTGTTAATATTTCAGATCACACCGTTAACCCAATTAACTGTTTGGATATTTTGTGTCAACACTGCGGCCAGTAGCCTGATCAGCTGACTGCTACCCTCCCTCACTCACAATTCATTCAAATTTAAATTGTAAAATTCTTGATCTTATCACATTATTCGCACCTTGAAAGCTGTTACACTCTTGTAGGTATGTTCACTGATTCACTCACGTACGATGACCGCTAATAATATCTTAGGACAGCCACTAGAACGCTAAATCCTGGGAGCACTATTCAGCGATACTGCTTCACGTGTGTGTGTGTGTGTGTGTGTGTGTGGTGTGTGTGTGTGTGTGTGTGTGTGTGTGTGTGTGTGTGTGTGTGTGTGTGTGTGTGTCTGTGTGTGTGTGTGTATGTGTGTGTGTGTGTGTATGTGTGTGTGTGATTCAACTACAGACTGACTCGCCCTGGTGGGCGAGTCAGTCTGTAGTTGAATCTCAAAAAAAAAACTGCAATAATTTTTCTTCTCCAGAATCCGATTTGAACAATATCCAGATGTAACATATGAAAATGTGGATTGATATCGGTGGGGAAAGTTTGCTAAACTACACGAATTTAAAAAGCGGGGTTTCCCTCGTGTTCTTGCTGAATGAGTTCAAACAAGAACTGTAGATAAATGGTCCAGAGAACCGACAAGTTGATGGATGAGTCACCTGTGGAACAGCTGAGTATCATTATTGTGGAAACGTTTCGCCGAAACGTTTCCACAATAAAGATACCTAAGTGTCTCGCAAGTGTCTCATTCATCAATGAAACAAGGAACTGATATTGTACTACTGCTTTATTTTGAGCAAAATGGAGGTAGACGACTCCCACAACAATCTTCAGTCTTTTATTTTACAAAGAATGTTCATTACAGTATTATACTGTATATTATACTGTATATTGGTCTCAATCTTCATTTGATTCTTCCATAGAAATTTCAGATGAGTTACTGTTGCTAACCTTTGCATACCAGCAAGCGAGCAATCCAGGAAAAATTACTTGCAAGCACATCTCCTCGACCTCGTCCAACAGAGATTCTGGAGCTGCTGGCAAGTCTGTGGTTATCGGCTGACGTCATTACTGAGCATTACTCCACCCTCAGTCTTTCATTGCCCATCACTCTTGAACTGGAAAATAGACTGGAGAACTGTGGTACTGGACAGCTGCTGATGTGGGAGGTGGAATCTAAACCAGCACTGGTTGAAGTCGTCTCAGTAAATAGTGAGTAACGCAATGTGTAAAAATTCCCATCAGGAAATAGGAAAAAAGCACCTTAATACCAGCATTATGTATTTCTTCCTTAGTGTAGTCATTGTTACAGAAGATTCCTCCTTGTTTCTTGAAGTTAAAGTCCATCAGTTTCTTCCGAACGATTCCTTTTTCTATGCCAACAATGTGTGAATATGCTATCATAA
Organism: Cherax quadricarinatus; assembly: GCF_026875155.1. Lineage (NCBI taxonomy): Eukaryota > Metazoa > Arthropoda > Malacostraca > Decapoda > Parastacidae > Cherax > Cherax quadricarinatus. The sequence goes on from NC_069409.1 coordinate 48,199,995, forward strand.
CCCGCAATCATCTGCAGGAATGATGAGCAGCATGCGAGAGGCACCTGTACCATAACTTGATTGTTAAGTGAATATGCCTTATTCTTTGCTTCTTGGCGCCGTGTGTGAGTGAAGGTCACTGGTGGCTCGCTAGAGCTTGTTATCTGTGTCTTCCACAGTAAGGGCTGGTCAAAGGTAATTACTAGTGAAACATGATGTCGCCTTGCTTCTGTGCAGACATTTTTTTAAGGTAAAATAGACGCAGCTCATGTCATTCGAACTCAAGTCTATCATTGGCAAAAATGAAACAGATGACTTTCCAGGCGTCTCCTGACTAAAAAAATCATATTCTGTAAATCTATTTCTGTTTCGTCAGTTGATTGTATTCCCTGTCTCACTGCTTATGTGTACCATCCCCAGTTATCTAAACTCCAATAATGTTCTCGTGTTCCCAAATATATTATTGTACAAGGACTTATATAAAAACTGTGTTTGAGTGGAATAGTAATATTCACTGTCCCGTTATGTGTTTCTGTTTCTTTACTTTATCTTGTTTATATAAGGTGGAGTGAGTGAAGAGTGGGCGAGTCATACGGTAGTGAGAGAGTGTCGTGGTGGTCACCACTGACCTGTCATACCTACCTACCTACTGCTCCTTGCTCACTTCTGTCTCCCTCCTTCCTATCTACTCCCTCCCGATTACTCACATATTCCCCAATGGTCCATACATTCGTCATTACCCCCTACATGACAACTACACTCACTGTTATCTTGTCTGCCACTACACTCACTGTTATCTTGTCTGCCACTACACTCACTGTTATCATGTCTACCACTACACTCACTGTTATCTTGTCTGTTACTACACTCACTGTTGTCTTGTCTGCCACTACACTCACTGTTATCTTGTCTGCCACTACACTCACTGTTATCATGTCTGCCACTACACTCACTGTTACCTTGTCTGCCACTACACTCACTGTTATCTTGTCTGTTACTACACTCACTGTTATCATGTCTACCACTACACTCAATGTTACCTTGTCTGTTACTACACTCACTGTTATCATGTCTACCACTACACTCACTGTAGTCTTGTCTGCCACTACACTCACTGTTATCATGTCTGCCACTACACTCACTGTTACCTTGTCTGCCACTACACTCACTGTTATCTTGTCTGTTACTACACTCACTGTTATCATGTCTACCACTACACTCACTGTTATCTTGTCTGTTGCTACACTCACTGTTATCATGTCTACCACTACACTCACTGTTGTCTTGTCTGCCACTACACTCACTGTTATCATGTCTGCCACTACACTCACTGTTACCTTGTCTGCCACTACACTCACTGTTATCATGTCTACCACTACACTCACTGTTATCTTGTCTGTTACTACACTCACTGTTATCATGTCTACCACTACACTCACTGTTGTCTTGTCTGCCACTACACTCACTGTTATCTTGTCTGTTACTACACTCACTGTTATCATGTCTGCCACTACACTCACTGTTACCTTGTCTGCCACTACACTCACTGTTATCATGTCTACCACTACACTCACTGTTATCTTGTCTGTTACTACACTCACTGTTGTCTTGTCTGCCACTACACTCACTGTTATCTTGTCTGCCACTACACTCACTGTTATCATGTCTACCACTACACTCACTGTTATCATGTCTGCCACTACACTCACTGTTATCTTGTCTGTTACTACACTCACTGTTATCATGTCTACCACTACACTCACTGTTATCATGTCTACCACTACACTCACTGTTATCATGTCTGCCACTACACTCACTGATATCTTTCTGCCACTACACTCACTGTTATCATGTCTACCACTACACTCACTGTTATCAGTCTGCCACTACACTCACTGTTATCTTGTCTGTTACTACACTCACTGTTATCATGTCTACCACTACACTCACTGTTATCATGTCTACCACTACACTCACTGTTATCATGTCTGCCACTACACTCACTGTTATCTTGTCTGCCACTACACTCACTGTTATCATGTCTACCACTACACTCACTGTTATCATGTCTGCCACTACACTCACTGTTATCTTGTCTGTTACTACACTCACTGTTGTCTTGTCTGCCACTACACTCACTGTTATCATGTCTACCACTACACTTACTGTTATCATGTCTACCACTACACTCACTGTTGTCTTGTCTGCCACTACACTCACTGTTATCATGTCTGCCACTACACTCACTGTTACCTTGTCTGCCACTACACTCACTGTTATCATGTCTACCACTACACTCACTGTTATCATGTCTGCCACTACACTCACTGTTGTCTTGTCTGCCACTACACTCACTGTTATCTTGTCTACCCCTACACTCACTGTTATCATGTCTACCACTACACTCACTGTTATCATGTCTACCACTACACTCACTGTTGTCTTGTCTGCCACTATACTCACTGTTATCATGTCTGCCACTACACTCACTGTTACCTTGTCTGCCACTACACTCACTGTTATCATGTCTACCACTACACTCACTGTTATCTTGTCTGTTACTACACTCACTATTATCATGTCTACCACTACACTCACTGTTACCTTGTCTGCTACTACACTCACTGTTATCATGTCTGCCACTACACTCACTGTTGTCTTGTCTGCCACTACACTCACTGTTATCATGTCTACCACTACACTCACTGTTATCTTGTCTGTTACTACACTCACTGTTATCTTCTCTGCCACTACACTCACTGTTTTGTCTGTTACTACACTCACTGTTATCATGTCTACCACTACACTCACTGTTACCTTGTCTGCCACTACACTCACTATCATGTCTACCACTACACTCACTGTTATCTTGTCTGTTACTACACTCACTGTTATCTTCTCTGCCACTACACTCACTGTTATCTTGTCTGCCACTACACTCACTGTTATCATGTCTACCACTACACTCACTGTTATCTTGTCTGTTACTACACTCACTGTTATCATGTCTGCCACTACACTCACTGTTATCATGTCTACCACTACACTCACTGTTACATTGTCTGCCACTACACTCACTGTTATCATGTCTGCCACTACACTAAATGTTATCATGTCTACCACTACACTCACTGTTACCTTGTCTGCCACTACACTCACTGTTATCATGTCTGCCACTACACTCACTGTTATCATGTCTGCCACTACACTCACTGTTATCTTGTCTGCCACTACACTCACTGTTATCATGTCTACCACTACACTCACTGTTATCTTGTCTGTTACTACACTCACTGTTATCTTCTCTGCCACTACACTCACTGTTATCTTGTCTGCCACTCAATGTTATCTTGTCTGCCACTCACTGTTATCTTGTCTGCCCCTACACTCACTGTTATCTTGTCTGTTACTACACTCACTGTTGTTTTGTCTGCCACTACACTCACTATTATCTTGTCTGCCCCTACACTCACTGTTATCATGTCTACCACTACACTCACTGTTATCTTGTCTGTTACTACACTCACTGTTATCTTCTCTGACACTACACTCACTGTTATCTTGTCTGCCACTCACTGTTATCATGTCTACCACTACACTCACTGTTATCATGTCTACCACTACACTCACTGTTATCATGTCTGCCACTACACTCACTGTTATCTTGTCTGCCACTACACTCACTGTTATCATGTCTACCACTACACTCACTGTTATCATGTCTGCCACTACACTCACTGTTATCTTGTCTGTTACTACACTCACTGTTATCATGTCTACCACTACACTCACTGTTATCATGTCTACCACTACACTCACTGTTATCATGTCTGCCACTACACTCACTGGTATCTTGTCTGCCACTACACTCACTGTTATCATGTCTACCACTACACTCACTGTTATCATGTCTGCCACTACACTCACTGTTATCTTGTCTGTTACTACACTCACTGTTGTCTTGTCTGCCACTACACTCACTGTTATCATGTCTACCACTACACTCACTGTTATCATGTCTACCACTACACTCACTGTTGTCTTGTCTGCCACTACACTCACTGTTATCATGTCTGCCACTACACTCACTGTTACCTTGTCTGCCACTACACTCACTGTTATCATGTCTACCACTTACACTCACTGTTATCATGTCTGCCACTACACTCACTGTTGTCTGTCTGCCACTACACTCACTGTTTATCTTGTCTACCCTACACTCACTGTTATCATGTCTACCACTACACTCACTGTTATCATGTCTACCACTACACTCACTGTTGTCTTGTCTGCCACTACACTCACTGTTATCATGTCTGCCACTACACTCACTGTTACCTTGTCTGCCACTACACTCACTGTTATCATGTCTACCACTACACTCACTGTTATCTTGTCTGTTACTACACTCACTATTATCATGTCTACCACTACACTTACTGTTACCTTGTCTGCCACTACACTCACTGTTATCATGTCTGCCACTACACTCACTGTTATCGTGTCTGCCACTACACTCACTGTTATCATGTCTACCACTACACTCACTGTTATCTTGTCTGTTACTACACTCACTGTTATCTTCTCTGCCACTACACTCACTGTTATCTTGTCTGTTACTACACTCACTGTTATCATGTCTACCACTACACTCACTGTTACCTTGTCTGCCACTACACTCACTGTTATCATGTCTACCACTACACTCACTGTTATCTTGTCTGTTACTACACTCACTGTTATCTTCTCTGCCACTACACTCACTGTTATCTTGTCTGCCACTACACTCACTGTTATCATGTCTACCACTACACTCACTGTTATCTTGTCTGTTACTACACTCACTGTTATCATGTCTGCCACTACACTCACTGTTATCATGTCTACCACTACACTCACTGTTACATTGTCTGCCACTACACTCACTGTTATCATGTCTGCCACTACACTCACTGTTATCATGTCTACCACTACACTCACTGTTACCTTGTCTGCCACTACACTCACTGTTATCATGTCTGCCACTACACTCACTGTTATCATGTCTGCCACTACACTCACTGTTATCTTGTCTGCCACTACACTCACTGTTATCATGTCTACCACTACACTCACTGTTATCTTGTCTGTTACTACACTCACTGTTATCTTCTCTGCCACTACACTCACTGTTATCTTGTCTGCCACTCACTGTTATCTTGTCTGCCCCTACACTCACTGTTATCTTGTCTGTTACTACACTCACTGTTGTCTTGTCTGCCACTACACTCACTATTATCTTGTCTGCCCCTACACTCACTGTTATCATGTCTACCACTACACTCACTGTTATCTTGTCTGTTACTACACTCACTGTTATCTTCTCTGCCACTACACTCACTGTTATCTTGTCTGCCACTCACTGTTATCTTGTCTGCCCCTACACTCACTGTTATCTGTTCATGATCATCATTCTCTGTGAAATATTACCTGGAGTTTACCTGGAGAGAGTTCCGGGGGTCAACGCCCCCGCGGCCCGGTCTGTGACCAGGCCTCCTGGTGGATCAGAGCCTGATCAACCAGGCTGTTACTGCTGGCTGCACGCAAACCAACGTACGAGCCACAGCCCGGCTGGTCAGGAACCGACTTTAGGGGCTTGTCCAGTGCCAGCTTGAAGACTGCCAGGGGTCTGTTGGTAATCCCCCATATGTATGCTGGGAGGCAGTTGAACAGTCTCCGGCCCCTGACACTTATTGTATGGTCGTATGGTCTCTTAACGTGCTAGTGACACCCCTGCTTTTCATTGGGGGGATGTTGCATCGTCTGCCAAGTCTTTTGCTTTCGTAGTGAGTGATTTTCGTGTGGCAAGTTCGGTACTAGTCCCTCTAGGATTTTCCACGTGTATATAATCATGTATCTCTCCCGCCTGCGTTCCAGGGAATACAGGTTTAGGAACCTCAAGCGCTCCCAGTAATTGAGGTGTTTTATCTCCGTTATGCATGCCGTGAAGGTTCTCTGTACATTTTCTAGGTCAGCAATTTCACCTGCCTTGAAAGGTGCTGTTAGTGTGCAGCAATTATTCCAGCCTAGATAGAACAAGTGACTTGAAGAGTGTCATCATGGGCTTGGCCTCCCTAGTTTTGAAGGTTCTCATTATCCATCCTGTCATTTTTCTAGCAGATGCAATTGATACAATGTTATGGTCCTTGAAGGTGAGATCCTCCGACATGATCACTCCAGGTCTTTGACGTTGGTGTTTCGCTCTATTTTGTGGCCAGAATTTGTTTTGTACTCTGATGAAGATTTAATTTCCTCGTGTTTACCATATCTGAGTAATTGAAATTTCTCATCGTTGAACTTCATATTGTTTTCTGCAGCCCACTGAAAGATTTGGTTGATGTCCGCCTGGAGCCTTGCAGTGTCTGCAATGGAAGACACTGTCATGCAGATTCGGGTGTCGTCTGCAAAGGAAGACACGGTGCTGTGGCTGACATCCTTGTCTATGTCAGATATGAGGATGAGGAACAAGATGGGAGCGAGTACTGTGCCTTGTGGAACAGAGCTTTTCACCGTAGCTGCCTCGGACTTTACTCTGTTGACTACTACTCTCTGTGTTCTGTTAGTGAGGAAATTATAGATCCATCGACCAACTTTTCCTGTTATTCCTTTAGCACGCATTTTGTGCGCTATTACGCCATGGTCACACTTGTCGAAGGCTTTTGCAAAGTCTGTATATATTACATCTGCATTCTTTTTGTCTTCTAGTGCATCTAGGACCTTGTCGTAGTGATCCAATAGTTGAGACAGACAGGAGCGACCTGTTTTAGAAATGCTTCTTTTTGGTGTGATTTTATAGATCGATCCACTTGTTTATGTGTTGATTCACCGGTAAAATACACTGATACATTAAGGGAATCTATTTTCCAGTTCTGAAATTGATGCTGCAGACTTGATGGTAGACGGAGTCTCAGGCTGTTTACCCCCCTCCTTTTTTTTGTTTTTGTTTTTGTTTTTGTAGATCTTTTCTACAGTAGCCTGTAAAGCTTTTGCTCTCAGAAGAAAGACCGCTTTGTCATCAAACGCTCTCTTCTTCCCTGTTCATTGGACAGGGTGGACCTCATATTTGCACTTGTCAGCTGTTAGTTTCACTGCCAGCTGTTAGCTTAAATATTTTGAACCATCAGGCCAGCAGGCAGGAGACCAGGTGGTGAGTCAGGCAGGGGGCGGGGGCGGCGACCCCCGGTACACTCAACAGGTAAAGTCAAAGGGAGGATGTGGGATGCTCTCTGAGCAGCCTCAAGGAGGAATTAATGATGCATTGGAGGCATTTATTGATGACAACGTCTCGCCCGCACAATGGGTTTTATCACTCTGTAGGCGAAACGTTTAATTAAAATATGATACTGAAGTATCACTTTCTCCAGGTAGTCAAATTAGTGAGAAGACTAAAGTGTTCTTGACAGGTGTGCTAGGAAAGTGTTCTTGACAGGTGTGTTGAGTTAGGCATACTGGGCGTCTGCAATGACAACTGAATTGTCTGTCATCCTGATGGCAGTGAAGCTAACTTATGTCACAGAGCTTGACTCTATGATTACTACTGATTCTGTGTTATCACTGAAGGCTCTTCACTCATATAATGACTCTAACAACATGCTCATTTGAGAAGCCAGGTATAGATACGTACTCAAAATTCCGGGAAAAGGGAATTAATGTACAATTGTTTTGGTTTCCATCACACACTGGATTACTCCTTCATGTTAAAGTTGATACGTTAGCCAAGAAAAGTACCCTGAAGGAGAATGTAGAATATAACTTTGGTCTATCTGTGTCGAGCATTAGGAATAATATTAGGAAAGAAGCAGATAATGAAACTGAATGTTATAGGAATGCATTTTTTTTATATATTTTATTTAAAGTATGCAGTATACATGCATATCACATATTGACATAATCACAATACATGAAACCATTTATAAGAAAACATCCTTATAACTAACGGATGACAACCTACCCCTGAACATACATATTAAAATTGCTACTAGTCAAACCTGACATTTGTATTCATATCTTGTATGAAAACTGTATATACAAAAGTTTTTATATATAAACTAATGATTTGGCCTCTTACTTTACATTGTAATATTAGCATTTTATGTACCTAAACATTCCGTAGCTATTCATCCCCTAATTTTGTATGTTTTATTTAGAGCACAGGTATACAATATACATGTAATCATACATGATTGACTGAAATCACTAAACATGAAGCTATATATAAGAAATACACCATCCTTATAACTAAACGATTTACTACCCACACCTGAACATACGTAACAAAAAATGCTACAAAACTTGCATGTAAAAACTCTGTATATGTAACTGTAAACCATACATGAAAAACTTGCATCAAGAACATAGCACTTAACAAAAACAGAACCAATTAGAAGCCCGAGTAGATCTATAATCCACTATGATAACATGAACGTAGATAAGTACGTTTATGGAACAACTTCCAGTGGCCAGGATTGGGCTTGGTTTCAAGTACTTTTGGCAGTTTGGCAGACACACAGATAATGATCAAACCAAATGCAAAGTATGTGGCCAAGCCTATGGTCACTATCTTGAAAACTATGTGCTTAATTGTCCACTTATTGAGGAATATAGAGATAGACATTATAATAACCTATGTGACATGTCAAGATATTAGTGAAAATAAGATACCAGATATATTAAGCAAATTTCCTAAATTTGCTTGTGACAGATACCTGGAGGTTACCTGGAGGTTATTAAGTGAACTGTAGATACAACTCCTGATGTACGCCTGTTAATCCTTTTGGGGCCTAATTCCTAGGCTTTTTGTAACCACATGCTCTTGCGCTACCTTCCACGGGATGGATATGGGGTGCACAATAAACTAGCCACTTCGATGGCAAAATCTAAATTTAAATCTGCAATTAAGTGTTGTTCACAGGTATGCTATAATAAAGTGTTCTCTACAGGTGTGCTACTATGAAGTGTGTAAATGATCAGCAAGTAATTTCGACCATGGCGAGTATAATGAGGTCATGATACTAAGTTAACACTAAACTAGGATAAGACTGGGTTGATGAGTGGAAGCGGGAGGGTGGCAGGGATGGGAGATGGTGACAGGGAGGGTGGTAGGGAGGGTGTCAGGGAGAGAGGGTGGTTGGGAGAGAAGATAGTGGCAGGGAGGTTGTCAGTGAGAGTGTCAGGGGAAGGCGGTAGGGTGTCAGGAAGAGAGGAAGGGTGGTAGGGAGGGTTACAGGGATGGTAGTAGGGATGGTGGTAGGGAGGGTGTCTGTGAGGGTAGCAGGGGGGTGTCAGGGAGAGAAGATGGTGGCCGGGAGGATGCCAGGAGGAGAGGTAGCAGGCCACGAGGAAGTAGGTCAGTCACCATCACTCACCCAGGGAGGCCCCGACAGCTTCTCAAGGTCAACTACAGATATTTTAAGCCAGACAACAGTGTGTGGGAGGCCAGAGGCTGCGACACCGCTTCACGGGACTCACTCTTACCCTGCTACGCAGAAGTCATTTATTCACTCGTACGAAGCGAATGATTAATGGGTTAGCTAAGCTGTGACTGAAAAAGCTTCGGTTCGCCTAATCCTCTTGTGAAGTCCGGGAAATAAAGTTCTCTTGAACAAAGTGCTGGCGAGGGTTATGAAAGAGCTTTGTACATCTCCAGTGCTATAAATAGCATAATGAAGCTCCTGGTGCATACATAAAATACTGAAATAGCTCTTGTTGTCAGAACTTTTCTGAGCAAGAAGATGATATGTATGTATTTATATGTTTAGCATATTAATATATGCCATTGCTGCGTATTACGCATTATAATATACGTACAATGTTGGCCAGTAATGGTGATTTACCTATCTTATTTTTATTAACAGTTGAATATACATCAAAATCTTACAGCTTCCCTGATCTTTACGAGAGTTTGTAAGTTGAAGAAAGAGGTTACTGGAAGCATGTAGCACATCCATCACACAAGATAGTTGCTCATACATGTTCTCTCTTCGTTAATGAAACTGCTCAAGACGATCTCAGCTGGAAATCCTAACATTTTATTATTTGTCTTTTTTGTGTTTACTAGCTTATATAATGTCTCTTAAATTAACCATCGCTGTCAAATCTCTCGTGGGCCACGAAGACATTATCAACATTCCAAAAGTGTTTACCTGGCAGGTTTCTTTGGGGGATGATTTCTCCGGGATATTTTAAGATTATTGGGATAGAGAATAACAATAATTTAGCGGTAGATGTCACCAAATCATCCAAGACCCTCGTAAGACTCGAGAAGTAGCGATGTTACTAACATTATCTGTTCCTCCCATACTCTGCCTCGCGGATATCCAGTTTGCCCTCTCCTCTCCGTGTCACCTAATGTATTTTAGATGCACTCAGTACCACAATGTGGACTGCATACTTTTAATGATTCTTGGACAAATTAATGTCAAGATCTGAAAGTAGCAGATGGAGTTCAATGTGGACGAGTGCAAAGCCCTAATCCTTGGGAATGAGAACAACCCCTCATACTTATAGTTATTATTATTATTATTATTATATTCATAGAGGAGCGCTAAACCCATAGGATTATACAGCGCCTGTGGGGGGAGTGGAAGGTATTCAGGCTCAATTCAGGGAACTGGAGCACAGATCCAATTCCCTAAGATCAAGAGCTCCTCACCAGCGTCAAGGAACCTCCCTTGAGGGGACCTACTTATAATGAACTAGGTGACCCAGAGTCTGAGCATACAGAATGTGAAAAAGACTTGTCATGGTAAGCAGACATCTGAAGCCAAGACGTATAAGTAACGAATCCAAAAGTTATTTTACAGCTCAATATATTACTAATAAGTTGAATAAAACAGTGAACAAACACTAGAACATATTAGGAAACATTCCGGTCCTGGGACCTTGATCACTTCTAATACACAGGTTGAAAATAATAGTATATATAGGCACAAAGTGGCGTGTGAGCGACACACACTGATCTGAAAACTGCACGTGAAATTTATTTGAGATGAGGTCAGGTAGATAATGATGTCACGTGACTCCTGTGTTAGGTAGGTTGGGCTCATTGTCTACCTGACCTCATCTCAAACAAGTCTCACTTGTATTTTAAGTTTAATGGACACTTTCCTATTTTCGGAGCATTCTCAGCAACATTTTATATTTTCTCAGTTTTTCCGTTTATTACTCGAGAACGTCTAATTCTACTGGCTTCAAATTTTCAACACGTGTAATACATCTTGGGTAAGATTCATGGAATTATTTGCTGAGGTGGGCGCCCTGTGCACGACGCTACAGAGACCATTCCCAAATTTTGTTTCCGTGTGACAGGTGGAGACAGGCTTCTCTGATCACCTTCAAAATTTTAACAATCGTATATCCTACTTAGAAAAAGGTTGGAATTTTAAATGGAGTGTGTACAAAATTGTACATGCCATTTTGTCACTTTTAATCTCGAAATAATATAGTATTTACATTATTGCATTGTTTTGCCTTGATGCTGGTGAGGGGCTCTTGATCCAAGGAAATGAACTTATCTTCCCTTTGCTTGGGTCGAATTTAAATGCCTCTATATCACCCCTAGGGGTTTAGCGTTTTCTTTTGCTTAAAAATATATGACATACATGAACGGCATCAGTCTTCAGTGGTTGATGCATCGTATGAAATGGATGCAACGTTAAAGGGGTTTAAGCTGTGTAGTCACAAAATTTGTTGGATTTTTGTGCAATAACTGAAAAATATATCTGGTTTCTTTGAAATAATTACAGAATGTCCCTTCTGATCAGAAATAAGTCAGTGTTTGACTTTATTTGCTTATCCTAGGTTAAATCAACTTAATGTTCATTTATGTGCCTATAACATCAATGTGCCCTCAACACCATAGTTAAAAATTTGCATGTGTGATTTTTTTTTCCTGAATTCTGCATGTGTAAATCTGTATATAATAATTGTGTATTAAAATGATGCTGATTTGACCCTTCGAAAAATTTTGTGTGAAGATGGGTGTGTTGCGGGGACGGCCGGGGAAGGGGAGGAGGACGCCATATTGAATTCAATGAGTAGGGGCATTTCGTAATTTGCACCAGAAATTCGGCGTTTTCCGAGGCTTTATGTACAGGCCTCAAATGACAACTGAAAAAAAAATAGTGATATGTTCCTGCTGAAGAAATGGGGACAAGAAATTGACAGGACATCAAGAAATTTCGTGTGAATGAAGGAAATAAGGGTTACCAGTCACACATCACAGAGAAGTAAACCGTCTTTTTTTATGTACAACTAACTGGCCAATGTAGGTTCTAGATAGTAAGGCAGGTGTTGTGGGTGTTCCATCTGCATTAAGTGGCTTCCAGAGAAAAAAAATGGTAAGTTGTACCACAAAGTTATTTAATATGTTTAATACATGTTAGTGTAATGTAGTTAGTAAACCCTACCAAGTTTTCCTGTTGTCAAGTCAAACTCAATTGATACAGTCCACTTTAAATAATAGTACCAGAATTACTGGTTGTATTTTATTAAATATTAATAATTAATTTTAGGTCACGGCTTTTGTGAGTGAGGTTTGAGGTTTGTGGGTACTGAAGGAGACACTTTCCTGTACCTTAAGTGACTAAATCCCATTTACCTCAGAGGTGCAACACCAATTGGTAAGTAATATTTACCTTAGTTGCATCCTACCCAAATTACTTGTATGAATGTAACAGTAAAGTTCATACTGGTAATTTCTCACATTACGTACACTAAGCTCACATAAAACTTTGTAAATTGTGAGTTCATTAGCTTTGTAAATTGTGAGTTCATTACCTCTGTAACTTGCTCAGCTATCAAAACTTTGGAGTCCAGTCCCTGGACCAATTATGTACCTCTGTAATCTTTTGACTACCGCCCACAGGATGGGAATGGGGTGCATAATAAACATATTAAACTAACTTGTTTACTTTCTTAAAAGTTGGTTATTCTTATATTGATAAAACCTTGGACTGATTTTGACCTGGAGGGGGGGGGGGAGGTTGTAGGGAAGAAGTTGAAATACTGCTTTTCATTCTATAATTTCCGAGTATCACATCCGGTTACTTGAGTCTGGTGCCACTTGTAATTTTTTTTTTTTTTTGTAGTGTTAGTTTATACCTAGTTGTGCTTTAGCTCATTCCAGCACAACACATAGACAATATCAATTTCATTATGTTTATTAGTGACTATACTCTATATGACCAAAGTGCTTTAGCGGTATACCTATCCAAACCTCCCACCACTACAGAAATCAGTATTAGAACTCACCACATAATACAGAATATAATCAACCACTATTTAAACCTAAAAGATGAATGATCACGTTGACCCTGATCTAAACCTCCATAATCTAACACACAATCAAAACTTATTGGAAAGTAACTGCCTTTATTACACAGCATCACAAGCCAGCACTATCCTGAACACTGCTCAAAGTCTGTCAGTTCTTAACTACAACATCAGGTCCTTAAGCAAACACTATGATGACCTGGCACTCCTTGAGACACTAAAGACACCCTTCTCCTGCATTATTCTTACTGAGACCTGGCTTAAGCAGGACACAATTGATATCTACCCACTACCAGGATACACAGCAATCCACAACTGTGACCATACCAAGTTGGGGGTGGTACTGCAATCTATTACTCTAACTAACTATCTTGTATTAGCACTAATTGCTTTAGTGATGAATATGGGGAATACATTTTTGCTAATTTTTCTGTAAAAAACCTCAACACGCCTATAACAATCGGTGCCATATACCGGATACCCCACATAAACATCCCAAACTTCAGTGAGAATCTGAAGTCACTAATACCAAACAGACAAATGAACAAGCACCACCTTCTCTTAACTGGGGACTTCAATATCAACCTTGGCCTACCAGATGATCAGACTGTAACTGATTTCATCAACAATATGAACAACACACTTCTCATACCAACAATAACTAAACCAACCAGGCTGACTGAGACAAGTGCAACCATAATAGATCACATATGGACCAATATACTAGCCCCCCTTAAATCAGGGATAATCACAGACAGCACTACTGACCACTACCCAACCTTCCTCTTAACAAATATTAGTAAGCCACCACTCGAATACAACAAAGTTTCATTTAGACCCCATGACGAGGCCTCAATAAAGAATTTCACAGCAGACCTAGAGACTGTTGACTGGCCTACTGAATTCTCCAATGCCAATGGTATTGACGATTGGACAGACATTTTTCTTAACAAAATACATAGACTATACAACAAACATTGTCCTATAAAAACGAAACAGATCACGAATAAACGGCTTGGTTGCCCATGGCTAACCAGCAGCATTCTGAAATCCATTGATAAGAAACACCAATATGAAAAGCAATATAGACAGGGCTTAATACACAAAGATATTCTTAAATAATATTCAACAGTTCTCACCAAATTAATAAAGAAAGCCAAACAACTGTACTACTCCAGCAGATTCACTGACACAAGAGGAGATATAAAAACACTTTCCCAGATTCTGGGAACCCACACATTGAAAAAAAGCAAGAATATTGTTCTAACTAAACCTCATGAAACACCACTGCATCCCACTGATACAGCTAACAAGATAAACGACTTCTTCTCAAACATAGGATCTAATCTCGCCAGTAAAATCCCATGTACCAATGCCTGTACCGGGGACTACCTAGTTGGGAATTTCCCAAATTCCTTCTATCTTGTACCAACTGAGCCCACGGAAGTCACCGCGATCATAAAGTCACTTAAAAATAACTCGGGGAATCTGTCTCACATCCCACCATTATTGTACAAGCGAGCGGCCCATGTCCTTTCACATGCTATTACATTACTTTTTAACAAGTCACTAGAAACTACCACTTTCCCGACTCTACTCAAGACAGCAAGGGTTACACCAATACATAAAGGTGGTGACCCTACAGACGTAAACAACTATAGGCCAATATCAAACTTACCATTGCTATCCAAAATCTTCGAGAAACTCGTGCACAGGAGACTATATTCATTTATAACGTCACAAAACATACTCGACCCCTGCCAATTTGGATTCAGGAAAAATAAAAGCACTAATGATGCAATTATAAAAATGCTAGACCTGCTTTACACAGCATTGGAAAATAAGGAATATCCGCTAGGAATTTTTATTGACCTAAGAAAAGCGTTTGACACAGTAGACTACGGCATCCTACTCCACAAACTTGACCACTATGGTATAAGAGGCCATGCGCTTGCATATTTTAAATCCTACCTTTCTAATAGGTATCAGTATGTCACCATTAAAGAAACAGCCTCATCAATACGGCCATTTGATACTGGAGTTCTGCAGGGAAGTGTCCTTGGACCCCTGCTCTTCCTCATTTACATCAATGATCTTCCAAACATATCCCAACACCTGAAACCCATTCTCTTTGCTGACGACACGACTTATGTCATCTCCCACCCTAATCTTGCCACCCTCAACACCATTGTTAACGAGGAGCTGCTCAAAATATCGACTTGGATGACAGCCAATAAACTTACACTTAACAGTGGAAAAACCTACTATATTATGTTTGGTAGCAGAGCAGGCGTTGCACAACTTAACATTAAGATCGACAACACTCGAATTGCCAGACATAATGAGGGCAAATTCCTTGGCCTATACCTCGACAACAACCTAAAATTTCAGCACCCATATCCAACACATAACAAAAAAAGTATCCAAAACGGTGGGGATCCTCTCCAAGATACGATGCTACGTGCCACAAACTACCCTTCTCACACTATACCATTCACTTATATATCCATACCTCACCTATGCTATCTGTGCTTGGGGTTCAACTGCAGCAACACACCTAAAGCCAATAATAACCCAACAAAAAGACGCAGTAAGAATAATCACTAAATCCCATCCCTGGAAACACCCCCCCCCCACTCTTCATAGATCTAAACTTACTCCCTGTTCAGAACATCCACACTTACTACTGTGCAATCTATATCTACAGGATCTTAAATTCCAATATTAACCTTGACCTAAAACGCTTTCTTGATAGTCGTGACAGGATCCACAGGCATAACACCAGACACAAACATCTCTATGACATTCCCCGTGTTTGACTAAACCTTTACAAAAATTCAATGTATTTCAAAGGACCTAAAATCTGGAACACCCTACCTGAAAACTCTAGAACTGCAGACACATTCATCACTTTCAAAACTACAGTTAGAAAACATCTTATCTCCCTGATCCACCCCGACAGCTAACTACATGATAACCACCTGGTGGTTCACAATTACACTCACTCACCCACTGACTATAAACACAGAAATACTAATCTATGATACTCCAATATAGACACCTTGTATTGTGCCGAAACAAAAGCATTCACATTGCTAAACTCACAAATTATGATGTAGTCACTTAGCCTTAATACCATAATCTGTAAGGATTTAATTTTAAGATTTAATCTAAGTCTGCTCGAAATGCCTAGCCATGCTAGGTGTCCTCTTGGCCCCCTCTGTAATTAGTATTTTATAACATGTAAACCACACAATACCCAAAACCTGTAAACCCCACATTGTAACCCTTATAGAGAATAAACTTGAATTGAATTGAATTGAATTGAATTCTTTTACTCTGATTACTTGGCAGTGCAGCATCTAAGTGTCTTTAGGCTTAATATACCTGGAGTATACCTGGAGAGGGTTCGGGGGTCAACGCCCCCGCGGCCCGGTCTGACCAAGCCCCATGGTGGATCAGAGCCCGATCAACCAGGCTGTTACTGTTGGCCGCATGCAACCCGACGTACGAACCACAGCCCGGCTGGTCAGGTACCGACTTTAGGTGCCTGTCCAGTGCCTTCTTGAAGACAGCCAGGGGTCTATTGGTAATCCCCCTTATGTATGCTGGGAGGCAGTAAACTGCCTCCCAGCATACCTCTGCTTTACATTGTGGGGATGTTGCATCTCTGGTTCCTCTGAAAGATTTTAATTATATTTGGTTTATGACCTCACTAACCATTTTTATTGATGAAATTTGGATATTAGTTTACATATGATAAGTTATGATTGCCTTTTCTAATTTCCCTTCATTATTATTATAACCAGAACCAAGCGCTAAACCCACAAGCGTCATACTGTGCTGGTAATTCCCTTCAGATCTTCAATGCTAATATTTAGGCGCATAATCAACTTATAACACACTCTGCACTATTCCAATCTCATGCATTGAGGCTAAGGGGAATGGGGCTATGGAATACAGGTATGGAAAATTTTATAGGGGTGATTACTTGTACATACCTCAACATTGCATGCATACGAGTAATCTCCTTGGGAGACAACAACTATATTGTTTACCATAGTCACCCGTGTAGACATGTGAGATAACTTAACCACCTCTGGTCACTGCAGGTGGCCCCTCGACCCTCACAATCTTATCCATATCTATCCGAGACCAGTATAAATTGGGTAGCACCCTCAAGTACGGCGCTACTAATTAATTGTGGACTGTATAGATTATATTAGTTTAACTGAATGAAGGGGGGGGGAGTGGTTACACATGGATATATCCATCAAGGAAAAACACTTGTACATAATCCCACCACTTACCAGATATTCTCTGGTGGTCACTTGATGTGGCTGGATCACCCATAACCTATCCAATTAAAACATACCTAACTGGCCAGTATCAGTCTGTTATAACTAGAAAGGTTACTTAACTGTGAGTGATTGATGCTCCTTATTTCCTCCATTCACCATCTCATTTCGATGTCCTGCTACACCGACACGGTTCTTATTCCAGCAGGACGAGGTATCCGTTGGTTTGTCCCAGTTTAGATGTAGTGATTCCATAAAACTTCGCTATCCCTCGGAGCAGGGCGATTTATTTCACTTCCCGCATTCTCTTAACTTAATGTTATTATCACTGATTACATTACCATTCACAAGACGATTTAATGTCTCATAATTATTATACACATTAGAGGTCACTCCATTAAGATCTGAGACCGATGAGTGAGGATTAACTCACGGGTAATTTCCCCTGGACACATTCCATGGCGGCGCACCCGTCACCCACGGTCCTACTATTATCCACTCATTTTACCACTTTATTATGGTGGTCACGTAAATCACGTTCCCTCACTCTTCACCAGGAACAGTTACGACACTTCCTATTAGGAAGTGGTGCCTATATTAATCCTTAGGCCACTGTGAATGCCAATTTCCTGATCCCATGTTTCACAGCTTCCTCACTACATTCAAAACACTGCTGCCTCCTCGTGCCCCAGCTCGACCTATACCCCCGCACATCTGCGCAGGCGCAGCAGGAACCCAGTTGGTTCCATTCAAAATACAAATACATTTTGACCCAAATCAACACATTAAACACTTATTAGGCACTATAGCTTCGGAAATTAAATAATTTCCACAATGGGGAAAAGTATTCCCGTATTCCACTAAAAACGACAGTTACAGCCCCACTCCACAAAGGTGGCAGTAAATTAATTGCAAAGAATTACATACCAATAGCACTAATGTAAGATCAGTCCCCTGTGCCTTAATGCACGCAATTAGAATAGTACTGAGTTATAAGCTCATAATGCATTATAATCATAACTAAACGCTAAACCCACAATGGTCATACAACGACTTTATGAATTAGATGCATATTCCAGGCCCAGGACAGCTGATGATGGTCATCAACACTTAATTTCATGTAACATGAATCTCCATAACACTTTTCAAACTGTATTGATCCCTTACTGAAAAATATCACATATATCAAATTACTGATAGAAATAGGACATTCATAATAGTGAATCTGCATAAAAAAAACTCAGAATACTTATGGAAATCTGTATGATAGATCCGAAATTTGAATCCACACTGATGGGCCAATTTAGCAATTTGGTTTAAAAAATCACCCATATCAAATATTGAGAGTTTCTTGTTTCACTGCTCTACACCTTTAATATACTGCTTAGAATGGGTATTGGTGTTGAAATTCTTAATATGGTTCAGTAAACCATAGTTTAATGAACCATATTCTGCAGCCTTTCCTCATCAGCTGTCCCTGGTGAAGTTACTCCGGATGGTGCTATGGCCCCAATCAGTTTCTGAATCATTGCTAGAGGGAGGAGTGCAACGGACAAGTGTAGTAGTAACAGTAGCAACACACAGAGGCATTCTTGAGCTTCCCCAGCTCTCAGGCTTAATGCCCAAAGCTGGGGTGTGACTCCAAAAGGATCCTGTAGTGCTTGCTGCCTTTGCATCTCCTGATATCGTCTGCTGCTATGCAGCTGCCACACCCTTCGAGCCCAATGTGGGCGGGGTTTGTGGCAGCCCAAGGTGCCTAGCTTCTCCCTCCGAGCCCCGTGAGGGCAGGGAATGGGGCTAGGCCTGGAGACGAGGTGGTACTTGTACCTCCTCCTCGCCGGTAACAGAACTGCTAGAAGGAGTTCAAATTTGCATGTTCATACATATAAGAATTTTTACCAAGTGATAAAGTAGGCTACGAGTTCCTTACTGAGTATACCAACAGCATGCCGCTACTAACTTGGTTCATAGAACCAACAACAATAAATTGTTATACTTCAAAATATTATACGTATTGTGTTAGAAAAAAATACAATCAAAACTAAGCGCTAAATTATTATAATAAAAAAGAAGCGCAAAGCCACAAGGGCTATACAGACTAAGCGCTAAAGCCACAAAGGTCATACAGGTGCTATAAATAAGATTGCAAAACAAATAAATGCTGGTGTTGGGAAGAGATGTGGGCTTGAGATGATGAATCTGATGTAAAGTGAGAGTTTTCATAGTGGCTTTTTGCTGATGACACAGTATTTGTGTGATATTTACAAGAGAATTTACATTAGATGTTAAATTGGTTTGGGAGAATGTGTAAAACAAGGAAATTGAAAGTGAGTATATAAGAGAGCAAAGTGACAAGAGTAACAAGTCCAGGCAATGAAAGATTTATGTCAGATTGAAGGGAAGGAGTATCATTTCATTTATGGAGAAAGCGTTAAATCATCAGGGGTCATACACCACCTGGGAGAATAGAAGGCATTCAGGGATGACTCAAGGAAGTGAAGTACAGATCCAAGGGAAGTATAGAAGTGAATGTATTTAGATATTTTTAGTGGACGTGTCTGCATATGGGTCAGTGAAAACAGAGGTTAATCGCAGAATACAAGAGTGAAAGGTGCCCAGAGTGTTGAAGAGTCTGTGTAAAGAAAGTTGTTAATGGATGCAAAAAAAGGAAAATGTGCCAGAATACTGAGAAAACA
Source organism: Cherax quadricarinatus (assembly GCF_026875155.1). NCBI lineage: Eukaryota > Metazoa > Arthropoda > Malacostraca > Decapoda > Parastacidae > Cherax > Cherax quadricarinatus. The sequence continues at coordinate 48,220,279 of NC_069409.1, forward strand.
GTTGTATGGATGTAAGGTATTATTTTTAAACATTACAGCAAGGTAGATTATTATTATAATCAAAAAGAAGCGCTAAGCCACAAAGGCTATACAGCGCACAGCAAGGTAGATTATTATTATAAAAAAAGAAGCGCTAAGCCACAAGGGCTATACAGCGCAAGGTAGAAGGTAGCACATCTTTGAGATCGATGTATGATGTGAATGTCATGCAGATAATAGAATGAAGACATCTGGAGATTATTATTATAATCAAAGAAAGCTCTAAACCGACAAGGGTCATGCAGCAAGACACCTGAAGAGAGTGTAGTGGCATCCATTCAAGGAATGGATTTCTTTCTTAATGGTTTGGTCATTTAGAAAGGAACCAGAAAGGTTGACGAACTGTGTATTATAATAATCAAAAAGCGCTAAACCACCAGGGTCATACAGCACTACAAAGAGTATAAATTTTGGGTAAATGGAAGGTGTAAGAGACATCCCAGGAAGGGTTGGAGGTTTTAAGAAATATTTGATAACGAGATTTGCTATTGTAAATTAATGATTATTATAATCATAACTAAGCGCAAAACCCAAAAGGGTTATACAGTTCTGCGCATAACCCATCTGCAGGGCAGAGGGCATTTTGTTCTAAGAACTTTATTACAACAATTTGATATTATTATTATTATAATCAAAAAGAAGCGCTAAGCCACAAGGGCTATACAGCGCTGCAGGGTAAGGAAGGAAGTGAGGGTATTGGGCGGCAGAAGGGGGAAGGGATGATCAGTAGGTTACAGAAAACAGCAGGGCAGGGGATAGTGCGAGGGTAGAGGGTAGCAAGAGATTGAGGTAGAAAAGGCTGAAGGCATCAGAGTTTGTGAAGTAAGTCAGTTGTTGTCAAAAAGTCAATGAGAGAGTCTGGACGAAAGGTGGGTCCATCAGCGAGAAGGAAAGGCAAAGAGAGAGCAGTGGAGCAAAGATGACGACGGAGGTAAATTCTGCGTGCTCGTTGATAAAGTGGGCAGTTCAACAGAATGTGGCTGACTGATAATGGAGCCTGACAATTCTCACAGAGAGGAGCAGGGCGCCTCTCTATGAGATATCCATGAGTAAGACGAGTATGGCCAATGCGAAGACAAAAGAGAGTGGTCTCCCAACCTCGACACTGGTGACAAGAAGACGGCCAGTAACCTATACTCGGTTTAATAGATTGAAGTTTGTTACCGAGCATAGTAGACCAACGTTGTTGCCAACGGGTGTGAAGGTGGGTAGCTATTGCAGCAAAATAGTCCGTAAATGGATTACCTCTATATGAAACTGGTAGGTCATGTACTGCTGACCGTGCAGCAGTGTCTGCCTGTTCATTGCCCTGTACGTCAACATGACCAGGGACCCAACAAAAAACAATATCTTTATGCTTGGTAAAGATGCGGCATAGCCAAAGTTGGATACAGAGGACTAAGGGGTGAGGTGTATCAAATTTCTGTAGCCTGTAAAGCACTAAGGGAGTCTGAGACAACCACAAATGATGACACAGGCATAGATGCAATACGGATAAGTGCTGCAAGAATGGCATGCAATTCAGCAGTAAAAATACTAGTCGAAGATAGTAAATGCCCTCGTACGACGCTGTCCAGAAACACTGCTGTGAATCCTATGCCGTCAGAAGACTTAGAGCCATCTGTGTACACAGCAATGGCATGAGAATGAGAGTGGAAGTGGTCAAGAAAAAGAGAGCGGGAAGCGACCGTAGACAGTTGGGCTTTCGAGCAAGGGAGAGAGAAAGAACAGACTCGAACAGCTGGAACTTCCCATGGGGGTAGGGAAAAGTGAGATGCTACATGAACATAGAAAGGTGGTAACTGAAAAGAAGACAAGAGCAAATGAAGGCGAAGAGAGAATAGATGGAGTAAACAGGGGCGGTGAACAAATAAAGAATGTCTACTAATATCAGTGACCATTCTATAAATGGAAGGATTGCAGAGATCATGAGAGTGTACATAGTAGCGAAGGCAATGGGCATCACGGCGATTGGATAAGGATGGAACGTTCACTTCTGCATAGAGGCTCTCAACAGGGTAAGAGTGAAAAGCACCAAGGCATAAACGTAATCCTTGGTTATGTATGGGGTTAAGGCTAGAAAGAGTAGCAGGAGAGGCTGCTGAATAGATCTGGTCACCATAATCAAGTTTCGATAAAATGAGGGTGGAATGTAAGCGAAGAAGAGTTCAACGATCAGCTCCCCATGAAAGATGAGCAAGGGTTTTAAGAAGGTTCAGCCGGCTGTGACAAGTTGCCTTCAGAGAGGTAATGTGAGGTTTCCATGATAACCTACAGTCAAAGAGGAGGCCCAGAAACCTGGCTGTATCACGTTCAGGGATACGGGAGCCAGAGAGGTACAAAGGATGATCGGAGATGACAGAGCGTCTAGTGAAAGTAATTTGGCGAGTTTTGGTGCTGGAAAATTTAAACCCATGTGTGGAAAATTGCATTTATCTGTATGTATAATTATGTACATAATAAATGAGCATAGATAATTATTATTTAGCAGTTAGACAAGTAGGAATTTGGGACACCTAGGTCGCAAAAATGTCCCCCTTCGATACCTACCACCGTCATATCCACAAGTTGCTCTGGACCTATTAATTAAATGAATTATACATACACCAGGAATACTGGTAAATATATAAATTTGTGGACTGTATATTAAAAATAATAAATGGTTATATATATATACACAATTACATAACAGAAGGAAAATATATCTTAATATCACTCACTCAACAATACCACCAGTCCGATAACATTCTCCTTGGCAAATATACAGGGTCTAAAGCCAGCAACAAACAACAAAATACCTTTCATCCGTGGACTGCTTGCAGAGGCAAAGGCAATGTTCGCGGCTTTCACTGAGACCCACATAAAGGATCACTTGGACAACGAAATATGGATCCCAGGTTACAACCTATACAGATGTGACAGAGTGAACAGGAAAAAGGGGGGGGGTTGGCCTGTACATTGCAGAGTCACTTGTTTGCACAGAACTGCTAAATGCCTCAAATGATGTAGTGGAAGTTTTAGCAGTAAAGGCCGAGAACCAAAACCTAGTCATTGTGATAGTCTACAAGCCTCGGATGCAACATCCAGCAATTCCAGGAACAGCTGTTAAAAATTGACCACTGTCTGGAAAATCTTCAGCTCCTGCACCCAACATCTTGCTCCTGGGGGATTTCAACTTAAGGCACCTAAAATGGAGGAATATAGCAAATAATATTGTTGCAGTAATAACACAGGAGGCAGCTCTGATGAAAACTCACACTCACGCGAGCTTTTAAATCTCTGCACAAAATTCAATTTAAACCAGCAAAATAATAGAGCCTACTAGACTGGAGAATACACTAGACTCATCTTCACTAACAATGATGATCTGATAAGAAATGTCACCATATCAAAAACAATATACTCAGATCACAACATAATTGAGGTTCGGTCATGTATGCGCGGAGCCCAGACTGACATAATGAGATTAGTCACGAGGGAGCATTCACCAAATTCAACTTCAATAACAAAAACATAAATGGGGACCAAGTAAACCAAGTCCTAACCGATATAAGCTGGGAAGATATACTAAGCAACACAGACCCCAACTTATGCCTAGAACAGATTAACTCGGTGGCACTCGATGTATGCACAAGGCTTATTCCTCTAAGAAAAAGGAGGAGTAGATGTAAATAGAAAGAGACAGGCGCTCCTTTACAGGCGACGGAAAAGAATAACAGAGCGGCTAAAAGAGGTCAATATATCTGAAATGCGTAGGGAGACACTGGTCAGAGAAATAGCAAGCATCGAACTTAAGCTAAAAGAATCCTTAGGAGTCAGGAATCGCGGGAAGAACTAAAAGCCATAAATGAAATCGAAAGAAACCCAAAGTATTTCTTCTCCTATGCCAAATCAAAATCGAGAACAACGTCCAGTATTGGGCCCCTACTTAAACAAGATGGGTCCTACACAGATGACAGCAAGGAAATGAGTGAGCTACTCAAGTCCCAATATGACTCAGTTTTTAGCAAGCCGCTAACCAGACTGAGAGTCGAAGATCAAAATGAATTTTTTATGAGAGAGCCACAAAATTTGATTAACACAAGCCTATCCGATATTATCCTGACGCCAAATGACTTCGAACAGGCGATAAATGACATGCCAATGCACTCTGCCCCAGGGCCAGACTCATGGAACTCTGTGTTCATCAAGAACTGCAAGAAGCCCCTATCACGAGCCTTTTCCATCCTATGGAGAGGGAGCATGGACACGGGGGTCGTCCCACAGTTACTAAAAACAACAGACATAGCCCCACTCCACAAAGGGGGCAGTAAAGCAACAGCAAAGAACTACAGACCAATAGCTCTAACATCCCATATCATAAAAGTCTTTGAAAGGGTCCTAAGAAGCAAGATCACCACCCATCTAGAAACCCATCAGTTACACAACCCAGGGCAACATGGGTTTAGAACAGGTCGCTCCTGTCTGTCTCAACTATTGGATCACTACGACAAGGTCCTAAATGCACTAGAAGACAAAAAGAATGCAGATGTATATATACAGACTTTGCAAAAGCCTTCGACAAGTGTGACCATGGCGTAATAGCGCACAAAATGCGTGCTAAAGGAATAACAGGAAAAGTCGGTCAATGGATCTATAATTTCCTCACTAACAGAACACAGAGAGTAGTCGTCAACAGAGTAAAGTCCGAGGCAGCTACGGTGAAAAGCTCTGTTCCACAAGGCACAGTACTCGCTCCCATCTTGTTCCTCATCCTCATATCCGACATAGACAAGGATGTCAGCCACAGCTCCGTGTCTTCCTTTGCAGATGACACCCGAATCTGCATGACAGTGTCTTCCATTGCAGACACTGCAAAGCTCCAGGCGGACATCAACCAAATCTTTCAGTGGGCTGCAGAAAACAATATGAAGTTCAACGATGAGAAATTTCAATTACTCAGATATGGTAAACATGAGGAAATTAAATCTTCATCAGAGTACAAAACAAATTCTGGCCACAAAATAGAGCGAAACACCAACGTCAAAGACCTGGGAGTGATCATGTCGGAGGATCTCACCTTCAAGGACCATAACATTGTATCAATCGCATCTGCTAGAAAATGACAGGATGGATAATGAGAACCTTCAAAACTAGGGAGGCCAAGCCCATGATGACACTCTTCAGGTCACTTGTTCTATCTAGGCTGGAATATTGCTGCACACTAACAGCACCTTTCAAGGCAGGTGAAATTGCCGACCTAGAAAATGTACAGAGAACTTTCACGGTGCGCATAACGGAGATAAAACACCTCAATTATTGGGAGCGCATTGAGGTTCCTGAACCTGTATTCCCTGGAACGCAGGAGGGAGAGATACATGATTATATACACCTGGAAAATCCTAGGGGACTAGTACCAAACTTGCACACGAAAATCACTCACACGAAAGCAAAAGACTTGGCAGACGATGCACCATCCCCCAATGAAAAGCAGGGGTGTCACTAGCACGTTAAGAGACCATACAATAAGTGTCAGGGGCCCGAGACTGTTCAACTGCCTCCCAGCACACATAAGGGGGATTACCAACAGACCCCTGGCAGTCTTCAAGCTGGCACTGGACAAGCACCTAAAGTCAGTTCCTGATCAGCCGGGCTGTGGATCGTACGTTAGTTTGCGTGCAGCCAGCAGCAACAGCCTGGTTGATCAGGCTCTGATCCACCAGGAGGCCTGGTCACAGACCGGGCAGCGGGGGCGTTGACCCCCGGAACTCTCTCCAGGTAAACTCCAGGTAAACCAATTTGACTGGAGATTAATGTGTATCATACTCAGAAAACCTCACTCTAACTAAATCTATGAAAATAATGCTGGCCAGAATTACACACAAATCTAGAGAGCTTATCTGAGGTTCCTGGAGCTGTCTTGTCCAGTCGTCTGATATCTCAAGTTATGCAGGAATGCATATCCACCAATTTCGCCTCCTATTTGAGAGGTGTCAGCAGAATTTTAACCTCTAGAGAACGAAAAATTTTTTCCCCATTCACCGTTTCTAATACAAATTCAAAACCAAGATGGCTAGTCTCGTCTGCACAGACGCAGACTTTCCGTTTTCTATGACATAAATATTATTAAATACAGTATGGCCATCTATTTACATATAAATACTGAATTTCTGGAAAATATATACAGTATTTTCCACACTGCGGCCGGCCAGAGTTCGTTACTAAACAATTCAAATTACTCCTTCCTTTAGGAGATGATTCCAGCCAGTTCTGGCTTGAGTGGCTGTTCTTCTAGTAGGCCTTACGACGATTTCATCTTCTGGCATCACTTGGTCTGCATTATCTTCCATATCACTCGTGTCACTTTCCCTCAGATTTTCGTTTACGTTTGGTTGAACACCTAATTCCAAGGGAATCAATTTATTAATTGTGCGTAAACTTTCCTGGCCATGACACACTTTGACATTCCTGACAACACCTTGTGCATCTGGGTACAATGTCACTACTTTGCCCAGAGGCCACAATGTTCGATGTTGTTCAGTGTCAATTAACACAATGTCACTTGGTTGAATGGTCTATCGATTTACTGCTTCTGTCGCACCATAAAAGTGTTCACGTAGTGTAAGAAGTTATTCCTTATACCACACATTAGACCAATGATCAATTACTTTATTTAACATTTAAAATTTATTACACAACACTGCTGCATCATTGTAATCTTCACCACTTTCTTTCGGATTATCTCTATAGACAGAGGCAGCTTCCAATTTCCTTCCACATATTAGGTGAGAAGGTGTTAATACATCTGCATCAGGTGTATCACTCATGTACGAGAGAGGCCTATTATTTATACGGTTTTCTGCCTCCACTAACACTGCACGGAATTCTTCCAAATTAATTCTCTTCTGGTGTAGTACTTTGCGGAGACACCTCTTCACTGTGCCTATCAGTCTTTCGTACAGCCCCCCCTGCCAGGGGCTCTAGGAGTAATAAATTTCCAGGTACACCCTCGCTGGGTTAACAGAGATTGAACATCATTACTATTATTTAATTCTATCAAGTGCTGAGCACCTGCTACAAAATTTGTGGCATTATCCAAAATCATCAACCTTGGACAGGATCTCCTAGCTGCAAATTTTCGAAACAGCTGTATAAACTGTTCTGCAGACAAGTCCTGTGCCACTTCTAAATGAACTGCCCTAGTAGCAGTACAGGTGAACAAACATACACTTTCAGTGGAACACCATTTGACGTACCTGTTAAAATTATTGGACCACTATAGTCTACACCTGTTACATCAAATGGTTTCACTAATTGTACACGCTCCTTTGGCAATGGTGGAGGACCTGAGTACATACAGGATCTGGCATCCACATGGCGACATATTACACAAGATTTAATCACCTTTTTTACACTTTGCCGTCCTTGTGGAATCCAGAAAGTTTCCCTAATACAATTTAAGGTATCTTGTACCCCACCATACATTACATTTTTATGGGCATTTAGAACAATCAAATTTGTTAGATGATGTGTTTTGGGCAGTAAGATAGGGTGTTTAGCATAATCACCCAATTCAGCATTTTGTAACCTACCTCTGCACCTAATTACATTGTTCTCTAAATACAGCCCCAATTTCTCTATTATAGAACCTTTCACAATTTTTCTTTCCATCATCAATTTAATCTCATTTCCATAGATTTCCTCCTGTACCCTCTTTATCCAATATTCAAGAGGATGTGAAAACTTATATGAAATATCTATCTTGTTTAGAAATTCAAACACCAACTTAGTTACATTGATCAGTTTGGGTAAAGAATACCTATTTATATCAATGGATAAAGAAGGACAAACTGTTGGAGCGGTGGTCACAGTAATTTCAACAGGAGCAATATACGCCTTTTGTACAGGCCAATTAGCTTTATTTACCAACCAACTCGGTCCTTTAAACCATGATACAGCATTTACAAATTTAGCAAAGGTAAACCTCGATTCTGATTAATTTCAGTGACTCTGTTTTGTACGTACACAATTTTACTGTTTCCATTACGAATCCATTGTAAGGATACCTCATTATCAGACCAAATTACAGTGTTGCTAATATTTATCTCCTGCAACTTATTTCTTATATAATTAGCTAATTTGACACCTACATAAATGGCTGTTAATTCCAACTGAGGCAAGGCACGTGATTTAATTGGAAACACTTTAGCCTTAGACATAACAAGAGAAATAACACTATTACATTGAAGGTAAGCAACTGCTCCATATGCCAATTTTGAAGCATCACAAAAAATGTGAAGTACATTTTTCCCATTTGGATTGGCCACCTGGCGTGGGAACTCCAACATTGGAATTTTCTCATAATCACCAATTAATTCATCCCACCTGTTAATGAATTCCTCAGGTAGAATTTCATCCCAAGCACATTTAAGTTTCCATGCTTCCTGAATTAATAATTTCCCTCTTATAGTAAGGAGTGACACTAAACCTAGCGGATCAAAACATTTGGAAACTTCAGCAAGCAACACTCTCTTAGTTAATTTATTGGGCATACTGTAATTATTAGGTTTTAACATTAACAAATCTCTCTCAGTATCCCAATTTAAACCCAGTACATTACTACATTTTGACACTTCATCTCCAGGGTAATCTTTACTTATTTTGTCCTTCAATTTGGACGAATTACTATTCCATTCTCTCAGAGGCATATTTGCACTTTGCATTATTTTATTAGCCTCTCCATAAGTCATTAGCAGTTCCTCTTCAGTTGACATCACACCCAGGAAATTGTCCACATAAAATTGTTTGCTCATTACTTTACTCAATGGACTTTCCGTACATTTAAGGTGTGCATTTATCGTCGCTTGAAGTAGGAATGGACTGGATGTAGCACCAAATAATACGCTCCTAAAGCGAAAGGTTTTCAGAGGGCTAAGTGGGTCAATAGGATTCTCAGGCCATAAGAAGTGGGTACAATCCCGGTCAGCCTCTTCTAAACTCACTCTTAGGAAAGCTTTACTTATGTCAGCCGTAAAGGCATAATTTTTCATCCTGAAATTTAATAAGATATCTCCTAATTTTTCCATCAACGACGGACCTGTCATCAAACAGTCATTTAAACTAGGTACATTTTTGTTACTCCTGGCACTATAATTAAACACAATTCTCAGAGGAGTGGTCTTAGAATCCTTCTTCACTCCGTGATGTGGCAAATATTATTATTATAATCAAAAAGAAGCGCTAAGCCACAAGGACTATACAGCGCTGCGATGTGGCAAATATTGACCATAAATTTTGGCTTGCTCAGGAGGTACCTCTTCTATAAATTTATTAATTAACTGCTCAGCAATTATATCATTATAGGCAGTTAACAATTCTGGTGTCTTACTCAGTTCGCGGAGCTGAGCCTTTAACTGCCCATATGCCATTCTGTAATTAGTGGGCAATTCTGGATGGTTCAGTCTCCACGGAAGTCGTACCCAGTATTGTCCAGATTCAAATTTTACATCTTTCAGGTACTGCTCCTGAGTAAAAGAATCGTCTGGACTTTCTTCATTTACATTTATTCCAATGCTGTCTAATTCCCACAATTTATGCACTGGCTCAACACCATCCTCTATGGAAGAATTATACTGGGGGTACAACTTCATGAGTAAGACACACAGTTATGGTATTTGTAGCTTCCTCTAGTCATGAATTATTATTACGAGGAATCCTACCATACATTACATGGCCTCCTGCAGTCTTCAAAAGGGTGACACCACATTTCTTTACCATACCCTTTACAAAAGAGGCATAGTAGTCACTACCTATCAAAATATTTATTGGGCCTACAGAATCATCACTTACACCAGAAGGTGCTAAATTTACATTATGTGAAAGTCTTTCTGTAGCTTTACTAAGCCCTACTGTAGATATTTTCTCTGTTAGTCTATCTACAATTACTGCATTAACACGTTTTTTCTCATTGCCCAACCTGACAGTTACATAAACAGTGTCATACAATTGAGCCCTTTTATCCGAGAGAAAAACCAGATAATTTTAAAGTTGTGGGATCTCCCATCTGTACTTTCATACCATCAAGACATTTACGTTTAATGAAAGTACGTTGGGATCCCTGGTCTAATAATGCAGTTACATTTTTTGATTTACGCCTTTTATCATCAAGTTTTACCTGTAACACAGGTAAGGCTACTTCAGCAAAACCATCATTATTAATATTAGCAGCAATTTTTACATTAGCCACTGTTGTGTCAGGATTGTCAACATTATCATTATTATCAACATTATCATATAGACCTTTACACATGACTATATGATGTCTTCCTTTGTGACATTGATAACAGAAGTTTAATTTGGCATAACAATCCTTTACATTGTGATTACCCAAACACCTGATACATCTGTCAAGTTCCTCCAATCTTTCAACTTTATCATTCTATGAATTGTATGCATTGCAATTCTTAGAAAAATGAGTACCCTTGCAGAAAAGACAATCTCTCTTTTCTTTGACTGGTTTCTTATTAACTGGGCTACTCTTAGGAGGGTACTTATTCTTCTTACCTTGTGGAGAATCATTATTTCTGATTCCTGCTACTTGATATACACCTATGCAACTCTTTCTAGGAAATGAAATTTGGTTATTAACATTTTGATATTTTTTTCCTTTGTGAGACTTGACAGATACCTCAGAGTTATTATGTGTTGCATCTTTAAAATGAGTTGGTTGGCTGGTCTGCAACTGCACAATTAATTCTTGCAGACCTAGTCTTATTTCCTCTAGACCAAAATAACCCTTGTGATATTTGTTTGAGACCCATTCAAGTGTTTTACAGCTTAATTTATTCTGTACCATGGCACCCAATAACCTGTCTGATTCCTTCAGATTATATTTATTACTTAAAGTTTTGAGAGTGCTCTCCAGTTTAACTCTAAACTGTTGTAAACCTTTGTAAGTGTGATCTGGAGATTTTAAATTAACAATGATATTCACTAGATCCAACTTACTTTGTTCTATATTACCATACGTGACCTTCAACAAGTCAACTGCTTCCTTTTAAGAGTCATCCACATTGGGAAAGGCTTGTATGAGTATGTGATCATCTCTTCTTACCTGTCCTTTGAGGTAAAATAATTTAGTTACACAGGCTAGGTCACTCCTGTCATGCACAGCTGCTTTAAAAATTGACCAAAATTCCTCCCAGTTTTCACCAGGATTAAATACAGGTAAACATAGTTCTGGGAGTTTTGGCAAAGACATATTATTTGTTGGAGCAGACTGATTAACTGCCTGGTTTACACATTTTAATTTATTCAAGGCCTGACTTTTACAAGAATCTTTTCCTCTAATTCATAATACTGATTAATTATGAGATCTACTTCAGTCTCATCTACACAGTTTACTAATAAATCTCCTGCATATTTGTTGTAATATAATTTGTATGAATCATATTTATTACCTAAAGCATCTAAATACAATTTTAAATCATCAGTATTCACAGTTTCTTGATTCATTAATTCCAAGCATTTATTGTATGTTTTTGTTACATGCCTTTTTTTAGCTTGCAGTGATGCTTTCTTTGCTCTATATTCCATATGTTTCTCTTCTACATTAATTTCCTCATTTTCAGCCATGTTGCAATGTATTAAATTCAATTTTATTAATAACACTGATTACAACTTACAACACTGAATAAATCCTAGCTACTTGAGCTTAGCAATTACATATAAAAAATTATAATATAAATTTTAAATGTACATTAATACAAACTTGGCTCATCAAAAGTAATATTATACAAATTAATAAATCCTTGCCAGAATTTGGCATAGCAAAATTAATATTATACACAATATAATCTTTATCCACACTTGTCTTATCAATTACACATACACTGATATAAATCATGGCCAGAATTGTCTTATCAAATTAGTATTATACAAATTAATATAAACTTAGCCAGACTTGAACTTAGCTTATCAAAATTAATATTGTAATTATAATCCACTACACATTAAGTAAATTTGTGAACTTAACATCCACCTCCTTCTGATATTTCACATATAATTATTAAGCAGTTAACTAATTAATGACTTCACTAATTACCTCTGGTTCAAGAAGGACAAACGGGCAAATTAATTGTGGAAAATTTCATTTATCTGTATGTATAATTATGTACATAACAATAAATGAGCATAGATAATTATTATTTATCAGTTAGACAAGTAGGAATTTGGGACACCTAGGTCGCAAAAATGTCCCCCTTCAATACCTACCACTGTCATATCCACAAGTTGCTCTGGACCTATTAATTAAATGAATTATACATACACCAGGAATACTGGTAAATATATAAATTTGTGGACTGTATATTAAAAATAATAAATGGTTATATATATATACACAATTACATAACAGAAGGAAAATATATCTTAATATCACTCCCCAATTTGACTGGAGATTAATGTGTATCATACTCAGAAAACCTCACTCTAACTAAATCTATGAAAATAATGCTGGCCAGAATTACACACAAATCTAGAGAGCTTATCTGAGGTTCCTGGAGCTGTCTCGTCCAGTCGTCTAATATCTCAAGTTATGCAGGAATGCATATCCACCAATTTCGCCTTCTATTTGAGAGGTGTCAGCACAATTTTAACCTCTAGAGCACAAAAAATTCTTCCCCATTCACCGTTTCTAATACAAATTCAAAACCAAGATGGCTAGTCTCGTCTGCACAGACGCAGGCTTTCTATGACATAAATATTATTAAATACAGTATGGCCATCTATTTACATATAAATACTGAATTTCTGGAAAACATATACAGTATTTTCCACACCATGTGCGGTGGCCCAATTGGAAACATGGTCGACCGCATGCTGGAGAGAAACTGTAATGAGGTGACAGTCAGCGCCTGCACAGGCAATAGCGAAGTCATCAACATAGAGTGATGACCAAATATTTGATGGAAGACTAGAGGCCAAATCATTTATAGCAGGGAGAAAAAGTGTTGTGCTCAGAACACATCTCTGGGGGACACCTTCAGCTAGGATAAAGTCTGGGGAGAGCACATTATTAACACGAACACGGAAATGCCTGTCAGTTAAAAAGTTCTTAAGGAAGGATGGTAGATTGCCTCAAAGGCCTAAGGAGTGGGCTTGGGCTAAAATATTATACCTCCAAGTTGTGTCATATGCCTTCTCAAGGTCAAAAAATATGGCAATAACTGAGTGGTTATTAGCAAAGGCATTATGAGCATATGTATCCAAGCATAGTAAGGGGTCTATGGTAGAACATCCCTTACAAAAGCAATATTGACGAGTGGAGAGACTGCTGTGTGTCTCTAAATACCACACTAAACGTCTATTTACCAGGCGTTCCATCACTTTGCAAACTGCACTGGTAAGAGCAATGGGACGACAGTGGGAGGCTTCATGTCCCGTAGTGCCTGGTTTGCAGAAAGGGAGAACAATGGCAGATTTCCACAGCTATGGAAGAACTCCTTGTGACCAAATAAGATTGTAAAGGTGTAATAGGACTGCAAGGGCTGACTGATGTAAATGTTGTAGCATATGAATGTAATGTCATGGGGGCCCAGCCCCGATATCGAAAGCGGAAGTGTTCCCTCCAGTTTTGAAGTTAAAAGGCACAAAAACTGTTCTTCTCTGAGAAAAGAAAAGTCCAAGGTGCTAACCCTGGCAGACTTTAGGAAAGAAACGAGGGGCTAGATGGAGCCCCCGAAAATAGGACCAATGTTTCCCAAATTTCATTGGCAACTCTAGGGGGTTTGCTATATCAACACCAGAAACCCCGGGAAACAGGCCCCCGGGTCAGGAAATTTTTACCCTCATTTTTTATTATAATCAAAAGGAAGCGCCAAGCCCAAGGACTATCAGCAACCACTCAGTTTTGTACTTTTTTCAGACGCACTCATAGAGAAGAAAGGGTGAGGGGGACATAATCTCGCCACAAGTCTTTTAGCGTCACGGATGACAGGGCGGCGATCGCATGTTTGCTTAAAATCAAAAGTCTCCCCGGGGGTTTTCTATTGTACCGGAAACCTTCCCCATGCATGTTTCAAACGTACTGAAAAAACGGGAAAGCAAGGGGGAACAAGTGACGAGAATGCCTGCCCGGGGGGGGAAACAATTAGAAGCGCTTTTTAAAAGGGGAGGAGAAGATAAAAGCCCCAAAATGAGGGAAAAAGAAACCCTAAAAAACGTTAGGGGGTGAGAAAAATTTTCAATTTGCCTTTTCAAAGGCCAGCTTTGGGGATCGAAGGGGGGGGGGGAAAGGGGGGGGAATATGAAGGGGAAGAAAAGAATGTTTGGGAAATACCACTGTCATGTAAGCCCGGGGAGAACAGACCAATGAAGTCTAAGGGGCGGAGAAGAGCAGACTGAGAGATGATGCAAGATGTAGTCCCCAGGATCAAAATGGGGGCGAGTACCTGTTTTAAAACATGGAGGGGGGGGGGGCAAAAAAAAGCCTCTAACTGAATACACGGGGAAACACAGGAGACCCCCCCTCCCCCAAGGGAAAGATGGGCATTAAAATCGCCAAGTAACGGGAAACGGTGGCGGGAATGAGAAACAAGAAAGGCAAATCTGAATGATAAGCCCCAGAAGGGAGAGATATAAAACCAGAGCGATACCGCCTAGCAAGTGGATATGGGCGCTGTGTAATGTATGAAGTACAAACAAATAGCTGATGGTACGGGAAATCAGTCGAAAGAGGGCACTTTCATTTAAAAACCCATCAGGAAAAGATCGAAAAAACAATAAATTTCCTGGAGGGGTAGATTAAAACCCGGTGTAATTTTTGGGCCCGTAAACAAACACCAAAAGGGGGAAAAATGGGAGAGTAAAACCTAACTCACCCCGTTACTTTTGAGGGCCCCGGGATATTTCCCCTGTAAATAGGCCGTTGGCAAGTAAAGAAAATTGAATTTTCAGGGAAGGGTTCCAAAGGACTAGAGGGGGGAAAAGTCCATGTGGAGGGGCGGAAAAAGTTCAAGCAGCGAAGGGAAAGGTGTGCGTAAGAAAGGGGTTGGCAGATGGAGAAGAGGAGAGAGAAAGGAAATGGGGGGATCAGTGTCCATTAGGGTTTGGGGCTCTGCAATATATTCAGAGATTTCTTTAAAAAAGGGTTTTGGAATTCAGGACTTTATGGGAGACAATATTGGAGATGGTAGGGTGGATGAGTAAAGATTGGAACTGTAAAGGACTGTACCAAGGTGGGGGGAGGGCAAAAGGGGGTGGGGGCAGGAAAAAGCGGGAAGGGGCAAAAGGGAAAAAAACCGGGAGGTGGCAAAAGGGGAAAATGGGGGCCCAGGGGAGGAAAAAATACAGGAGGTGAACCCCCCTTTGAAAACAGGCCAGGAGAGGGGAAGAACCCGGTACAGAGACGGGAAGGTAAAAGGGAGGGGGAAGAGGGAAGGAGGGTTTAAAAGGGCCTTTTTTTGACTTCTGAAAAAGTAGGGGGACGTTGGGGAGGGTGTCATACGGGTCTCGTCGATACGAGGTTTGAGGGAGAACACAAAAAAGCAGAGCGGCTTTGAAGGGGGACGTCGACCCTAGGACAGCAAAAAAATTTTAGATACGGATGCTATGGGAAGGAAAACCCACAGAGGGGGGCTGCAGAAGTGGGCCCCCAAAGGGGGGGGGCGTTTTAAAAACAGGGGAAAATAAGAAACATGAGGTCGTCTCCCAGAGGTGGAGATGAGAAATTGCCATGGATAAGGGAGACCTTCTGCCTCTTTGAGGTAACGGTTTTTCCCACTCATTTAAGTAATTGGCAAAGCGAGATACAAGGGTGACCTTATGCAATTAAGGCAAGAGGGAGGTCAATGCAAGACAATTAAATGGTCATCGGGACCACAGTCTGGCTTCCTATGGATCTGCAATATTTCGTGGATGGGGCCAAAACGCCACTTTCTACACTGTCGGTGTAGGGGTCACCTTTCGAACTTGTAACTGATGTCCTGCCCCAAAAAACGAGGATGGGAGTTCCGGGGTGTCAAAGTTAAAAAGCCCCATTTCTAGGGGATCGCTCCCCCGCGGGAGGAAGAACATAATTGTCTTCTTGAGGTTGGGGGATCTTGGAGTTTCCCGCTGTTCAAGAAGTCATTGCCACATGCTGAAATTTTGTTTAACATGGTAAGGGCAGAAAGACGGGGGGTGGGTTGAGGGAAGATGTTTTTCCAATAGGCAGGGAAAAGTATCTTATGGGAAAGAAGAGAAAAATCAAGCTTGGGTAGCATTCGTAGTGAGTGCGTACCGCTCTTAAAGCATGAAAAGAAATATCTTTACCAACATGGCATAGGAGTGCCTTGCCAATACTGTGGTCGGAAAGATAGGCGGTAGAGGAAGTCAGTGGTAAAGTGAAGAATTTAGTCCATTGTGCAGTCTGGAACTGAGCGTGGAAAGGGAGTGCAGGACGTGTTGATCTTTTCTGAGAAGAACGAGAAGGTGGAGAAGAATCATCAGCAGGTAATTGTCATTTACATTTAGGCGTGGGACCAGAATTGGTCCGATGAGGAACTGGCTGGCAATTCGAAAATTGTCGCACCATAGAGGGAGAAGCCGGAAGCATAGTCAAAGGAGAGCGGAGATCAGATAAATCAAAGGAGTCAGTCGAGACCTCAGTACCTGAAGCAGGTGAGGAAACAGCACCGGCAAGAGGTACA
This sequence comes from Cherax quadricarinatus, assembly GCF_026875155.1. NCBI lineage: Eukaryota > Metazoa > Arthropoda > Malacostraca > Decapoda > Parastacidae > Cherax > Cherax quadricarinatus. The sequence continues at coordinate 48,236,985 of NC_069409.1, forward strand.
GAGGCATGAGGAGTGTCCAAAGAGTGGTCCAAAGACGAGGCGAGGTCAGAACAGGGTGCGGTATCAAGAAGGGGCCCGAGGGAATCAGGTTCATGGACTAGGGCTGCCATGGTTAGGTTACTTCTTTCTTTTTGTTTTTAAGAAAAAAAAAAAGAAAAGAAAAGAAAAATAAAAAAAAGAATAAAAAAAATGGGGGACTAGGGAGGGATAGTTCCTAGGAGGAATGAAAGGGCCAGAAATCTCCCTCCGCGCCCAAGAGGACCTCAGCACCGCAAGTAGTGTAGATGCAGCATGGAACCCGTGCCATACCCTACCCATCATGCCAGTAAACTAGCAATCCGGGATAGCAACCTCACATTTGCCGAGCTACCTCGGTGGACAAAAGAGAGGGCGGCCGAATATCCGCCACAAAGCATACCTCCTTCAGCCACCATCCCCGGAATCCGAAAGGTGGCTTCCAGAGATACACCCGTCGCCCGAAAGACACCCAAAGCCACTCTCCAGGATACAGGAGAGGGATCGGGACATCCCCAGGCCCAAACCTATTCCACGGCAAACTACCCCACCCACCAAGAACCTCAAGGGAAGGGGGAAAGAAACCCGGGTCCCCTTTTCCCCCCTACCTGGGAACTAGTTGCCTGTGGGAAAAACCCCAAAAGGCCAAAAAGAGGAAGGGCAATAGGGGGGGGTTGGGGGGGGGGAGGGGGGAAAGGGGAAAAAAGGGGGGATGGGATAGGGAAGGGGGGGGGGGGGGGGTTTAATTAGGTTCGGCCCCTAGGAAGAGCCGGGACAGGTCTAATTCCCTTTCAACCAAGAGCCTCTTCACCACGCCAAGGAGCCCCCCTTGAAGAGGAAAATTCAGCGAAGAAAACGAACAAAAGCTGAGGGTACGGAATACCCGGGGATAGAAGGAAATTTTCAAAAAAGGTTTCCCCATCAGGAAAATAATCTGAATACAAAAATTATACCCAAGGGGGGAAAAAAACCCAGCATAGTTTTAATTTTTTGGTTCCTGTAAAAAAACACCAACGGGGGAAAACGGGAGAGAACACTGAAGCTCACCCCGATTCCCCGAGGCCGGCGTAATTTCCACTGTAAATAGGCCATGTTTGGGGCAAGGGATAAAGTTTACCTAAAACCCGCAGGTAAGTTTTTTCCAATGGACTAAGGGGTTAGAAAAGTCCAAAAGGGCGGGGGCACGGAAAATTTTTCAAGCAGCAAGGGAAACGGTTTTGGTTTGTAAAGAAAGGATTGGGCCGCAAAATGGAGAGGAGGGGAAAAGGGAAAAAAAAGGGGGTGGACCCATGTCCCTTGATGGTTTTCTCTGCAATATTTTCCCAAGGGGTTTGCTTAAAGTTTTGGGAAATTTTCAAAGCCCGCGTAGGGGAGACAATTGGAGAGGGGTGGGGGGAGGATGAGTAAAGATTGAAACTGAAATTTGACTGTCCCAAGGGTAGGGGGGGAAAGGGGGGGAGGGAACGGGAGAAAAGTGGGGAAAGGGGGGACAGAAGTCCCCAGAAGAGGAAGAAACTGGGGGGGAAACCCAGGGGGGGAAAGGGTTACATTACGAGGAGGAGGGTGAACCTCTACACTTGAAACGAGCCAATAAAGGGGGGAAAAAGAACCAGGTACAGAGACAGGAAAGGTAAAATAAGGAGGGGGAAGGGAAGGAAGGGGGTTTAAAGGGGCCTTTTTTTTTACTTCTGAAAGTAAAGGGGGCGATTGGGAGGAGGGGTCCCAAAAGAGATCTTGTCGATACTGAAGGGTTGGGGGAAACAAAGAAAAAGCGAGGAAAAAGACTGAGGCATTGAAGTAGGGACTCTGAGCCAGGACAGCAAAAAAAATTAGATACAAGAAAAGACATGGGAGAGGTAACCACAGAAAGGGGGCTGGGAGAAGATGGGAAAACCCCGAAAATGGGGAAAACGTTTTGAAAAATGGGGAAAAAGAAACACGAAAGGTTTGTCTTTCCCCATGGTGGGGAAAAATTGGCCATGGGATAAAAGGGGGACCTTTCTTTCCTTTGAGGTAACGGATTTTCCCCCCCCATTTTAAATAAAATTGGCAATGGCGAAAAGTAACAAGGTTTTTCCTCATGACAATTAAGGCAAGAAGGGGGGGTCGATTGCAAAAAGGAAATTTGAAAGGGCCCTCAGCACCACAGACTGGGCATTCCCCTTAAAAAATCTGCCCAATTTTTCGCTGGAAGGCCAAATCACCACAATTTTTACAAATGTTGCGGTGTAGGGAACAAACCTTTCGAACTTGTAACCGGTTTCCTTTCTACATAAAATGAGGATGGGGGTTTTACGGCTTCAAAAGTTAAAAAAGCCACATTGCTATGGTTTTCGTCTCTCCCCCAGAAAGGGAAAAACATAAAGGGGGGGTTTAAACCTTTAAGGGTTGAGAAAAATCTTTGGGGTTTTCCCCTGTTTTAAGAATGTCATTGCCCCATGTTTGGGGAAATTTTTTTTGAACTATGGGATGGGGCAAAAGACGGACCACTAAAAAGAATTGAGGGGGAAGATGTTTTTTTAATTTGTGACCGGGAAAATAAAGGGGTATGGGGGAAAAAAGAGAAAGAACATACTTGGGGAGCATTTTGAAAAGGGTATGCTCGTACAGTCTTAAAAACCCTTTCAGGGTCCCCAAGGCCCCAAAAACTGAAGTCCCCGCACCAGTTTTCCAAAGAAATTTTTAAAAAAAAAAAATTTTTTTTTCTTTTCAGAATTAAAGAGCAAAATTTTTGTGAAGGTAAAAAGCCCAAAAAAAAATTTGAATCTGATCATTACTTAAACCCAGATACAGGCCAAAAAGTTTATAGAAAAGAAAGTGGTGGGGGCAACATCAACGAAATTTCCCCATACGCGTTTTTAAAAAATTTTGTTGTTTTAGTTTTTTTTCTTTTCTTTTCCAATTTTTTTTTTATTCCTACTAACATTTGGGGCCTGAAGACCAAAAACTTTTATATAATTGATATATATAAAACTCACTGAAATTTAACCCCAATAACCGCACAAAAGTTTAACATATTAAATTGGTTTTTTCCACTGTTTTTTTATTACCTGAGTTTTTCCTGGAGAGATGTCGGGGGTCAACGCCCCCGCGGCCCGGTCTGTGACCAGGCCTCCTGGTGGATCAGCGCCTGATCAACCAGGCTGTTGCTGCTGGCTGCACGCAAACCAACGACGAGCCACAGCCCGGCTGATCAGGAACTGACTTTAGGTCTTGTCCAGTGCCAGCTTGAAGACTGCCAGGGGTCTGTTGGTAATCCCCCCTTTTGGTGCTGGGAGGGAGTTGAACAGTCTCGGGACCCTGACACTTATTGTATGGTCTCTTAACGTGCTAGTGACACCCCTGCTTTTCATTGGGGGATGGTGCATCGTCTGCAAATCTTTTGCTTTCGTATGAGTGATTTTCGTGTGCAAGTTCGGTACTAGTCCCTCTAGGATTTTCCAGGTGTATATAATCATGTATCTCTCCCCCCTGCGTTCCAGGGAAATACAGGTTTAAAACCTCAAGCGCTCCCAGTAATTGAGGTGTTTTATCTCCGTTATGCGCGCCGTGAAAGTTCTCTGTACATTTTCTGGGTTTGGCAATTTCACCTGCTTGAAAGGTGCTGTTAGAGTGCAGCAATATTCCAGCCTAGATAGAACAATGAAACCCAAGAGTGTCATCATGGGCTTGGCCTCCCTAGTTTTGAAGGTTCTCATTATCCATCCTGTCATTTTTCTAGCAGATCGATTGATACAAAAGTTTTTGGTCCTTGAAGGTGAGATCCTCCGACATAATCACTCCCCGGTCTTTGACGTTGGTGTTTTGCTCTATTTTGTGGCCAGAATTTGTTTTGTACTCTGATGAAGATTTAATTTCCTCATGTTTACCATATGAGTAATTGAAATTTCTCATCGTTGAACTTCATATTGTTTTCTGCAGCCCACTGAAAGATTTGGTTTGATGTCCGCCTGGGGCCCTTTCAGTGTCTGCAATGGAAGACACTTCAGCAGATTCGGGTTCATCTGCAAAGGAAAACACGGGTTTTGTGGCTGACATCCTTGCCTAGTCGGGTATGAGGGGAGAACAAATGGGAGCTAGATTGTCCCTTGTGGAACAGAGTTTTCCCCCGTAGCTGCCTGGACTTTCTCTTTTCTTTGTGTTTGTTATGAAAAATTTGGGTTTTTTTTTCCATCGACCGAATTTTTCCTTTTATTTTTACCGCTTTTTTTGTGCGCTATTAGCCTGGTACATTGCGAAGGCTTTTCAGTCTGTTATTTTTAATTATTCTTTTGTTTAAAGTTTTAGGTTTTGTGAGTGATATATTAACAGCAGGAGGACCCTAAACCAGTTGCCCTGGGGGGAAGGGTGGGGGATGGGGGGATCGCTTTGGGGGATTTTCAAGTTTTTAATAAGGAAAAATCTATTGGTCTGTAGTTCTTTGCTGTTGTTTACTGCCCCCTTGGGACATGGTTTTAGAACTGGGAGTTTGTGGAACCCCTTGAACAAGCACCGGCACAGAGGCACCTTTACATTCCTCAAAAAAAAACCGAGTGTCTTTGCGTCTTTGTTGCCGTCTTTTTGTTTGTGCACAGAAAATGCATCTCTTCTGAGCAAATTTTTTTTAGTGAAGGAAGCTGTTTTAGAAATGACACCACCTCCCCAAAGCTTGGGTATATTGTGATAATTCGGGACCATGTTGTATTGCAGGTGTTTTTTACCTGGACTTCATTATGAGTTGTCTGACAACAGCAAAAAAAATTCACATGGGTTTTGGTTTTACCAGTGTTTTTGGGTCATATTATAGCATCAGCATTGAAATGTCCAGAGTGGGAAAATTTCATGTACCATTGTAACTCTTACAAACCAGTCAACAAAACCAAATCGCATGTCACACTTTAAACCCAAACGCATGTTTTGTGTTAATCAACCCTGACACTGGTTTTCGAATACGTTCATTGTCCTCGATAAACTTTGCCACTGTCTTGCATTTCATTACGGTGAAGGGTTTGTCAACAATGGACATCCGTTTGTCTGCCCCCGTAATCATGATTTTTCATTTGGCAGTAAACCCCTGCCGTCATCACCACGAACACCTGCGTTGAGCTGGGCTTTTGTTTACGATTGAACGCACTGTGCACACAATCTGTCTTGTTCCTCGCATAAAATCATGGAAGGCTTGTGTCCCTTTTATCTTTTAAATAATGTTGGCCCTTACCAAATAAGGTGCATCAGTTTTTCACACGCACCTGATTACCCAAAAAAATCTTGGTATTTTTATTGTTTTATACCCGTGTATACAACAATATCCAACACCAGGCCACTGTAAAATCACAGAGTACAAAATTTTTAAACCAAAGGGGTTCCCTCTTGCTGGTATATACTGCTTGAATGACAGTTTTACCTTTGAAAAAAACAAAGACTCGTAATTACAAGATTCTTGAATGGATAAAAGTATATTAAACTTTTTTTTGAGAACATGAAAACATTTTAATCTTATTAACCTGTCACTCTGTCGGCCCGGGTTTTGTCGAGAAGTGCAACATACGTAACAGTAAGATAAAAATGTTCATGGGATTATTTCACGAAGGATGGGGTAAAATTAGCCCTCTGGGCCCGTATGTTTTATATTATGCTTATAAACGTGAGGCATAACATTTTTGTTGCAAAAGCAAATACATTTGCAACATCGTCTCTTTCCACCTGTGTAAATCTTGCTTGGTGATAAGACGTATTTGCCCTGGGGTACTGAAAAATACTTATTATTTCCCCCACAATAAATTTCCCAATGGCTGGTCAAAAATAAATTTAAAGAATTCCCGTTCATTTTGGGCCGTGTTCCAAGGGGGACGGTAGGTAGAATTCCACTTTTAGAGTTCAAAATGGGGAGGGCTGGGGAAAAAAATTGGGATTTGTGCCCAATCCCAGATACGGTTTGGCGTAGGAATCTGGACACAAAGGGTGGTTGTACGGGGGGGTTGGGCGGGCTGGTGGGTGACGCTGCTTTGTCCCTTTAATGACGAATCCCGCAGCGTGGGGCCCCCCGTGGCACAGTGATCACGCATGGCGGTGCCACTACCCCCACCAGCCCCCCTAACACCCTCCCCTGTGCCTGGGCCCATCCCTGCCCAATGTAGCCCAAACCTCACTATCACTACTAAAACGGGTGTTTTGGGGGCCCGGGGTGTACTCCGTCCCCTGGGCAAGCATAGGGTACACTACCGAGCGCATGCGGGAGCGAACATACCGACGCTTCACGGTGAAAAATTTTTCCCCGCTTTCACTACTCGGGGTGAACGTCGAGCGCAAAAAATCCAAAACCCCTCAGAATATCGTCATTACTGAAGTAGAGGGCCAGGCCCCGGGAAAATATTAGTTTTTTCTTTTCTTTTTGGAACACCCACCGTGAGTCCGAGGTGCCCACCAGAGGTGAAGGGCGAGGATCGTGGGGTTTTCGACTATTATCATTCCCGGTCATTTTTTGGTCACTAAAATTTATCAAAGCCGTAGAATTTGTCTTTATTTTTCCCCTTCCATCAGTGTCGAACTACAACAGGAAGAGGAGAGTCCCCAATTTTCCGGGGGTGAGAGCGACTTGCGACGAGGCATGGGGAACAGGGGATGAGCCGGGGTTCCCAAAAAATGCTATCAGGCCCTAGATTTTTTGTTTACGGGGACACCCACGGCGCGACCCCTTCTCTCCAGTAGGCCCAAGCGCTTTTTTGCGTTTAAAATTTTACGCATTAAAATTTTGGTGTAGTCTACGTTTGGGACATCACTGAAAAGCCCTAGATTACGGGACGGACCCCGAAAGGGTTTAAAAGGGATGAAAAGAATATCTTTACCCAAAAATGGCGTAGGAGGCCTTGCCAATACGTACCTGGTTGGGAAAGATGGGAGTAGAGGAAGTCCGTCGTTTTAAAGGGAAAAAATTTTGTCCCTTGGTGCATTTTGGAAAAAAAAAAAAATGAGTGTGGAAAGGGATGCAGGACATTCGATCTTTTCTGAGAAGCAAGAAAAAGGGAGAAGTTATCACAGGGAATTGTCGTTTGGGGTTTAGGGTGGGACCATAGTTGGTCCGGAGCGGAGGTCAGATAAATCGAAGGAGTCAGTCGAAACCTCAGTACCTGAAGTGGGTGAGGAAACAGCACCGGCAAGAGGTACAGAGGCATGAGGAGTGTCCGAAGAGTGGTCCAAAGACGAGGTGGGGCCAGAACGGGGTGCAGTATCAAGAAGGGGCCCGGGGGTAGCAGGTTCATGGACTAGGGCTGCCATGGTTAGGTTACTTCTTTCTTGTTTTTAAGAAAAAAAAAGAAAGAAAAGAAAATAAAAAAGAAAAAAGAATAAAGAAAAGGGGGGACCGGGGAGGGATAGTTCCTAGGAGGAATGAAAGGGCCAGAAATCTCCCTCCGCGCCCAAGAGGGCCTCAGCACTGCAAGTAGCGCAGATGCAGCATGGAACCCGTGCCATACCCTACCCATCATGCCAGTAAATCAGCAATCCGGGATAGCAACCTCACATTTGCCGAGCTACCTCGGTGGACAAAAGAGAGAGCGGCAGGATATCTGCCACAAAGCATACCTCCTTCGGCCACCACCCCCGGAATCCGAAAGGTGGCTTCCAGAGATACACCTGTCGCCCGAGAGACACCCAAAGCCACCCTCCGGGATACCAGAGAGGGATCGGGACATCCCCAGGCAATCCAGATTCCACGGCAAACTACGCCACAGCCAAGAACCTCAACGGAATGGGATGGACCCCGATACCCTTTCCCCTACCTAGGAACTAGCGTGCCTGTGGGAAAAAATCCCAAAGGCCAAAAGGGCAAAAGGGAGGGGTGGGGAGGAGGAGGAAAGGAAAAAGGGGAGGATGGGATAGGGAAGGGGGGATTGGGGGGTAATTAGGTTCGGTCTGAGGAAGGAGACTGACAGGTCTAATTCCTCAGACCAAGCGCCTCTTCACCACAACAAGGAGCCCCCCTTTAAGAGGAACAATTTGATAAAGTTCTTGTTAGAGCAAAAAAGTCCAAGTAATGGTTTGTTTTGCACAGTTTTACTGGTCTTGAAATTATTATAATAATGGGGAGCACTAAACCCATAGGATTATACAGTGCCTGTGGGGTGGGGGGAGGGATGGAAGGCATTCAGGCTTAATTCAGGGAACTGGAGCACAGATCCGATTCCCTAGTTCAAGAGCCCTTCACCAGCGTCAAGGAACCTCCCTTGAGGGGACTGGTCTTGAAAGAGGTACTTCAGTATACAGTACAGCAGACACATGTGAGCATGTTGTGAAAATGGGTACACGTGGGTTATCAGATTTAACATTTCTGGTTTTCTTACTGGTACTATATGAAAGGGTAATAACACAGTTGCCAAGATAAAAAAATATATATGCTATTTATTGCACATATCCAATTTTTAAATAAAAATGAAATATGACACTTGATATTAATTTAATATTTCTGCCGAGTAACTTGACATACATAATTCCTGTCTCCATATTATGTATAGTACTGTAATACAGTACTGAAAATGCATAGCATTTCAATATGAAAAAAAAACAGTTTACAATAATTACAGGCATTGTAAAATACAGCAAAATTCTGCCAAAAAAGAAACTTTGTGGAAATTATAATGAATTTTAATAAAGCACTAATAAATTATGAAAACGGTATGTCTTCATGTGAAATGTTGTGCACAATGTTGGCTTTGGTGTAAAAAAAAAAAAAAAAAAAAAAAATGAAATCTTTCTAACATGGCATTTTAAAAGAATATCAAGTACAGTGGACCCCCCCCCCCCCCCCGAGTTTCGTGATTAATCCGTTCCAGAGAGCCCGCCGAAGGTCAAAATTCACTAAACTCGAAACTATTTTCCCCATAAGAAATAATGAAAATAAAATTAATCCGTTCTAGACACCCAAAAATATTAAAATATTTTTTTCAAATTAAATAAAGATTTACATAATGAAAACAATCAGAAATCAAGTACATGCATTTAAAGTAAATAATAACAACATTACACTTACCTTTACTGAAGACTTCTGGGTGGATGGAAGATGGGAGGAGGTGATAAGAGGAAGGTGTACACTATTGTTTGGAAGGAGAATCTCCTTCCATTAGGACTTTAGGTAGCAAGTCCTTATCTGGGGTTACTTCCCTTCTTCTTTTAATGCCACTGGAAACAACATGAGAGTCACTGGACCCCTGGCGCACAAAATATCTATCCAGAGAGGTCTTTTTCTGGCATTTATTTAAGATTTCCCTGAAGTGGAACACAACACTGTCATTGTATATGTTGCAGATACGGCTTGTTTCAGCTTGGTCAGGGTGATACTTTTCAACAAAACTTTGCAACTCATTCCACATTCCACACATGTCCTTAATCACTGAAGAAGGTACCTCATCCACACCCTCTTCCTCCTCCTCTGAAGCTGGTCTGATGCTGTTCCAGTTGAAGCTCTTGCAGTTCGTCAGTTAGCTCTTCCCTGTGGTCCTCCACCAACTCTTCCACATCCTCATCACTCACTTTATTTACCAAAGGGCTTGCACTAGCTTTCCTTGGGTCCATGATGACTTATTTAGCAGTTGCAAGCACAAAAAACAATAGATTATTATGAAATGTATTGTATGAATCTGCGGGGTGATGGTCACGTGTTGGTAAACAATGGCACACTAAGCGTGAATGGCGTGGGAGACTGGCTCTGTGTGCGCGGTGACAGGCAGACGGGTACCGGACGGTCGCCAAAACACGAGTTTTTTCACGAAACTCGAGACCAAATTTTTCAAAAAAAAAACTCGCCCAAGGTCAAATTTTGTGAAAGTCGAGGCTGCCAAAACTCGGGGGTCCACTGTACATGCAAATAGGAGGCTTGTTACTGATATTTTGAACATTATCACAGATTTTAATAAATTAAAAATATTTTAATAAATTAAAAATATCGCACCAAGCAAATTTGCAGTATTCTCTCTTATTCCTGAGTGCAGTACAATATTGCATTTGAAGAGAAGACTTAACCTGAATTCCGAATCAAGAGTTTAATGTGACACGTCAGTTCCCCCATCTTCTAATAACATGTTCGTTTTCCCACTATAATCTACCTTTTCCATTATTACTATCGCATCTGGTTTGTCTGTTTCGTAAGATGATGTCTAGGATCTTTCCTTATTCATGGTATAACAACACAATTGTTCTCAAAGATTTGTTAAGTTATACCATGAATTAAGGAAAAATCCTGGACTTCACCTTACGAAACAGACAAAGCAAATGTGACAGTAATTATGGACAAAGTAGATTATAGTGGAAAAATAAACGTTATTAAAAGACGGGGATACTTACGTGCCTCTTAGAGTGACCTCCATAACTGTCTCCGATCTGGCTTGACAAATCTTAGGGAAGTCTGTTTCAATGTTTATTAACAATTTACTGTATTCAAAATACAATTAGGCTAACACCACTTGGATTACTATGTTTTCTAAATAATTTTATATTTTTGGTTGGGGAATATATATTAAATTTGTCAAATTGTCATGCAGCTTAGCTGGCCAGTCAGACAAGCCAACCTGCCTTAGAAATAGTTTTTAAAAAAATTCTTACTGATAAACAGATTTTTGTGGTAGAAATGATTTTTTCATTCAGGGTAAAAATAAGCATAGATGCTTTGCCTAACCTTTCTAAAATTAATTTAATATAATTTAGCATAATCTTACTAATCATAGGTCAGCCTACTCTAATTATTCAATCCTTTCACTGTCCAGACCTACAAAATTAAAAGTGTTCAGTGACCACATTAAAAAAAAAAAACTGAAATGAGAATCTTTTTCCTGAAGGTACTGACACTAAAAATACGAAATTTGATGGAAAAGTTACGGAATTAAGTAGGCGCAAAGTTAGCAGTCAGCTGCAGCTAGGCACATTTTGCTCATTGGTGATTTCACCGACTGAGGCTTATTTTAAACTCATGTCATTGTTCAATCTGACCAAATTCTTAGCTATTTTGCTAGTATACCTTAGATTCTATCAGTTGAGTACAAGAAAACATCTATTAATCTGAAAATTTTCCTAAAAGTGCACAGAATTCGGTAATTTGGCAAATTTTATGCAAAAAATTAAGAGTCCAAAATAAACACTACACATTCCAAACACTAAAAATTTTTCTCTTTGCAAAAACAATTCTAAGGCCTCTGCTATATTACACTTGCCTTCAGTTTTGATATCACAAAAAAACATCAAAGATGTATCCTATTTCTTGGATAATAAAATATAACAAAAAATGCTTTACCATGATTTATGGCATCCCAATAACTGAATCACACCTAGCAAAAAAACCATAAAACACACCGGGTAGGAAGAGGTGTAGGGAGGGGAGGACCTTACCCATCCTCAGGAATATTGGCAAAAAATCTAATATTTCTGCTACTTTGTGGCTGATTTCAAGCAACTTCCAGTCATGGAATCAACTAAAATCATCTCTATTTCAATAAAATGTCTTTCATTCTATCAAATAATACAAAGAAACTGCCAATACAATCATGAAACTATCCTAGAAAACCCCTCAAAGTCGTAATTTTAAACCAAACACAAGGTCAAAGTTTTGCTTTTTACATCATGCACTGCATGAGGCAGGATTTTCTTTTTTAATATTGTGCATTCTCACTACACAGACCCATTCTCTCATATCTAGGCCAAAATTTACTGCTTACCGCTTATTTAAGTGAGTTGATTATGATGATCAAAAGTAAGAGCTAAACCCACAAGGGTCATACAGTGCTGCTGAGCAAGCTGAGCTCATGATGTAGGTCTCCGTGACTGACCCTCACATTAATGATGTAGTTTCACGTGACTGACAGTCAAAGGGTTAATTAAATATATTATGACCTTCAAACCGATTTTCGGTGAGTTATTGCAACAGTGAAAGCATTTGGCTTGCTTCTCAAAACTCTTAAGGTTTCATACACCAAGATCCCATGATCTGCCTTAAAAGCAGTGGGTACTTCAAGGGAGGTTATTATATTTATGGAGAGATGCTAAATCTAATGGGGCCATACAGTGTCTGGGTAATGGGATACAATCAGGATTAATCCAAGGAAAGAGAGGGAAGGTCTAATTCCTTGAATCAACAGCCCCTGTTGACATCTTCAACTTTAGGTGCAAAAACAAGTGTAATATACTCCATCATATCAAATGTGCAATTAAAAAAGGTTTAGAAATATGTATCTGTACTGCATTTGCAATACTGGATTAAATTTAGTAGATATACATATGCATTGACTTTGATTTTTTTAATACACCGGCAGTCTCCCACTAAGATAGGGTGACCTGATAAAGAGGATCACCTTACCTCAATGGGAGACAGCCAGTATGTTAAATAAAAAAATTGTATATGTAGAGTATTCACCCTGTTGGTAGTTGGTTTTATTTTAACTTCATTATTACATTTAGGTGAAGAGCAATAATCCATTAAGGTCACACTGCTTGGAATATGGGAAGCATTAAGGCTCAATCCAAGGAAGGGGAGGACAAGTCCAATTCCTTCACTGCCTTTAAAATAAAAATATTTTCCAGTCTTGAAGTCTAATTTTTTTATATGCCAGTAACAAACAACAAGAGTAAATTGTTACACCCTTTTGTCCATTTTAAGTAGACAGTTTCTACTTGTTATTATCGCAATGGTATACTTTTACATGTTATTTTTGCTATTTCACTTAATATTATATTCAGGAGTAATTCCATTAGTAGCTAAAATGGATTTACTCGGCTTTATAATGTTATCTGGTCGTATTACTAAGCTTTGTACATAGATAGGTTATTTAGTCTAAACTGCTGGTGCGACCTGGCCAAGCACCAGTAGGTGTTTTGAGCTGCTCAACCCCTGCTCCAACCGAGTCAAAGTTGGCTGGTAAAGCCTTACTTTGTTCAGTTCATACCTTCCTCTGGGCCAGGAAGGGTCTAGGGAAATATCCACCTCTAAACCACCATTCGCTTCCCTAGAAAATACCAGGAATTTTCGTAAACTCATTGCTAAGGCTTTTCTCGGTTGGAGAAGGTGGTTGAGAAGCTCTAAGAGAAAGTGAAACCAAGTAAGCAAGCCTCGGTGTTGTAAGAGGGCTTATTGCAGAGTGAACTTTATGTAAGAGCACTATCAATGTGGTGTTCGAGTTTTTAAGCAATGCCTGTGCATGTACATATACAGTGGACCCCCGCATAACGATCACCTCCGAATGCGACCAATTATGTAAGTGTATTTATGTAAGTGCATTTGTATGTGTATGTTTGGGGGTCTGAAATGGACTAATCTACTTCACAATATTCCTTATGGGAACAAATTCGGTCAGTACTGGCACCTGAACATACTTCTGGAGTGAAAAAATATCGTTAACCGGGGGTCCACTGTACTGATATTTCCTGACTCACTCAAAGCCATTTGTAAATACTCAACCTAGTACTGTGATATTTTAATGAGGAGTGGGACAAGTGTTCTACTCATAGTGCAAAATATGAGAAAGTTGATTTAAGTGGTTATTACGGTTATTAATAAATTAAATAGAAACTAAAAAAATTCCTTTTCCTCTACAAGTGAAGACCCCTAGACGTGCTAAGTTTGTTAGTTTGCTACGAAAAGCACTATAACCCAGGAACCAACTGGCTATGTTCGTAACAAAATCAACACTGCAACCTCATTAATGGTAAGCCACTGAACAAAATTAAAGATCAAAAATTGCCAAGAACATAACTCCACTAACTGCTCATTACACTCATTACTCTCACAAAACACTAAGCTCTCCTGAGTCATTGAGTGTTGCCTCATTACAATCAAGTGACAGCTGCCAGACAATATGTATTCTTTGGAAAATGTTTAAATTAGCTCAAAAGCCTCTTACAGCTTTAAATTTACTTATTTAATATGTCTTAAATAAATTCAAGAGATTAGCAAGTCATTTAAAGGAAAGTTTGTACAGGACACATGGTGTGCATATAGATACATCAGTTATTTCATCTGTGCTTCATTTGCTAGTGACAGTCACAGTCACAGTTAATTCACTGCAAACACCTACCTGCTGTCTACCTGTTAATGGTTCTGTGGGTTACTGCTGCCATGACCAGCCCTCCTAGTTACTAGCCTAGGCAGTCAGACTACTGGTACTAGGAGCAGGCAGTTCAACATACTAAGCATCACAGTCTGGCTGATCATGAACTGTTTGGAGGAACCCATTAATTAAGTTCCCTCTTGAAGACAGCTATGGGTCTGTTGGTAATTCTCTCTATAATATTAAAATGATCAGCAACAACATATAATTCTGATATTATTCAATCTCTCCAACATATCAGTGATACAGGGTTGGCAAATGTATGTGGACATTAGATTACTGTGATAAGATAATCATTACATTTTTCTTAAAACATTTACTGCTTTTAAGATCCCATTAGTCATATTTGTAGTGTATCACTAGTCTTATCACTAAGTATACTGGCAACTTTTCTGGAGGGCAATATGCTCATAATTTATATTTAAATTATTTATTATATTCAGGGGAGGGGAAGTGCTAAACCAGTAGAGGATTATACAGTCTCCACAAAAAAATCTTTGGTATGAAACATGAAAAAAAGTTTGCCACCTATTGTATACCATAATGTAATAATGTAATGAATAATGTAATGAAATCAAAAGTTTAAATGACTGGATATTAATGTTTTGTATTTTCTAAATTCCCTAATAAATATCATTAAACTGTCTTATTCATCCCTTTCCAGACCTTTTTTTCAGACTGTACAGGTTTGATCCAAGGAAGGGAAGGTCAGGCCCATTTCCTTGGATCAAGAGCCCCCTCACTGGCATCAATTAAGGGAAGTTATGTTTAAAAATCTCTTGAACACACAAGTCATTAAGGAAGGTCCTTAGTGAAGACTGATTTTCAACTGTGTAGTTATTATGCTTTAACACATGAGCCCCTCAAGGGATGTTCCTTCATGCTGATGAGGGACTCTTGATCTAAATAACTGAACTTGTCCTCCCCTGCCTTGGATCTAACCTGACTGCCTCCCATTCTCCAGGCACTGTATGACCATATAGGTTTCTATCCCCTAAATATAATCAAAAAGAAGCGCTAAGCCACAAGGTCCCCTAAATATAATACTAACAATTTAGCACAGAGCAGTTCAAAGTCACAAAAAATATTAGCTTAGTATTAGTTTTTCTATTCCATGGGCCTCTGCCCTTCTATACAACAGACTGACTGTTGTACATGCCTCACTACACAATGCACTCAGGTAAGCACATCATCATCAATTCATTTGATGAATATTTTAACCTTCTGAAATTTTGCACTGATTTCTTGGAATTGTTTCTCAATAACGAATAAGAGTGAGAATTAATTATTATAATACTTTTTCCTACAATTTACTTATGCAGTGAAGCCGAAGTATGTTAATACAATGTATGAAATTATGCTTCCTGGGGAGATGTATAGATTTTTAATTTTTAAATGTTATTGTTCCATATCTTTATAAATAATGCAGGGCACAAGTGTAATCATTCATAGGTTAGAAAAGATGTATTAACTGCACCCTATGTATGCATCACTAATCTCTCCTCTAGTGACTTCACTTAACCAACTGGTCACTTATGACAGACATATGTACATCACTATCACTCTGCTGCCAGTCTGCCCTTGACAATATATCCAGCTGGTACATATTACAGTACATTTTCTGCATATACAGTATTATACTTACTATACAGAACCGTATATATATTTTTATTATAATGCTGTATATTACTTGAAAACTTTATGTAAACCATACCTAACCTAAAGGCAGTAATCAAAAGATTACAAAGGTGTATAATCTATTCAGGAATTGTGGCGCAATGTTCTGCTAGAATAGCAGCAATATAGCAGACTTTGTGATAATTTTATAAAGGTTTCAACAAATACAATGTACAAATGAATTTTAACCCTTAAACGGTCCAAACATATATATACGTTTTTTCAACATCTGAAAGTATGTAAAAAATGTAGATCTTCTTTTTTGTTTTACATTTGAAAACGTGTAAAAAAAACTTTTATCTACATTTTTTTTTGTTATATTTGAAAATATGTAAAAAAAAGTAGAGCTACTTTTGGAGCACTACGAATTTGAACGTTGATCTATTTGGACCGTTTAAGGGTTAAATGCAGACAGCCTACCCTTTCCATGGGCAGCAGTTAATATATTACAGAGGCATCAGTGAGCCAAGGGAGAGAGTCACTAATGCTCTGAGGATGAGAAAATTGCAGTGGCAATGAATTGCTAATTGCAAAAGAAAAACATAGGACATCTTTAAAATATTTGTGAGGGATTATTATAATAAAAAATGAAGTGCTAAACCTACAATATTTGTGAGAGAGTATACTGTACTGCAATTTACACTGATCTTTTGCTGCCTTTTTCATATAATTGGAGGAAAGGCATTGTTTGTCATCAGTGCAACCATCATAGGGTTAACAAAATACTGTCTTAATTTCCATTTTACAGTGTATTAACAATCCTCATTCAACAAGAGTCCTGTATTACTGCAGTTTTATTTTAGTTATTTCTTGTCTCATATTTCTCAGCTTCACACTATATACAAATGCATCAGTACTGTAGCTAATAGTTACATATTTCTGAATGCTGTTGTTTATCATTCCCTCTTCTTGCTTTTTTTTTTTCTACTGAAAATAACCATACGAGACAGTTTCCCTCCACAAATCAAATCAAATTTTCTTTTCTTTTGTTTAGATTAAGAACATAAATATGAGAAAGACAGAGCCAATCTTCAGAGAGAAAGTGTGTGTGTGCATGTGCATGTGCATGCAGTAGTGCCATAGCATGTGTGTAGCAGTACAACATAATATATGTGCAGTGCCAGACAATTTGTGCAGTGCCACATGATAATTTGTGTGCAGTGATACATAATTTCTGTAGAGTTATGCAATAATTCATGTGTAGTAGCACATAATTTGTCTGCTACTACACATGATAATGTGTGCAGTGCCACATGATCATTTCTGTGAATTGCAGTATAATTTATGTGCAGTACTATAAAAATTTTGTGCAGTGCCACATAATTTGCTCAGTGCCATGTGATAATTTGTGCACAGTGCCACACAATGTGCAAAATAACCAAATAAAAGCAAAATATTGTTGAATCGCTATTCTGTAAGAGGCAAATAAAGTAAAGGGAAGAGAGTCACTGGGTTAAAAATAATTAAAAGTGAATGATATAAAAGGGATAGTTAAAGGGAGGTAAACGCTGTACAGCTAGTGAAGGAAACGTGGATTAGGGAGATGTTAGATGCTGCGGTGGAAGTACTAGAAAGAGAAGATTTCGAGCATTCGTAACGAAAAGACGGTAGTTGTTTCATGCACTGGTAAAGATGAAATGAAGTCTGGTAGGAGTAGAGAGAAAAGAAGAGAAAGTGTGAGTGTGTGCATGTACTCACCTAACTGTGGTTGCAAGGGTCGAGTCATAGAAAGTGGCTCTGCATGCATGTGCATACATGTATGTGTGCATGTGTACACTTGCCTCTATGTGGTTGCAGGGGTTGATTCACAGCTCCCTGCCCCACCTCTTCACTGGTCACTACTAGGTCCTCTCTCCATGCTTTAACCCTTTCAGGGTCGACAGGCCCTCTCATAGACTTGTTCTCAGGGTTGGCCAAATTTCAAAAAAAAAAAAAAAGTTTTTTTCTCATGAAAAGATAGAGAATCTTTTCCCGGTCATAATGACACCAAAAGTATGAAATTTGATGGAAAACTCATGGAATTATGCTCTCGCGGAGTTAGTGGTCTCGACAATGTTTACGCATCGGCGATTTTGCCCACTTTGAGCCCTATTTTCGGCCAATTCAGTGTACTTGTCGACAAAAATCATAACTATTTCACTAGAACTCCATTTTTTCTATCGAATGAGTACAAGAAACCACCCATTTACCGATTTCAACTATCCAATACAGTGGTCAGAATTTAGCAATTTTGCCAATTTCACACAAATTTCAAAAGATGCCAATTTCCGAACAGGGTCCAGAATAAATAAGAAAGACATTCCTGGCACTAAAATAACATTTCCTCTGTTCATTAGTCATGTCCCCATGCCCCTCTTACATTCTTTTGCTTTCCACTTTGAGATTTTATTCTCACAAAAAAATAGAAGATTTACTGTTATGTAGACTACTGCATTGGTGTAGAAATGGTATAAATAACATCAGCGCACTTGTGAAAGAATAGTAGACTCACCAGTTGACGTGTATTGGATGCATAGCATGATTTGTTTACTTTTGAACTTTGGTAAAAATCGAACATTTCTGCTACTTTGAGCGCAATTTCAAGGTAGTTTTCTGTGTAAAACCAGTCAAAATCATCTTAATTTCTGTAATATGTCTTCCATTCTATAAAATGAGACCAGGAAAACTAAAAATACAACAATAAATACCATACGAAAATGCAGTGCAAAGTCGCTGTTTTAATCCAAAAACACGGTCAACGTTTTTTTTTTTCTCATTGCACACTGTGTGCTGCAGGATTTTTTTTATACCGCGCACACTGACCACAGACCCATTCTTTCATATGTAGGCCTATCAGCTTTCTCTCACTAGATTTCAGGGCGCTAGAATTTAGGCGTACTAGTACGTCAAAAACCCTGGCTCATAAGCCGTACTAGTACGGCCGAAACCCTGAAAGGGTTAAGGGAGGAGAGAGCCTTTAAGTGATCAGGACATCAAAATTGAAAAATTATGGAAAAAATGTTTTCTTCCTGAAAAATAGTGCAAAATTCTGGCAACATTTTGATGTAATCAACTTGTTCCTATCATATTTCTAAATATGTTTTTCATTAAATGTATTTTTTTTTGTTCTGCTGTCAGCAAAAATACATTTTGGCAATTAACAGTTTTTTTTTACCTCCCAAAATTACGATTTTTATGATTATTTCATTGTAAATACTCTACATGGCAACTTGTGTGCTGGCTAGTGTGTGGAGAGCAGACACTAAGTCCCTCAGTAGCCAGCAAGCTGTAAAGACGGTAGGAGGGATGCAGCATGCTGAAAATTGGCACGCCACTTCCCTACAGTTTCACACACAAAAAAAAAAAACTCAGTAATAAGTTATTGACATTGTAATCCATCTTCTGCAATAAGTATTCATTGGATTGTCATGATTTTTGCAGACAATATTGAGGAATGGTGGTTCTACAAACACCCAGAGAGGATTTGCCATATTGTGAACAGCTTTTTGTTAAACTATTTTTTTCCTCCTCAAAAAAAAAAAAAAATATATAACTTCAACATTTTTTTTAATGGAATCTACTGACAATATTGCTAAACTGTTCTGGGTCATTATTAATCTAGCCTTTATCTTTCATCTGATGTCAACTAGAGCACTGTACATCTTCCCAATTTAGTAGAAAGTGGAAAGTCCTAGGACCCATAAAATTGTGCAAAAATATTTTTTTTCTATCTAACTTGAAGGCTAACAGTCAAAACAAACACAGCCTACATGTTTTTTTAAGCTGCTTAATCCATTGTCACAATCCCATTAACCCCTTCAGGGTCCAAGGCCCAAATCTGAAGTGGTGCCCCAGTGTCCAAGAATTTTCAAAAAAAAAATTTGTTATTTTTTCTTATGAAATGGTAGAGAATCTTTTTGTGAAGGTAATAAAACAAAAAGTACAAAATTTGATGGAAAACTGACGAAATTATGCTCTCGCGAATTTTGATGTGTCAGCGATATTTACGAATCGGCGATTTTGCTGACTTTGACTCCCAGTTTAGGCCAATTACATTATTCCAGTCAACCAAATTCTTAGCTATTTCACTAGTATTACTTCTATTCTATCGATTGAGCACAAGAAATCACCAAGTCAACTGTTTCAACTATGAAATAAAGTGATCGGAAATTGTTAATTTGGCCAATTTAACACAAAGTTCAAAATATTCCAATTTCAAAATGGGGTCCAGAATAAACAATGTAGGTATTCCTGGAACTAAACTAACATTTCCTCTGTTCATTAGTTATGTTTTGAGGCTTTACAAATAAATTCCATTTTGATTTTTTATTCACATAATGAATTTTTATTCACACCAAAAAATAGAAGATTTACTGTTATGCAATACTGTAATAATTGTATAAATATCATCACCATATTTGTGAATGTATATTAGACCCACCAGTTGGTGTGTATTAGATGTGTGAGGTCGTTTGTTTACTCTTGAATATCGGCAAAAATTTAACATTTCCGCTGCTTTGAGCTCAGTTTCAAGCCATTTCCAGTGCTAAAACCAATCAAAATCATCTCTATTTCTGTAATATGCCTTCCATTCTATCAAATGAGACCAAGAAATCGCAAATACAACTATAAAAAACATACGAAAAAACACTACAAAGTCGCTGTTTTAATCGAAAAATCATGATTTCAGTTTTTTTCTCTCATTATACACAGCGTGCTGCAGGATCTGTTTTATGTGGTGCACACATACCACATAGATGTATTCTCTCATATCTAGGCCCAAATGTACCACTCACAGTTTATCAGAGTGAGCTGAGCTCATGACGTAGATCTACGGTTTGGACCCTGAACGTAAAGCCGTAGATCTACGGGACGGACCCTGAAAGGGTTAAAATCTGATAAAAAAAAAAAATGAATGATTCTACTCGCCCCTCCCTTAAGAGCCTTATCGTAGTTTATGTGCATGCATGTGAATGAATTATGGGAGAATAAGCCTAACTAAAATACTTGATAAAGTGTACAACGGAATTACTGAAAAACATGGGGGTATTATTGCAGAGGAATAAGGATTTAGACAGGATAGAGTATGTGAAGACCAAATGTTTACATTACCTGGAGTTTACCTGGAGAGAGTTCCGGAGGTCAACGCCCCCGCGGCCCGGTCTGTGACTAGGCCTCCTGGTGGATCAGAACCTGATCAACCAGGCTGTTACTGCTGGCTGCACGCAATCGAACGTACAAGTGAACAATACTTTGGTAAAAGTAAAGAACCATTTGTCATACTTATTTATGGATTTACAAAAAACATAGGAGTAAACAATGTGGCAGATGCTGCAAATTTATAGAACAAGTAGGTTACTACATGCAATAAGAGGTTTATGTAGACAGTAAGGCTCAGGTTAGGGTATGTACAACTGATGGGGAATATTTTCCAGCAAAACTACAATAGGTCTTAGACAAAGATGTCGCCATGGTTGTTTAATATATTTTTAGATGGGCTTATAAATAAGTGAATGCCTGGGTGTTGCTGGGTGGTATTTTCTTATTATTATTACAATTATGAGGGGAGAGTGCTAAATTCAAAGGAGTCATACAGTGCCTGAGGGAATGGGAGGCACTCTGGGGAATGGAAAGATAAATACAATTTCTTGGATCAAGAGACTCATCATAACACCTTCCTTGATAGAAAAGGTGCCAGATTAAAAGATAATGGCTCTGGTGCAAAGTGGGAGTTGCCACCATTGTTCTTTGCCAATGATAGTACTTTTGGGAGAGTCTGAAAAGAAGTTGCAAAGACTAGTAGAGTTTGGGAGGGTGTGTAAATTAAAAATTAAAATTGAACATGAAAAAAAAAAGAGCAAGGGGACGAAACAAAACAAAAAAAAAAAAGTCTAGACAATAAAAGACTGGATATCAGATTGGAGGGATGGAGAATGAAGGAATGAATGTATTTTGCTATTTGGGAGTATGTGTGTGTTTTTCAAGTGCATCTATAAAAGAGGTGAACCAAAGAACAGGTGAGAGGAAAGAAGGTAGGTGGAGTGTTGAGGTATCTGGAAGGAAGGTTACCCATAGAGTCCAAGAGAGGGAAACATACCAGAATATAGTGGTATCAACACTTACTAGTGCAAGGCATGGTCTTTAAATGTTGAGGTTTCTAATAACAACCTCTTTGAACTTCTAGGAAATATACTGTATTAAATATATCTTGCACAACAGATACTACTGTACCACACTGTTTTATAATACCAAAATATACTGTATATATAATGTGATATAGATTTACTATAGGTTAGAACAATTCATTTCATAAGAATATAGAAAATTTACATTAAATTTTGAAAAGTGAGAAAATTTGTTAAAAAATAATTATGTACAGTAGAGTACATATAATGGTATTGGGTGGGGTGGGGGTTATGAAATGGTTTGGTCATTTAGAAAGACAGGACAGGACAGGGGTGTATAAATCTGGAGTGGATGGAAGGAGAAGGGAATGTCCCAGGATGAGCTGGGGGAAGGGGGAGGGATGAAGGAGATTTTGAGAGAAAGAGGACTGAGCATCCATCAGGCATGTGTAAGTAAGCTACACTAGATCACAAAGAGTGGATAAATGTGATTTTTTATATATGATATATGCTGCTGAAGTTCCTGCCAAGTGAGTGTAAAACAAAAGCCTATAATTGTTTTACATGATGGTAGGGTTGCTGGTGTCTTTTTTCCATCTCGTAAACATGCAAAATTTCAGGTACGGCTTGCTACTTCTACTTACACTTAGGTCATACTACACATGCATTTTTTTTTTTCAACAAATCAGCCGTCTCCCACCGAGGCAGGGTGACCCAAAAAGAAAGAAAATCCCCAAAAAGAAAATACATTCATCATCATTCAACACTTTCACCTCACTCATACATAATCACTGTCTTTGCAGAGGCACCCAGATACAACATTTAGAAGCATATACAGTGGACCCCCGGTATTCGATATTAATGTGTTCCTGAGAGCTCATCGAATACTGATAATATCGAAAACCGAATCAATTTTCCTCATAAGAAATAATGAAAATCAAATTAATCCGTGCAAGACACCCAAAATATGAAAAAAAAAATTTCACTACATGAAATATTAAGTTTAATACAATAGAATAATTACAATAACAATAAAATAATTGACACTTACCTTTAATGAAGATCTGGTGATGATTGATGGGATGGAAGGAGGGGAGAGGTGTTAGTGTTTAGAAGGGGAATCCCCTTCCATTAGGACTTGAGGTAGCAAGTCCTTTTCCAGGGTTACTTCCCTTCTTCTTTTAATGCCACTAGGACCAGCTTGAGAGTCACTGGACCTCTGTCGCACAACAAATCTGTCCATAGAGCTCTGTACCTCCCGTTCCTTTACGATTTGTCTAAAATGGGCCACAACATTGTCATTGTAATAGCTGTGTTAGGGTGATTTTCATCCATAAAGGTTTGCACTTCAATCCACTGTGCACACATTTCCTTAATTTTTTAAGTAGGCACAATGTATTCCACAACTGGTATAGGTTTCTCAGGGTTAGCCCCAAACCCTTCAAAATCTTTCTTAATTTCCATACTAATTCTCACCCTTTTTACCACAGGGTTGGCACTAGAAGCTTTCTTGGGGCCCATGTTGACTTATTTTGCAGAAACAAGCACCAAACACAGTGATAATATGGATAATATGGAATGTACCGAATGTATCCTTAGATGTGCGCACACTGGCTAGCTTGTAAACACTGGCACACAAGGGGCAGTTCAGGCCACATGTGAACAGGTCTCGTACGAATCGTATCGAATACCGGGTTTTCAATCGAATACCGAGGAAAATTTTTTGCGATATAATGCATCGAATACCGGATTTATCGAATACCGATGCCATCGAATACCAGGGGTCCACTGTATAAAGAAATATAATATATCCCTCCAAACTGCCAATATCCCAAACTCCTCCTTTAAAGTGCAGGCATTGTTCTTCCCATTTCCAGTACTCATGTCTGGCTATATAAAAATAACCGGTTTCCCTGAATCCCTTCACACTCCAACAGCTCATCAGGTCCCAAAAACCATTCATCTCCATTCACTCCTATCTAACATGCTCACACACGCTTGCTGGAAATCTAAGCCCCTCGCCAACAAAACTTCTTTTACCCCCTCCCTCCAACCTTTTCGAGGATGACCCCTACCCCTCTTTCCTTCCCCTACAGATTTATACACTCTCTATGTCATTCTACTTTTATCCATTCTCTCTAAATGACCAAACTGCCTCAACAACCCTTCTTCAGCCCTCTGACTAATACTTTTATTAACTCCACACCTTCACCTAATTTCCACACACCGAATTTTCTGCATAATATTTACACCACACATTGACCTTAGAAAGGACATCTCCACTGCCTCCAACCACCTCCTCGCTGCAGCATTTACAACCCTAGCTTCACACCCATATAAGAGTGTTGGTACCACTATACTTTCATGCATTCTCTTCTTTGCCTCCATAGATAACGTTTTTTGTCTCCACATATACCTTAATTTAATGCACCACTCACCTTTTTTCCTTCATCAATTCTATGGTTAACCTCATCCCTCACAAACCCATCCGCTGACACGTCAACTCCCAAATATCTAAAAACATTCACTTCTTCCATGCTCCCTCTCTCCAATGTGTTATCCAATTTTTCTTTATATAAATCGTTTCATACCCTCATCACCTTCCTCTTATCTATGTTCACTTTCAACTTTCTACCTTTACACACCCTCCCAAACTCATCCACTAACCTTTGCAACTTTTCTTTAGAATCTCCCATAAGCACAGTATCATCAGCAAAAAGTAACTGTGTCGACTCCCATTTTGTTCTTTTTTTTTTTTTCAACAAGTCGGCCGTCTCCCACCGAGGCAGGGTGACCCAAAAAAGAAAGAAAATCCCCAAAAAGAAAATACTTTTATCATCATTCAACACTTTCACCACACTCACACATTATCACTGTTTTTGCAGAGGTGCTCAGAATACAACAGTTTAGAAGCATATACGTATAAAGATACACAACATATCCCTCCAAACTGCCAATATCCCAAACCCCTCCTTTAAAGTGCAGGCATTGTACAAATTTTGTACTTGATACCCCATAATTTAATCCCACCCCTCCCCCCAACACCCTATCATTTACCTCCTTCAAACCCCATCTATAAATATATTAAACAACCATAGTGACATTACACATCTCTGTCTAAGACCTACTTTTATCAGGAAGTAATCTCCCTCTCTCCTACACACCCTAACCTGAGCCTCACTATCCTCATAAAAACTCTTTACAGCATTCAGTAACTTACTACCTATTCCACACACTTGCAACATCTGCCACATTGCTCCCCTATCCACTCTATCATATGCCTTTTCTAAATCCATAAATGCAATGAAAACTTCCCTACCTTTATCTAAATACTGTTCACATATATGCTTCAATGTAAACACTTAATCTACACATCCCCTACCCACTCTAAAGCCTCTGTGCTCATCTGCAATCCTACTCTCTGTCTTACCTCTAATTCTCTCAATAATAACCCAACCGTACATTTTTCCTGGTATACTTAAAAAATTTATTTCCCTATAATTTTTTACAATCTCTTTTGTCCTCCCTTCCCTTTATATAAAGGAACTATACAAGCTCTCTGCCAATCCCTAGGTACCTTCTCCTCTTTCGTACATTTTTTTTTTTTTTTTTTCAATAAGTCGGCCGTCTCCCACCGAGGCAGGGTGACCCAAAAAAAGAAAGAAAATCCCCAAAAAGAAAATACTTTCATCATCATTCAACACTTTCACCACACTCGCACATTATCACTGTTTTTGCAGAGGTGCTCAGAATACAACAGTTTAGAAGCATACACATATAAAGATACACAACATATCCCTCCAAACTGCCAATATCCCAAACCCCTCCTTTAAAGTGCAGGCATTGTACTTCCCATTTCCAGAACTCAAGTCCGACTATATGAAAATAACCGGTTTCCCTGAATCCCTTCACTAAATATTACCCTGCTCACACTCCAACAGATCGTCAGGTCCCAAGTACCATTCGTCTCCATTCACTCCTATCTAACACGCTCACGCACGCTTGCTGGAAGTCCAAGCCCCTTGCCCGCAAAACCTCCTTTACCCCCTCTCTCCAACTCTTTCGAGGACGACCCCTACCCCGCCTTCCTTCCCCTATAGATTTATATGCTTTCCATGTCATTCTACTTTGATCCATTCTCTCTAAATGACCAAACCACCTCAACAACCCCTCTTCTGCCCTCTGACTAATACTTTTATTAACTCCACACCTTTTCCTAATTTCCACACTCCGAATTTTCTGCTATATTTACACCACACATTGCCCTTAAACAGGACATCTCCACTGCCTCCAACCGTCTCCTCGCTGCTGCATTTACCACCCAAGCTTCACATCCATATAAGAGTGTTGGTACTACAATACTTTCATACATTCCCTTCTTTGCCTCCATAGATAACGTTTTTTGACTCCACATATACCTCAACGCACCACTCACCTTTTTTCCCTCATCAATTCTATGATTAACCTCATCCTTCATAAATCCATCCGCCGACACGTCAACTCCCAAGTATCTGAAAACATTCACTTCTTCCATACTCCTCCTCCCCAATTTGATATCCAATTTTTCTTTATCTAAATCATTTGACACCCTCATCACCTTACTCTTTTCTATGTTCACTTTCAACTTTCTACCTTTACACACATTCCCAAACTCATCCACTAACCTTTGCAATTTTTCTTTAGAATCTCCCATAAGCACAGTATCATCAGCAAAAAGTAACTGTGTCAATTCCCATTTTGAATTTGATTCCCCAAAATTTAATCCCACCCCTCTCCCGAACACCCTAGCATTTACTTCCTTTACAACCCCATCTATAAATATATTTAACAACCATGGTGACATTACACATCCCTGTCTAAGACCTACTTTTACCGGGAAGTAGTCTCCCTCTCTTCAACACACCCTAACCTGAGCCTCACTATCCTCATAAAAACTCTTTACAGCATTTAATAACTTACCACCTATTCCATATACTTGCAACATCTGCCACATTGCTCCTCTATCCTCTCTATCAAATGCCTTTTCTAAATCCATAAATGCAATAAAAACTTCCCTACCTTTATCTAAATACTGTTCACATATATGCTTTAATGTAAACACTTGATCTACATCCCCTACATCCTACATCCCCTACCCACTCTGAAACCTCCTTGCTCATCCACAATCCTACATTCTGTCTTACCTCTAATTCTTTCAATTATAACCCTACCGTACACTTTTCCTGGTATACTCAGTAAACTTATTCCTCTATAATTTTTACAGTCTCTTTTGTCCCCTTTCCCTTTACATAAAGGGACTATACATGCTCTCTGCCAATCCCTAGGTACCTTCCCCTCTTTCATACATTAAACAAAAGTACCAACCACTCAAACACTATATCCCCCCCTGCTTTTAACATTTCTGTCATGATCCCATCAGTTCCAGCTGCTTTACCCCCTTTCATTTTACATAATGCCTCACGTAGCTCCCCCACACTTACATTCTGCTCTTCTTTACTCCTAAAAGACGGTATACCTCCCTGACCAGTGCATGAAATTACTGCCTCTGTTTCTTCCTTAACATTTAAAAGTTCCTCAAAATATTCTCACCATCTACCTAATACCTCCATCTCCCCATCTACTAACTCCCCTACTCTGTTTTTAACTGACAAATCCATACTTTCCCTAGGCTTTCTTAACTTGTTTAACTCACTCCAAAATTTTTTCTTATTTTCATTAAAATTTCTTGACAGTGCCTCTCCCACTCTATCATCTGCTCTCCTTTTGCACTCTCTCACCACTCTCTTTACCTTTCTTTTTCTCTCCATATACTCTGCTCTTCTTATAACACTTCTGCTTTGTAAAAACCTCTCATAAGCTACCTTTTTCTCTTTTATCACACCCTTTATTAAACAAAAATACCAACCAATTCAACACTATATCCCCCCTGCTTTAACATTTCTGTCATGATCCCGTCAGTTCCAGCTGCTTTACCCCTTTTCGCTCTACATAATGCCTCACGCACCTCCCCCACACTCACATCCTGCTCTTCTTCACTCCTAAAAGATGTTATACCCCCCTGACCAGTGCATGAAATTACTTACTTCATCGACATTTAAAAGTTCCTCAAAATATTCCTGCCATCTACCCAATACCTCCAGCTTCCCATCTATTAACTCCCCTACTCTGTTTTTAACTGACAAATCCATTCGTTCCCTAAGTTTTCTTAACTTGTTTATCTCACTCCAAATTTTCTTCTTATTTTCTGCAAAATTTCTTTCATAAGCTATCTTTTTCTCTTTTATCACACTCTTTACTTCATCATTCCACCAATCACTCCTCTTTCCTCCTGCACCCACCCTCCTATAACCACAAACTTCTGCCCCACATTCTAATACTGCATTTTTAAAACTATTCCAACCCTCTTCAACCCCCCACTACTCATATTTGCATTAGCCCACCTTTCTGCCAATAGTTGCATATATCTCACCTTCACCTCTCTTACTAGCTGTTGCCATTTTCCTTTTGTCTCATCTAGCTCTTACTCTAACTGCAGCTACAACTAAATAAACATTGATGTACAAGCATATACATACACACCCCTCTGGGCTGTCTTCTATTTTCTTACTAGTTCTTGTTTATTTCCTCTTATCTCCATGGGGAAGTGGAACAGAATTTTCCCTCCGTAAGCCATGCATGTCGTAAGAGGCAACTAAAATGCCAGGAGCATGGGGCTAGTAACCCCTTCTCCTGTAAACATTAGTACTAAAGTTAAAAAGAGAAACTTTCCTTTTTGGGCCACTCTGCTTTGGTGGGATATGGCCGGTTTGTTGAAAGAAGAGGATGATGCTGAAGTGTGAGCAAGGTAATATCTATCAAGGGTTTCAGGAAACCCAGTTTGCCAGATTCGAGTTCTGGAGGTGGAGTGTTCTCTAAATGATGGGTGGGGATGTTGCAGTCTGATGGTTCATTTGAATAGTGATGTCTTTGCTTTTGTGAAAAGACCTTTATACTATAAGCGATCAACTTATTTTTGTGTCGTCCTGCCTTGATGATAATTTGGAAGCATTAGTTTTTTTTTTTTTTTTTTTACTGTACAGTACCTTAGTTTACACCTATTTACATTAAAAGTCTGATTTTTTTCTATATCAGTTAGCTAGCCAAACCAATGAGCTGCCATACATTCACGTGTCCATTCAGTCTGACAAACCCAGCACCAATGAAAGCCACATGAACCACGTGTGCACACCATATGCATGCATCCACCGTCACGTTCTGTAGGAGTTCGGCATTTAGGACAAGGCTTTGTTGTAACACGAATAGCCATTGATGTTGCCTCATCCCAGCGAGAGCTTGCAGCCCGGGAAGGATCAACACTAAACCCTCCACTGCCTTCCACAACATTAAGCTCATTCCCATCCTCTGGATGACATTCACCTATATGATAACCTTGTAGGCAGAGTCGGCAAAAAACATAGCCACACCCACCAGTGCATGCAACTCTACGACAGTCCTGGTCTGGGATGATGCCTTGGCCACAACCGGGATATGGACACAAGACACCACCAGCAGCTAATACAGCCTCCTCAGTGCCCCATCGTTGATATCGCTCATAATGGTTGTCACCCATCAACTTAAAGTGATGTACTTCACGAATTAGAGAATCAGGACAACCAATAGGACAAGGTAATGTATAACCTAGACTTAAATCTTGGATAAACTGTCGTTCATTAAGTCTTGATACACAAAATGTAACAAAACAATCAAGGCACATTACATGAGCATCAACACACTCAAACACCACAACGGGGGACGAAATGTCTGTACAAGCCAAACAAGGAACAGCAGGAAGGTTGGCACGAACAAGGTACAGGGCCACTGAGGAGTCATCCTCTCCACTAGTTTCATGATTTCGACACTTGAAGAAGAATTCAGCCTGAGAACCATTGCAACCTACAGTCTCACAGGTAGCAGAGATCTGTAAATAAAAACAGAATATTAATAAACACATTATTGACCGATTTTTAAACAAATTCTCAGCAACAGTATCTTTCAAGGGAGAAAGTTTATTCACTTTATAAATAGTGTATGGCTATACAAAATACCTGGCATACCCAAATTCAGGAACATATATTGTTGACAGAAACTCCATTAATTTTAATGCAAGACATAAAAAATGTCTACATCTCACAGCAGCATCAACTAGATTGACCTTTGAAGAGAGTAGCGATCAATGCTTAAAGTGGCCTGATCTCCTTGACCTTTGATGAAATTTTCATTCAATTATTTATTATCACATTGACATTTAGAAGGTCCTTCTGACAAACTGAAGTTAGGAATTGATGCAATGAGGTTAGATTCCACAATTCATAATTTTATATACTGTACTTTAGTTAAGAAATTTAAAGACGTTTGCAATTATAATGTATGCTTTATTGTGGCCATAGTTACACACACAACAGAACACAAACCATACCCCCGGCCGGGATTGAACCCGCGGTCATAGAGTCTCAAAACTCCAGCCCGTCGCGCTAGCCACTAGACCAGCTAGCCACAATAAGATTCATCCAACTAGGTATATTTCTACACCATAGGAAAGTTAGCACAGGCACCTCTGTGACTTGAGCTAGAGTTCGTCACGGCCACGCTAGCTGGAGATTCGTCTGTAAAAACTTGCATTTGTGGTCACAGAGGTGCCTGTGCTAACTTTCCTATGGTGTAGAAATATACCTAGTTGGATGAATCTTATTGTGGCTAGCTGGTCTAGTGGCTAGCGCGACGGGCTGGAGTTTTGAGACTCTATGACCGCGGGTTCAATCCCGGCCGGGGGTATGGTTTATTTGCAATCGTGTCATTACGATTTCTTAAGTCAACAGAACACAACATGTGACAAAACACTTGTCATTATCTGTTGTCTTGTAATTATGGACACACTTATTTAAACTTCTGTCAACTTCATGTATAAAGATTTTATTCGTACTATACATTGTTTGAAAAGAAGAAAAGTCATACCTTACTATTGACTGACCCCAGTCTGTTTTAAGCATTAATATTATGATAGTGTTATGGACCTACATTTTTGGGGCCTTTAAAGCTTGAACTGTTATGGGGGCCCCTTCGCAACCAGCAGCAGCTAGAATACATGATACAGTGGACCCACGCCTTACGATATTAATCCATTCCTGCGAGCTCACCGTAAGCCGAAATTATCGTTAGCCGAATTAATTTTCCCCATAAGAAATAATGGAAATCAAATTAATCCATTCCTGACACCCCAAAGTATGAAAAAAAAAATTTTACCACATGAAATATTAATTTTAATACACACAAACTGAAGAAGACATGCACAATTACTACTCTACTAAGAACAGAATACATGACACTTACCTTTATTGAAGATCTGGTGATAATTGATGGGATGGGAGGAGTTATTGTTTAGAAGGGGAATCCCCTTACATTAAAAGCTTGAGGTAGCAAGCCCTTTTCCGGGGATACTTCCCTTTTTCTTTTAATGCCACTAAGACCAGCTTGAGAGTCACTGGACATCTGTCGCACAACAAATCTGTCCATAGAACTCTGTACCTCCCGTTCCTTTAAGACTTTCCTAAAATGGGCCATAACATTGTCATTGTACAGGTTTCCAACACGGCTTGCAGTAGCTGTGTCAGGGTGATTTTCATCCATAAAGGTCTGCAGTTCAACCCACTCTGCACACATTTCCTTAATCTCTTTTTTCAATTCCATACTAATTCTCACCCTTTTTACCACAGGGATGGCACTAGAAGCTTTCTTGGGGTCCATGGTGACTTATTTTGCAGTTACAAGCACTAAAAACACTGAGATAATGTGAAATGCACTGAATGTATGCGTAGATGTGACCACACTGGCTGGCTTGTAAACACTGGCGCTGAGGCCACACGTGGGACGCGTCCCAGACGAATCACATAAGGCGAGTTTTTTATCGTGAGGCAAGGCAAAATTTTTGCGCTCAAATGCTTCGTATGGCGGATTTAACATAACGCAATGCGTTCGTAAGGCGGGGGTCCACTGTACAGTGGACCCTCGCCTAACGATATTAATTGGTACCCGAGAACGAATATCATTAGGCGAGTTTTTTAGTGTTAGCCGAGGCAAAAGTTAGTGTTAAAATGTATCGTTAGGCGAATTTAACGTTATGCGATGCGTTCGTTAGGCGAGGGTCCACTGTACTTTCATAACCTTTTAATTTTTATTTTAACTATTATTTTGTATTCAATTACACTATTATTTTTTTAAACCCCTTCTCATACAGTACACCCAAAATTTTTAAGCAATGTGGACTAAACTCGCTTTGGGGGCCCCTTCAGGATCAGGAGCCCTGAAGCTTAAGTTTCATTAGCTTCACAGCATCTGTATGCTATGCTTATAATTATTTTTGACAAATTTTCAACTCTTAAATTTTTTATGTGGCAGAGCTACATATTTAGATTGTATAAAAAGATTTTTCTGGATGCAAGATAAACTTGTGAAATAAAGCACTGAGGGTACTGTAGATCTCCAAAAACATTATACGTTCTAGATATTTCATCATTTAACCCTTTCAGGGTTTCTGACATACTAGTACGTCTTAAGCACCAGGGTTATTGACGTACTAGTACGCCTAAATTCTAACGCCTTCAAATCTAGCGAAAGCTAGAATGGGTCTATGTGGTCAGTGTGCACAGTATAAAAAAAATCCTGCAGCACACAGTGCATAATGAGAAAAAAAAAAACTCCGACTCTGTTTTTGGTTTAAAACAGCGACTTTGCAGTGTATTTTCGTAAGGTATTTATGGGTGTATTCTAGTTTTCCTGGTCTCATTTTATAGAATGGAAGACATATTACAGAAATTGAGATGATTTTGATTGGTTTCACAATGAGAAGCACCTTGAAATTGAGCTCAAAGTAGCAGAAATGTTCGATTTTTGCCTAAGTTCAAAAGTAAACAAATCCTGCCACGCGTCCAATACACGTCAACTGGTGAGTCTAATATTCTTTCACAAGTGCGCTGATATTAATTATACAATTTCTACACTAATGCAGTAGCCTGCATAACAGCAAATCTTCTATTTTTTGTGAGAATACAAATTCAAAGTGGAAAGCAAAAGAAATGTAACAGAGGCCTGGGGCCATGACTAATGAACAGAGGAAATGTTATTTTAGTGCCAGGAATGTCTGTCTTGTTTATTCTGAACCCTATTTGGAAATTGGCATCTTTTGAAATTTGTGTAAAATTGGCAAAATTGTGAATTTCTGACCACTTTATTGGATAGTTGAAATCAGTAAATGGGTGGTTTCTTGTACTCATTCGATAGACAAAATGGAGTTCTAGCGAAATAGTTATGATTTTTGTCGACTAGTACACTGGAATTGGCCGAAAAGAGGGCTCAAATTGGCGAAATCTCTGATGCGTAAACATCATTGAGACCGCTAACTTTGCGAGAGCATATTTCTGTAAGTTTTCCATCAAATTTCATACTTTTGGTGTCATTATGATCGGGAAATGATTCTCTATCATTTCATAAGAAATTTTGTTTTTCCGAAAAATTTTCGACCCTGAGAACAAATTTAGGAGAGGGCCTCTCGACCCTGAAAGGGTTAAATAACTTGGAAGAAACACAGGACATGTTCTATGAAACAGAGGATACAACAAAATTCCTAACTGATCATGACATGATCAATAAGTGGACAGAGCAAATTATTCAGTCATTCCAGTAGAACAGTGTTCTTTGATGTACAGGTCACAACCCATGACACCAAAAACCTCACTTCAGAAATCAGTGACACCATCTTCTACACAGCCAGAATATTAGGAAGAAGTCTCTGTGGAATCATGCACAGAAATACACCTGAGAACATTTGCAATGTAGTCAAACTGACACTTTTCAACAGAAGTTTATGATGAATAGTATGCTTTCAACACTGTTCCAACAAACACTGGAAAAAGACACACCTTCACACAGTTCAAGGGAAGTTTCCAACAGTCCAGAACCCTAGACAATCTCTTATTCCTAGGGATACTTTCTTAACAACAAAGGAACCAGTCAGCAAAAAATCCAGGATATGAACAACATTTTCCCCACTGCCTATATTCTTCTGAGAATTAACTGTAAACTCACAGCTGTGTTCTAATAGCCACTGTTGAGACATAGACGCCAAGACCAATAACATCATACAGGGATAAAGGGATTTCCAGCTTGTTAAATCACTCATGCTTGTCAAACTCCTTGACTTCCTTTACAGTTGTTTACATGCTTGGGTCCTTTCTACCCTTCCTATGGTCCTCACACCACATATATATATCCATGTATTCTCTATAGACTTGAAGTTTGGTCACCAAGCAAAACAATGTTTTGTTAAAGTATTCATTCTGTTCATTTTCCAACTTGTCAATCTATTATACCTCTTACACTTAGTGGGTTGTCAGACATTATTCAATGGGTAGCAGTGTGTAACAAAACTATTGATTTCATGTTAGCTTATGAACTTAAGCAATAAGTAAACTCTTGAAGTGTGCAGTAGTCTCCAGTAATCATAATTTTTTTTTTTAACACGTCAGCCATCTCCCATCGAGGCAGGATGACCCAAAAAAGAAACACTTTCACCATCATTCACACATAATCACTATCTTTGCAAAGACACCCAGATACACCATTTCAGATGACACCCCAAACATCAATATCCCAAACCCCTCCTTTAAAGTGCAGGCATTGTACTTCCACCTCCAGGACTCAAGTTCGACTAACTAATTTCCCTGAATCCCTTCACAAAATACAGTGGTACCTGAGTTTTGAACAGCTCCCAACTCAAACAATTATGTTAGTGTATTTTTGTAAGTGCTTTTTCAAGAGTATTTTTGGGGGGTCTGAAACCGACTAATCTAATTTACACTATTCCTTATGGGAACAAATTCATTCGGTATCGGCACTCAAACAGCCTTCTGGAACAAATTAAGTTCGTAACTCAAGGTACCACTGTATTACCCCGCTCACACTCCAACAGCTCATCAAGTTCTGAAAACCATTAGTCTCCATTTACTCCTATCTGACCTGCTCACATGTCTGCTGTATATCCAAGCCCTTAACACACAAAACCCATCTCTCCATCCTTTTCTAGGATGACCCCTACCCCTCCTCCACAGATTTATACACTCTCCAAGTCATCCTATTTTGCTTCCTCTCTAAATGACCAAACCACCTCAACAATCCCTTTTTCAGCCCTCCGAATAATACTTTTAGTAACTCCACACCTCATAATTTCCACAATATAAATTCTCTGCTTTTTATTTTGCCCATACCTTTGTATTAACTGAAAAGTCCTGCTGGAAACAGTAATCCATTCACAAAGAATTACAGGAATCCTTCCCAGTTAACAGTTAAACAATCATCCAGCAACATTTTATCCTCACCAAGACCAGGGGGTCTTGATAGTTACGTACTCTAACAAGATCAATTAGGGCTTAACTAATTGATGAACAAGTGGAATACAGTATCTCTTATTGACTGGGGAGAGTTCCCAGTCAAGCACAGAAAATAAACAAGGGACAGAAAATGAACAGTGAAAGGAGTCCAACAGACCCCCCCCCCAAAAAAAAAATGAGAACATTGATAGGCTGTATTCCTAGTGGTTGACCAAGTCCTACACATAAAGTAGTTTTTTACTTTTCAAAATATTGTATTATAAAAAGCATGACAGTAATAGTGCCACACCAACGTCAAAGACCTGGGAGTGATCATGTCGGAGGATCTCACCTTCAAGGACCATAACATTGTATCAATCGCATCTGCTAGAAAAATGACAGGATGGATAATGAGAACTTTCAAAACTAGGGAGGCCAAGCCCATGATGACACTCTTCAGGTCACTTGTCCTATCTAGGCTGGAATATTGCTGCACACTAACAGCACCTTTCAAGGCAGGTGAAATTGCCGACCTAGAAAATGTACAGAGAACTTTCACGGCGCGCATAACGGAGATAAAACACCTCAATTATTGGGAGCGCTTGAGGTTCCTAAACCTGTATTCCCTGGAACGCAGGAGGGAGAGATACATGATTATATACACCTGGAAAATCCTAGAGGGGCTAGTACCGAACTTGCACACGAAAATCACCCACTACGAAAGCAAAAGACTTGGCAGACGATGCACCATCCCCCCAATGAAAAGCAGGGGTGTCACTAGCACGTTAAGAGACCATACAATAAGTGTCAGGGGCCCGAGACTGTTCAACTGCCTCCCAGCACACATAAGGGGGATTACCAACAGACCCCTGGCAGTCTTCAAGCTGGCACTGGACAAGCACCTAAAGTCAGTTCCGGATCAGCCGGGCTGTGGCTCGTATGTTGGTTTGCGTGCAGCCAGCAGCAA
Organism: Cherax quadricarinatus; assembly: GCF_026875155.1. Classification (NCBI taxonomy): domain Eukaryota; kingdom Metazoa; phylum Arthropoda; class Malacostraca; order Decapoda; family Parastacidae; genus Cherax; species Cherax quadricarinatus. Next base: position 48,273,208 of record NC_069409.1, read on the forward strand.
CAGCCTGGTTGATCAGGCTCTGATCCACCAGGAGGCCTGGTCTCAGACCGGGCCGCGGGGGCGTTGACCCCCGGAACTCTCTCCAGGTAAACTCCAGGTAAACTGCCCATCATACCTAAATCTAAAAGTTCAAGCTTCTTTCACACATAAAATGAAAGTCAATACCTTCTAATTCAATCTATCTACACTATTATATTCTAATATAAAACACCCAAAAAGCCAAATGTGAAGCATTTACCAATTATTATTGTAAATTAAATTAAAATAAAGTTGGATAAAAAAAAGAAAAGTGTAGTAACCTGGCCTGGGTTGAGAACATCTTGCCAGTTACAAGGATCACGATGAAGAGTAAGAGCCCCTTGTTTACAAGAGACACATCTTACTCGCAGTTTACCCACTTGCACTGAGTTACACGGCTTTACACAATACACATAGAAGTGCGGACGTTCCCTCTCACCATCAGAGTTCTGAAAGAAAACTCTGGTATTTATACAGGTTAAAGTAAAAAATAAAAAAACATATATATATTTTTTTTATATAATTATGTATTTGTTTTACATGATGGTAGGAATGCTGATGCCTTTCTTCTGTCTTATGAACACACAAGATAATAGGTATATATTGCTACTTTTACCTACAGTTAGGCTACACTACACATGCATGTACACATTTATGTATACATATTCACCTGAATTTTCTTTGGTTTTTCTTAATAGTTCTTATTCTTATTATTTTCTTTTCATATCCATGAGAAAGTGGAATAAGAATTTTCCTCCATAAGCCATGCGTGTTGTAAAAGTCAACTAAAATGCCAGGAGCAATGGGGTAGTAACCCCTTTTCCTTTATAGCTTACGAACATAAAAAGAAGAAAATCTTTAAGTTGGGATGTTTGAATGTGCATGGATGTAGTGCAGATGATAAGAGAAGAGAAGATTGTGGATGTTATGAAGGAAAAGAAGCTGGATGTCCTGGCTCTAAGTGACACAAAGCTAAAGAAGGTAGGAAGGAGAGTTTCAGTGGGGAGAAATGAATGGAATTAGGTCTGGGGTTTCTAACAAAGTTAGAGCTAAGGAAGAACTAGCAATAATACTGAAGGATCAGTTATGACAGGAAAAAGAGAGATAATATAAATACATAAATTCAAGGATTATATGGAGTAAAATAAAGGTGGGATGTGAAAATGGGTAAGAGAAGAGAGAAGCATAGAGGAGAAAGATATTTTGGGAGATACTGAGTTAGTGCATGGGGAGTCTTGAACCAAGTGAGAGAGTACTTGTGGTGGGGGACCTAAATGCTGAAGTGGGTAAAACTGTTGTGAAGGGAGTAGTAGATAAGTTTGGGGTGCCAGGGGAAAATGAAAATGGGAAGCCTTTAATTGAACTAAGTATGGAAAGAGGTTTGGTAATAATACATATTTTAAGAAAAAGAGGATAAATAAATATACAAGATATGGTATAGCACATAATGAAAGTAGTTTGTTAAATTATATATTGGTGGATAAAAGGTTGATTGGTAGACTTCAGGATGTGCATGTTTTTAGACAGGCAACAGATATAGCGGATCATTATTTAGTTGTAGCTACAGTTAGAGTAAGAGGTAGACGGAGCAAAAGAAAATGGCAACAGAAACTAAGAGAGAGGTGAAGTTTATAAAATAAGGGAGGAGGAAGTTAGGGTTAGATATAAGCAACTGTTGGGAGAAAGGTGAGCTAATGAGAGTATAGGTAGTGCAGGGGTTGAAGAGGGGTGGGACAGTTTTAAAAAGGCAGTGTTGAAAAGTGGAGCAGAAGTATGTGGCTATAGGAGGGTAAGCACAGGAGGAAAGAAGAGTAATTGGTGGAATGATGAGGTAAAGGGTATGATAAAAGAGAAAAAGCTAGCTTATAAGAGGTTTTTACAAAGAAGTGAAATAAGAAAGGTGGAGTATATGGAGAGTAAAAGAGGTAAAGAGAGTGGTAAGAGAGTGCAAAAGGAGAGCAAATGATAAAGTGGGTGAGGCGCTGTCAACAAATTTTGCTGAGTAAGAAAAAATTTTGGAGTGAGAGGGAGGGAAGGCAGGGTAAGGGTCAGCCTAAGAACAGTTGGAGGGAGGGGTAAAGGAGGTTTTGTGTGCTAGGGGCTTGGATTTCCAGCAAGCATGTGCGAGTGTGTTAGACAGGAGTGAATGGAGACAAATATTTTTTAGGACTTGACATGCTGTTGGAGTGTGAGCAAGGTAACATTTATGAAAGGAGTCAGGGAAACCAGCAGGCCGAACTTGAGTCCTGGAGAGGGAAAGTACAGTGTCTGCACTCTGAAGGAGGGGTGTTAACATTGCAGTTTCATAAATGTAGTGTAAGCATGCCTATGACAAGACAGTGATGAAGTGAATGATAAAAGTTTTTCTTTTTCGGGCCACCCTGTCTTGGTGAGAGAAGGCCAATGTGTCAATTAACAAAATAAATATAAACAGGTTAAGAAAGCCTAGGGAACAAATAGATTTGAAATTTAAGAGCAAAATACAGTGGTACTTTGACACGAGATTAATTCGTTCCGTGACCCAGCTCGTAACTCAATTTGCTCATATATTAAATCAATTTTCCTCATTGAAATTGGAATGCCATTAATCCATTCCAGCCCCCCAAAAAACCACCCCAATTTTTTTATTAAAGCTTTTTAAATAAGAAAAATGAATTTATAAATAAGAAATGATTTTTGCCTTTTTTGCCAGGTCCCAGCAATGTTTTAGAAGTGTTGGAGTATATATTAAACTCCCTGAAGCACGGTGTAAGATATCACTTGTGGAGTGACATTTGATGATCGTGCACTGCCTTGGCTTTATTTTTCACTGTTATACATAAACATGTCTGTCTATCTGCTTCTGTCCATTTATCTGCCTGTCTGTCTAGTTCAGTTTATGTTTATCTCTGTCCCTGCTTATCTGTCTTTCTGTCTGTTTCTGTCTTTCTGTCTGTTTCTGTCTTCCTGTCTCTCCACTTGTCTCTCTGTCTCAGAGAGAGACAGCCGCTCATGAGCCAACAGGTACTACACATGATGCAGAGTTAGTCACGTCTGATTTGTGAAAATGTACATGTATTACTTGCCAGTCATGCTTATTATGCCTTATATCTACAAGCACTTTGTCTGAATTTTTTGGGTTATCCTAGGTAATTTACACTATGTATAACTGTATTTATGTGTACCTGTGAGATAGAGACAGATAGACAGAGACAGACAAAGACAGAGATAGACAGAGTCAAGGCAAATCAGCCAGCCAGCCAGCTGGCCACCCAATCAGCTGGCCTGCCGAACATGTATTACACGTTCCAGAATTGTTTCTCTTAGGGCATACGTTATAGAACATTTTGGCAGGATGACACTACCAGTGGTATCAAATTTGAAAGGATGTTACACATTGGTTATTATCAAGGTTTTTGATATTTCCTCTCTCCTGTGAGTGGTGGCATATCTGAAGCTAGCTCGTAACTCGGATTTTGGCTCGCAACTCAAAGCAAAATATCAACTGAGCAACAGCTCGTAACTCGGAAAACTCGTAAGTTGGGGCACTTGCAAGTCAAGGTACCACTGTAGGGGAGTTAGTAGATGGGGAGTTGGAGGTATTGGGAAGACGGCGGGAATATTTTGAAGAACTGTTAAATGTTGATGATGAGAGGGAGGCAGCAATTTCATGCATTGGCCAGGGAGGTGTAACATCTTTTAGGAGTATAGAAGAGCCAGATGTGAGTGTGGCATTAAGTAGAATGAGAGTGGGTAAAGCAGCTGGAACTAATGGGATCATGACAGAAATGTAAAAATGCAGGGAAGGGGGGGGATATAGTTTTGGAGTGGTTGGTACTTTTGTTCAATAAATGTATGAAAGAGGAGAAGGTACCTAGGAACAGGCAGAAAGCATGTATAATTCCTTTATACATAGGGAAGGGTGACAAAAGATTGTAAAAATTATAGGGGAATAAGTTTACTGAGTCCAAGGTAGTAGGTTGATAGACAGCAACTGGCCAGGGAGGTACTACCGTCCTGCCAAGTGAGTGTAAAACGAAAGCCTGTAATTGTTTTATATGATGGTAGGATTGCTGGAGTCTTTTTTCTGTCTCATAAACATGCAAGATATCAGGTATGCCTTGTTACTTGTACTTACACTTAGGTCACACTACACATGCATTTTTTTTTTTCAACAAGTTGGCCATCTCCCACCGAGGCAGGGTGACCCAAAAAGAAAGAAAATCCCCAAAAAGAAAAAACTTTCATCATTCAACACTTTCACCTCACTCACACATAATCACTGTTTTTGCAGAGGTGCTCAGAACACAACAGTTTAGAAGCATATACGTATAAAGATACACAACATATCCCTCCAAACTGCTAATATCCCGAAACCCCTCCTTTAGAGTACAGGCATTGTACTTCCCATTTCCAGGACTCAAGTCTGGCTATATAAAAATAACAAACATATATATACACACACCCCTCTGGGTTTTCTTCTATTTTCTTACTAGTTCTTGTTCTTATTTCCTCTTATCTCCATGGGGAAGTAGAACAGAATTCTTCCTCAATAAGCCATGCGTGTCGTATGAGTCAACTAAAATGCTGGGAGCAAGGGGCTAGTAACCCCTTCTGTATACATTACTAAAGTTAAAGAGAAACTTTTGTTTTTCTTTTTGGGCCACCCTTCCTCAGTGGGAAACAGCCAATTTGTTGAAAGAAGAAAGAGAAGTAGTTTAATGAATCTCCATGGGGAAGTGGAACAGAATTCTTCCTCCATAAGCCATGCGTGTCATAAGAGGTAACTAAAATGCCAGGAGCGAGGGGCTAGTAATCCCTTTTCCTGCATATATTACTGAATTTAAAAGGAGAAACTTTTGTTTTTCCTGCCTTGGCAGGATATGGCCAGTTTGTTGAAAGAAGTAGTAGTTTAGTGAGTATACCAAGTAAAGTGTATGGTAGCATTATTATTGAAAGAGTTAGAGGAAAGACAGAGACCAGGACTGCAGATGAACATGGAGGTTTTAGAATGGGTAGGGGATGTGTAGATCAAGTACAGTGGACCCTCGGTTATCAGTCGTAATCCGTTCCAGAAGGCTGGCTGTTAACCGAAATGGCCAAAAACCCAATTAATATTTCCCATAATAATTAATGGAAATATAATTAATCGGTTCCAGACAAAAATATTCACAAAAAAATATTTTTATCAATTATTTAAGTTTTACATAACTTTATTGAAGGCTAATGCTGGCTTCTGGAAGATAGAGAAGAGGGAGGAATCAGTGTTTGGAAGGGGAATCCCCCTCCATAAAGACTTTAGGTAGCAAAGCCTTCTCTTGGGTTACTTCCTTTCTTTGTCTTTTAATGCCACTAGGACCAGCTTGAGAGTCACTGGACCCCTGTCTCACAACAAATCTGTCCATAAAGGTCTGTTTCTGGCATCTCTCTAAGATTTCCCTGAAGTGGGACAGGGTTCTGTCACTGAACATGTTGCAGATATGGCTTGTTTCAGCTTGGTCAGGGTGGTGTTTCTCTACAAAAGCTTGCACCCTAGTCCACATTGCACACACCTCTTTAATCTGTCATTTACTGCTACAGTACATTCATTACTAACCTTAAAATATTTGTAGTCTTAATGTAGGGCAAGAGGTGAGTAGTAGTATTTATTAGTAGGAAGTCAGTGTAGACAGCAGTAGATGTAGGTACAGTACACGTATGTAGCCCATCCCCTGGGCTACACTACACAGCTATATTACAATACACAGCCATATTATTACACTACACAGCCATATTATTACCATGTTCACCGAGTTTAATCATTTCTAACAACTACCTTTAGACGCCATCATAAACAAAGGGAGAAGTAATGAATAATTCATGCCAAGAATTGTAAACAAATGCATATGAAGGGCGGTTACTGCACCAGTCGCCAGATTCACAGTTTTCTCTAATGCTGCATCAGAGAAAATGTAATGTTTACTCTCCATCCCATTCTCCACTCGATAACATATAAACATTGCATATTTATATGCTATGTTTATATGCTACATGATATGTAACGTGTTTCCTATATAATTTTGAAGAAAATATCATAGATGGATTAATGAAAATGTCTATATTAACGTAAAATAAGACATTTAATGTGGCAAAGAGTGATTATTAAATATACATCGCATATAATAAACATTACATGCTTATATGCTATGTAGCGTTTTTCTTATATAACTTAGAACATATAATAGATAGATTAATGAAAATGTCTATATTAATGTAAAATAAGATATGTAATGTACAAGTGATTATTATTAAATATACATCGCATATAAACATTGCACGTTTTTAAATACTATGTAACGTGTTTCTTTGGGCCCATGGTTGCTTATTTTACAGTTGCACTCAATCAATAATCACAAAAAGCAATGGATTATAGAAAAATGTTTGGATGAATGAGCAGAAGCTTCCTCATTTGCCCAGAGACAAAGCCAAACTGACTCGCAAGTGGCCCCAGCTGGCGGATGGACGCCTCCCAAATGGCCGATAACCGAATTAACGGCCGATAACCAAGTTGGCCAATAACTAAACCGGCCTATAACCGGGGTCCACTGTATTTACACTGAAGCATATAAGTGAACAATATTTAGATAAAGGTAGGGAAGTTTTTACTGTAGTTATGGACTTAGAAAAGGTATATGATAGGGTGGATAGGGGAGCATAAGGACATAGGTAAGTAATGGTTTTCTAACAGAATTGTAGATGCGTGGAACAGTCTTCCCAGTGGGGTGATAGAGGTTAGGACCTTGGGTAGCTTTAAGAAGAGACTGGACAAATATATGAGTGGGAGGGGCTGGGTTTGATTGGTGTTGGGGGGTGCGGGAGTTGTTTCTTGAGTAGCTTTAGGTAGATGTCGTTTTGATAAGGACCTGCCTCGTATGGGCCAGTAGGCCTTCTGCAGTGTTCCTACATTCTTATGTTCTTAGATGTTGTAAGTGTATGGAATAGGTAGCAAATTACTAAATGCTGTAAAGAGTTTTTATGAAGATAGAGAGGCTCAGGTTAGGGTATGTAAGAGAGAGGGAGATTATTTTTCAGTAAAAGTAGGCCTCAGACAGTGATGTGTAATGTCACCTTGGTTGTTTAACATATTTATAGATGGAGTTGTAAAAGTAAATGCTAGGGTGTTGGGGAGAGGGGTGGGATTAAATCATGGGGAATCTTATACAAAATAGACTGATTTACTGTGCTTTTGGCTGATTATACTGTGCTTTTGGAAGATTCTAAAGAGAAGTTGCAAAGGTCAGTGGACAAGTTTGGGAGGGTGAGTAAAGAAAGTTGATGTGAACATAGCTAAGAGTAAGGTGATGAGGGTATCAAATGAGTTAGAAAAAGAAAAATTGGATATCACATTGGAGGGAGGGAGTATGGAAGAAGTGTATGTGTTCAAATACTTGAGAGTAGATTTGTCAGCACATGGGTTTATGAAGGACAAGGTTAACCCTTTGACTGTCGCAACCCCCAATCCTGAGGTGTCTCCTGGTGTCGCAAAATTTAAAAAAAAAAAAAATATTTTTTCTCATGAAATGATAGAGAATCTTTTCCCGATTGTAATGACATCAAAAAAACGAAATTTGATGGAAAACTGACGGAATTATGCTCTCGCGAAGTTAGCGACCTCAGCGCTGTTTACAAATCGGCGATTTCGCCCACTTTGAGCCCTATTTTCGGCTAATTCCATTGTTCCAGTCACACAAACTCATAGCTATTTCTTTAGTACTCCATTTTTTCTATCGATTGAGTACAAGAAACTGCGCATTTACGGATTTCAACTACCTAATAATGTGGTCAGGAATTTGCAATTTGGCCAATTTCACGAAAACTAAAAAATATGACAATTTCAAAATAAGGTCCAGAATGAACAATGCAGACATTCCTGGCTCTAAAATAACATTTTCCTTGCTCATCAGTCATGTCTCCAGGCCCCTCTGATATTACTCTTGCTTTCTATTTTGAATTTTTATTCAAACAAAAAATAGAAGACTTACTATTATGCAGACTACTGCAATACTATAAAAATTGTATAAATAACATCAACCCATTCATGACTGCATATTAGAATGGCTAGTTGGACATTTATTGGACAATGGCATCATTTGTTTACTTTTGAACATCGGCAAAAATTAAACATTTCTCCTACTTTGAGCTCCATTTCTAGGTTCTTTTTATAGTAAAATCAATCAAAATCACCTCTATTTCTATAAGATGTTTTCCATTCTATCAAATGAGACCAAGAAAACGAGAATACAACCATAAATACTATACGAAAATAGACCACAAAGTTGGCATTTTAATTAAAAAAAACGGTCGGAGTTTTTTTTTCCTCATTATGCACTGCGTGCTCCAGGATTTTTTTTATATGGTGCACACTGACCACACAGACCCATTCTCTCACATGTGGGCCTACCAGCTTTCTCCTGCTTGATTTGAAGCCGCTAGAATTTATGAGTATATATACGTCAAACACGGTACCTCGTAAGACGTATATATACGGCCGCGACAGTCTAAGGGTTAACCATAGAATTGATGAAGATAAAAAAGGTGAGTGGTGCACTGAGGTATCTGTGGTGACAAAAAAAAATTATCCATGGAGGCAAAGGGAATGTACAAGAGTACAGTGGTACCAACACTCTTATATGGGTGTGAAGCATGGGTTGTGAATGCTGCAGTGAGAAAAGGGCTGGAGGCAGTGGTGATCTCGTGTCTAAAGGCAATGTGTGGTGCAAATATTATGCAGAGAATTCGTAGTGTGGAAATTAGGAGGTGTGGAGTTACTAAATCTAGTATTCAGAGGGCTGAAGAGGGGTTGTAGAGGTGGTTTGGTCATTTAGAGAGGAGCAAAATAGGTTGATTTGGAATGTGTATGTATAGTGGAAGAGAGGAGGGGTAGAGGGAGGGAGTTACAGAGGGGGAGGGGGTTACAGAGGTTTTGTGTACAAGGGGCCTGGACATGCAACAGGCATGTGTGTGTGTGTTAGATCAGAGTGAATGGAGAGTAATGGTTTTTGGGGCCTGACGAGCTGTTGGAGTATGAGTAGGGTAATACATATATTGTGAAGGGATTTAGGGAAATCGGTTAGCCGGACTTGAGTCCTGGAGGTGGGAAGTACAGAAGATAATTTGGTATAAAATAGACTATATACAGTGGACCCCCACATACCGATTTTAATCCATGCAAGAGGGGTCATTGTTATGCGAAATAATCGGTATGCGAATGAGTTTTCCCCATAAGAAATAATGGAAGTCAAATTAATCCGTGCAAGACACCCAAAAGTATGAAAAAAAAATTTTACCACATGAAATATACATTTTCCTACACACAAAGAGAAGGATACATGCACAATAGTAGAGCAGTACATGCACAGTATATATTGTGCATGTACTAGTCTACTAAATGAAGAATAAATGACACTTACCTTTATTGAAGATGCAGCAATGACTGATGAGACACTGTGTCCTGGGAGTGCCTTTTCCTCCTGAGTACTGTAGGTCCTGTTTGGCATTTTCTTCCAGAACAGGCCTTATCACACTGTGTATGCCACTACGATTCTTAAATCTCTCAAACCAACCTTTGCTGGCTTTAAATTCACCAATATGAGCACTAGTTCCAGGCATTTTTCCCTGTTCACCTGGGTGTTAGTCGACTTGTGTGGGTTGCATCCTGGGAGACAAGATTAAGGACCCCAATGGAAATAAGTTAGACAGTCTTCGATGACACTGACTTTTTTGGGTTATCCTGGGTGGCAAATCCTCTGGGGTTAATTGTTTCTTGGTATTCTCAATAAGCCACACCAACAACGGTGCTACAGCAGCAGCAGCAGCTGACGGTGGTACAGCAGCAACAGACGATGCTACAGCAGCAGCAGACGATGCTACAGCAGCAGCAGACGATGCTACAGCAGCAGCAGACGATGCTACAGCAGCAGCAGACGATGCTACAGCAGCAGCAGCAGCTGACGGTGGTACAGCAGCAACAGACGATGCTACAGCAGCAGCAGACGATGCTACAGCAGCAGCAGACGATGCTACAGCAGCAGCAGACGATGCTACAGCAGCAGTAGCAGCTGACGGTGGTACAGCAGCAACAGACGATGCTACAGCAGCAGCAGACGATGCTACAGCAGTAACAGACGATGTTATAGCAGCAGCAGATGATGCTACAGCAGCAGCAGCAGCAGACGATGCTACAGCAGCAGCAGACGATGCTACAGCAGCAGCAGCAGCTGACGGTGGTACAGCAGCAACAGACGATGCTACAGCAGCAACAGACGATGCTACAGCAGCAGCAGACGATGCTACAGCAGCAACAGACGATGTTACAGCAGCAGCAGATGATGCTACAGCAGCAACAGACGATGTTACAGCAGCAGCAGACGATGCTACAGCAGCAGCAGCAGCAGCTGACGGTGGTACAGCAGCAACAGACGATGCTACAGCAGCAACAGACGATGTTACAGCAGCAGCAGACGATGCTACAGCAGCAGCAGCAGCTGACAGTGCAGCAGCAGCAGCAGCTGTACCACCAATAGTAGCGATGGTTGATTGGGGTTTATTATACAACCTGGCCAGCTCGGAGACACGCACTCCACTTTCATACTTATCAATGATCTTTTTCTTCATCTCTATTGTAATTCTCACCCTTATTGCTGTAGGGTTGGCACTAGAAGCTTTCTTGGGGCCCATGGTCACTTATTTTCCAGAAAAAGCACCGAAAACACTGTAATAATACGAAATATTCCGATTGTATGCTTGGATGTTACCGCGGAGGCTGGCTGGTAAACAATGCCACCAGCGGAACATGTGAGCGTGGCTCAGGCCGCACATTGGACGCGTCTCGGACGAAAATCAGTGAGCGGGTTTTTAAGCGGTATGCGAGGCAAAATTTTTGCGATTAAAGCAAGCGGTATGCGGATTAATCGTTATGTGATGCCATCGGTATGCGGGGTTCCACTGTAATCTATTTCTATTGTAATAAGTAGTTTAGAGTGAGTGAGTCATGAAATTTTAAAATAACTTATATGAGTTTCAAAATACAGTGGGTTTTTGTGATTAATCATTTCCAGATAGTCTGACGAAACTCGAAAATGACGAAAACCAAAATAATATTTCCCATAAGAAATAATGTAAATCCAATTAATCCGTTCCAGACACCCAAAATTATTAACAAAAAAAAATACATTTTTTAGAGATTAAATATAGATTTACATACAGAAAACAATGACAAATAATTTTTTTTTTCGACAAGTCAGCAGTCTCTCACTGAGGCAAGGTGACCCAAAAAGAAAGAAAATCCCCAAAAAGAAAATACTTTCATAATCATTCAACACTTTCACCTCGCTCATACATAATCACTGTTTTTGCAGAGGTGCCCAGATACAACAGTTGAGAAGCATATATAAAGATATATAACATATCCCTCCAAACTGACATTATCCCAAACCCCTCCTTTAAAGTGCAGGCATTGTACTTTCCATTTCCAGTACTCAAGTCCAGCTATATAAAAATAACCGGTTTCCCTGAATCCCTTCACTAAATATTACCCTGCTCACTGCTCACACTCCAACAGCTTGTCAGGTCCCAAAAACCATTCATCTCCATTCACTCCTAACACACTCATGCATGCTTGCTGGAAGTCCAAGCCCCTCACCCACAAGGCCTTTACTCCCTCCCTCCAAACTTTTCAAGGATGACCCCTACCCTGCCTTCCTACCCCTACAGATTTATACGTTCTCCAAGTCATTCTACTTTGATCCATTTTCTCTAAATGACCAAACCACCTCAACAACTCCTCTTCAGCTCTCTGACTAATACTTTTATTAACTCCACACCTTCTCCTAATTTCCACACTCCGAATTTTCTGCATAATATTTACACCACACATTGCCCTTAGACAGGACATCTCCACTGCCTCCTCACTGCAGCATTTACAACCCAAGTTTCACACATATATAAGAGAGTTGGTACCACTACACTTTCATACATTCCCTTCTTTGCCTCCATAAATAACGTTTTATGTCTCCATATATACCTTAATGCACCACTCACCTTTTTTCCTTCATCAATTCTATGGTTAACCTCATCCTTTATAAACCCATCCGCTGACACGTCAACTCCCAAATATCTGAAAACATTCACTTCTTCCATACTCCCTCTCTCCAATGTGATATCCAATTTTTATTTAAATCATTTGATACCCTCATCACCCTATTTTTATCTATGTTCACTTTCAACTTTCTACCTTTACACACCCTCCCAAACTCTTCCACTAACCTTTGCAACTTTTCTTTAGAGTCTCCCATAAGCACAGTATCATCAGCAAAAAGTAACTGTGTCAGCTCCCATTTTGTATTTGATTCCCCATAATTTAATCCCACCCCTCTCCCCAACACCCAAGCATTTACTTCTTTTATAACCCCATCTATAAATATATGTATTAAACAACCAGGGTGACATTACACATCCCTGTCTAAGACCTACTTTTACTGGGAAGTAGTCTCCCTCCCTTCTACACGCCCTAACCAGAGCCTCACTATCCTCATAAAAACTCTTTACAGCATTTAGCAACTTACTACCTATTCCATATACTTGCAACATCTGCCACATTGCTCCCCTATCCACTATATCATATGCCTTTTCTAAATCCATAAATGCAATGAAAACTTCCCTACCTTTATCTAAATACTGTTCACATATATGCTTCAATGTAAACACTTGATCTACACATCCCCTGCCCACTATAAAGCCTCCTTGCTCATCCAAAATCCTGCTCTCTATCTTACCTCTAATTCTTTCAATAATAACTCTACCGTACACTTTTCCTGGTATGCTGAGTAAACGTATTCCCCTATAATTTTTACAATATCTTTTGAACTTCTTCCCTTTATATAAAGGAACTATGCAAGCTCTCTGCCACTCCCTAGGTACCTTCCCCTCTTTCATACACTTCTTTCTTTCTTTCAATACACCGGCCGTATCCCACCGAGGTGGGGTGGCCCAAAAGGAAAAACGAAAGTTTCTCCTTTTACATTTAGTAATATATACAGTAAGGCCCGCTTTACGGCGTTTCGCCTTACGGCATTCCGCTAATACGGCGATGTCAAATTATGACCAAAATTTGCTATATGGCAAGCGGTCTTTTAAATACGGTGCCCCCCACCCGGTTTGTTTACATTTTCCATGACCACATCTATTATGTCAGGAAACTTTCAAAATTTCAAGTGTTTTTAAGTTACTGCATATTTTATATGTACTCTGATAATTATACTTATGTGTACCTGTACCTAAATATACTTACACACTGTGCTGGTGTGCAGGTACACATTAAAATCGCTAAGTCTCTCTCTACTCATGACGCCAATACTACGTAATACTAATCACTCTTGGGCACACTGTCTTATTTTACATCAATATAGGCATTTTCATTAATCCATCTATGATATTTTCCTCAAAATTATACATGAAACCCATTACATAGCATATAAACATGATACATACACTCAGAATAAATATTGATGTAAATATGAGATTTGTTTACAAAGCAGCTGTGTAGGTAGTGTCGGAAGAATTACGTTTTCTCTAGTCAAACACTGGGGGGTAACTGTAGAAAAATATTCTTTTCGTATGCCTTTACTCTATGTATAGCAATTCACGACCCTTGTGGGTTTAGTGCTTTTTATAATAAATAATAACAATAATTATTATTATTATTAATATTAATAATATTATTATTAATACTATAATAATAATAATATTATTATTATTATTATTATTATTATTATTATCATCTTCATTCACTCTAAAAATGGTGTGTTGCTGTTTGTTTATTCTGAACTAACTTGTACACAATGTAAGAGTATTTGTATTGTGAGGTAATTATTAAAATAAAAAAATATTGAGGTAAATGTTTTACAAACTCTTACAAATGGATGTGAATGAACTAAAAGTAGACACATATTAATACCCATTTATTTCGCCTGACCAAGTGATCGTCCACTAACTGTTCAGTTTGTGTTCTTACATTGTCTCAACTCTGTATCTCGTTCTCTCTCTCGTTTACTCTTTCGTTAACTAGTTGGCTCTCATTGACGATGGTGTCTAAGGTTAGCTGTAATAAAAAGAGAAGTCGTAAACCTCTTGCTTTAAGTGCCAAGTTAGAGGATGATGGTGTGCCATTCTGATTTTATTCAATAAACACCCTGCCACTCACCTCTCACACATTAATATTAATATTTTAAGGTAAGCAATAAGTGTACTCTGTGTGTATCTTACCTTTCATTGTGTTTTTAATGCCTATTTCTATTGCTAACTTAATATAAGTTAGTGTAAACTTGTTGTCTGGCATTTATTGCATATTTTATATGCTCTGATAATAATACTTGTGGAGCCGGGTGGAGGGACAACATTACGTTTTCTTCGCTCAGCCATCAGAGAAAACGTGTATGAATCTGCGTTTGGCCCAGCCACTCCCCCACTCCACTTTTGTTTACAATTTTCGGCATGAATTATTCATTACTTCTACCTTCGTTTATGATGGCATCTAAAGGTAGTTGCTAGAAATGATTAAATTCAGTGAACAAGGCATGTCGATGTTAATAATATGGCTCTGGGCAACAGTGTAGGTAGCCGGTAGGTGTAGCCCAGGCTACACCTACCGGCTACACCTTCCGGCTACCTACACTGACTTTATACAAATAAATACTACTCACCTCTCTTCCTATATTAAGACTACATATATTTTAAGGTAAATAATAAGTGTACTGTATGTGTATTTTACCTCTCTGGGATGTTTTAAATATCGTATATTAAGTATGAGACAGGGAGCCAGTGCTACCTACACCTGGGCTACCTGCACCTGACTTCCTACAAATAAGTACTACTCACCTCTCTCCCTACATTAAGATTACAAATACTTTAAGATAAGTAATGAATTTACTGTGACTGTATTTTACTTTGTGTGTTTTTAATGCCTAGTTCTATTACTAACTTAATATAATTTAGTGTAAACTTGTTGTCTGGCATTTATATGCATTTATAAATGGAAAAAAATGGAGCTCTGCCTTCCGGCGATGTCTGCTTTCCGGCGACAGCCTGGAACCTAACCCGCCGTATAAGTGGGGCCCTACTGTACAGGAGAAGGGGTACTAGTCCCTTGCTCCCAGCATTTTAGTCGCTTCTTACAACATGCATGGCTTATGGAGGAAGAATTCTGTTCCACTTCCCCATGGAGGCAAGAGGAAATAAACAAGAACAAGAACTAGAAAGAAAATAGAAACTCAAAGGGGTGTGTATATATATGCTTGTACATGTATGTGTAGTGTGACCTAAGTGTAAGTAGAAGTAGCAAGACGTACCTGAAATCTTGCATGTTTATGAGACAGAAAAAGGGACACCAGCAATCCTACCATCATGTAAAACAATTACAGGCTTTCGTTTTACACTCACTTGGCAGGACAGTAGTACCTCCCTGGGCGGTTGCTGTCCACCAAACTACTACCTAGTTTCATACACTTATTAAACAAAAATACTAACCACTCCAACACTATACTGCCCTCTGCTGTTAACATTTCTGTCATGATCCCATCAGTTCCAGCTGCTTTACCCCCTTACATTCTACGTAATGCCTCACGCACCTCCCCCACATTCACATCCTGCTCTTCTTCACTCCTAAAAGATGTTATGCCTCCTTGACCAGTGCATGAAATTACCGCCTCCCTTACTTAATCGACATTTAAAAGTTACTCAAAATATTCTCGCTATCTACCCAATACCTCCAGCTCCCCATCTACTAACTCCCCTACTCTGTTTTTAACTGACAAATCCATTTGTTCCCTAGGCTTTCTTAATTTGTTTATCTCGCTCCAAATTTTTTTCTTATTTTAATCAAAATTTCTTGATAGTGCCTCTCCCACTATCATCTGCTCTCCTTTTGCACTCTCTCACCACTCTCTTCACCTTTCTTTTACTCTCCATATACTCTGCTCTTCTTATAACACTTCTGCTCATAAGCTACCTTTTTCTCTATCACACCCTCCTATAACCACAAACTTCTGCTCCACATTCTAACACTGCATTTTTAAAAATATTCCAACCCTCTTCAACCCCCCACTACTCATACTTGCACTAGCCCACCTTTCTGCCAATAGTTGCTTATATCTCACCTTAACTTCCTCCTCCCTTAGTTTATACACATTCACCTCTCTCTTACCTATTGTTGCCATTTTCCTTCTGTCCCATCTACCTCTTACTCTAACTGTAGCTACAACTAAATAATGATCTGATATACAAGTTGCCCCTCTACAAACATGTACATCCTGAAGCCTACCCATCGTCCTTTTATCCATCAATACATAATCTAACAAACTACTTTCATTACATGCTATATCATACCTTGTATAAATAACAAAAAAAGGCACAATACCGTGACTGGAACAATACACAAACAACCCGCACATCTTACCGACACTCAGGTCAGAGCCTCACCTCACCCCTCTCTCCTCTACACTTCTCTCTTCTCCAGGTGCATAAATGCTTACTATAACCCACTTTTCACATCCAACCCTTATTTTACTCCACATAATCCTTGAATTTATACATTTACATTCCCTCTTTTTCTGCCATAACTTATCCTTCAACATTATTGCTGCTACTTCTTTAGCTGTAACTATTTGAAACCCCTGACCTAATCCCATTTATTTCTCACCACTGAAACTCTCCCATCCCCTTCAGCATTGTTTCACTTGAAGCCAGGACATCCAGCTTCTTCTCATTCATAACATCCACAATCATCTCTTTCTTATCATTCACACAACATCCACACACATTCAAACATCCCACTTTGAAGGATTTCTTCCTTTTCTTTTTAGTAGGCCATGTGGGAAAAGGGGTTACTAGCCCATTGTTCCGGGCATTTTAGTTGACTTTTACAACACGCATGGCTTACGGAGGAAAGATTCTTATTCCACTTCTCCATGGATATAAAAGGAAAAGCAATAAGAACAATAACTATTAAGATAAAATCAAAGAAAACTTAGATGAGCGTGTATACATAAATGTGTACACGTATGTGTAGTGTGACTCAAGTGTAAGTAGACGTAGCAAGACGTACCTGAAATCTTGAATGTTTATGAGACAGAAAAAAGACACCAGCACTCCTATCATTATGTAAATAAATTACAGGCTTTCATTTTACACTCATTTGGCAGGACGGTAGTACATCACTGGGTGGCTGCTGTCTACCACCCTACTACTACTAATAAAATGGATAAATGAACATTTAACATCACACTTACCTTTATCGAAGACTCTTGTTGGTTTATGGAAGATGGGGAGGAAGGGAGAGGGCAAAGTTACTATTGTTGGGAAGGGGAATGCCCTGTCATAAGGACTTCATGTACCAAGTCCTTATCAGGGGTTACTTCACTTCTTTGTTTTTTACTGGCACTAGGACCAGCTTGAGAGTCACTGGACCCCTATAGCACAAAAAATTTTTCCCAAGAGCTCTGTTTCTGGCGTCTCTTTAACCCTTTGAGGGTCAACAGGCCCTCTCCGAAACTCGTTCTCAGGGTCGGCCAAATTTCAAAAAAAAAAAAAAAATTTTTTTCTTATGAAAAAATAGAGTATTTTTTTCTAAACATTATAGGCTAAACAAAAAATTTTTAACGTCAATACTTACCGAGATATGGAGGTGTGAAATTTGCCAAAATTGAACATATGGTAACATCGCCGACTGCTGTCACCCGGTATTTTTCTATTTACTTTTTTATGTACTATTTTCAATTATTTTTCAATTTTTCTTTTTCTGAGTAACTTTTATGGCCTCTGAGGCCAACATGATCAGTATTTTGTAAGTTATTTCTTTTTCAATACTACACAATAAGGGCGTAAACACTGTTGTCATTATTTTGTTTACAGAAAATATTTACACAAACAAACAATATGAAATGTTGTTTATTACTATTTTTCTATATTTTATATACACATATACAGTCACAGGGAATGTTTCTAGAAGTTCTGCAGCCTGTGGAACTCTTTGAAACATGGTGTCATGCACAGTGGAGTTTTGCACTCCTCACACATAAAACGAGTGTCTCTGCGTTGTTGTGGGCGTTTTTTTGTATGTGAACAGACGTAACACCTCTTCTGAGCCTTTTTCTTCAAAGCAGTAGCAGGCAGTTTTACCAGGAAGTGATCACCATGCTTCAGACGAGCAGGTAGTTGTTGATAATTTGGTGGGCGGTCAATTGCAGGTGCTGTTCCTTGGTACTTGAATACTATTTGTCTGATGACAGACAAACAGAATTCGCCGTACTGTGGTTTGTTTCTGGTGCTCATCTTATACATATTATAAGCATTGAGCATGGAAATGTCCAGAAGATGGAAAAACAGTTTGATGTACCACTTATAACTCTTGCGAACACAATCAGCAAACCCAATCTGCATGTCACATTTGTCCACTGAACGCATGTTGAAGGTGTAATCAATCACAGCTGCAGGTTTTAGAATGGGTTCATTTCTCTCTCTATGCTGCCTGCCACTGTTTGCCATTTCATTAGGGTGAATTGATGACAACAGTGTGACATCTCGTTTGTCATGCCACTGAAATGCCATGATGTCATTGGCAGCAAATGCCTGCACCTCACCTCTACGAGTGCCAGCGTCAAACCTGGGCATATGTTTTCGATTTGCACGCACTGTGCCACACACATCTGTCATGTTCACTCGCAAAAAATCACTGAGTGAGGGGCTTGTGTACCAGTTATCTGTATATAATATATGCCCCTTACCAAGGTATGGTTCTATCATTGTTCGAACCACATCACCTGAGATGCCCAATAACTTCCTGGTATTTTGCAATGTATAACTTCCAGTGTACACAATAATATCCAATACCAGACCACTGTAACAATCACAAAGCACAAACAACTTTATACCAAAGCGTTTCCTCTTGCTTGGTATGTACTGCTTGAAAGAGAGTCTTCCTTTGAACAGAATCAAAGACTCGTCAATTACAAGCTTCCTGAAGGGATAAAAATGCGTACTGAATTTCTGTTTCAGATACACAAACACATTCCTAATCTTATATAACCTGTCAGTTCTGTCAGGCCTGGTTTTATCTGAGAAGTGAAGCATACGTAACATTAGCACAAATCGATTCACTGGCATTATATCACTGAAACCTGGTGTTGCAATCAGGGGGTCTGTTGACCAGTATGATTTCACTTTGTGCTTATACACATGTGGCATAAGCATTATTGTGGCAAAGAAAAGATACATCTCAGCCACAGTTGCCTCCTTCCATTGGTTTTTTTTTTTTTTTTTTTTCAACAAGTCGGCCGTCTCCCACCGAGGCAGGGTGACCCAAAAAAGAAAGAAAATCCCCAAAAAGAAAATACTTTCATCATCATTCAACACTTTCACCACACTCGCACATTATCACTGTTTTTGCAGAGGTGCTCAGAATACAACAGTCTAGAAGCATAAACATATAAAGATACACAACATATCCCTCCAAACTGCCAATATCCCAAACCCCTCCTTTAAAGTGCAGGCATTGTACTTCCCATTTCCAGGACTCAAGTCCGACTATATGAAAATAACCGGTTTCCCTGAATCCCTTCACTAAATATTACCCTGCTCACACTCCAACAGATCGTCAGGTCCCAAGTACCATTCGTCTCCATTCACTCCTATCTAACACGCTCACGCACGCTTGCTGGAAGTCCAAGCCCCTTACCCACAAAACCTCCTTTACCCCCTCTCTCCAACCCTTTCGAGGACGACCCCTACCCCGCCTTCCTTCCCCTATAGATTTATATGCTTTCCATGTCATTCTACTGTGATCCATTCTCTCTAAATGACCAAACCACCTCAACAACCCCTCTTCTGCCCTCTGACTAATACTTTTATTAACTCCACACCTTCTCCTAATTTCCACACTCCGAATTTTCTGCATAATATTTACACCACACATTGCCCTTAAACAGGACATCTCCGCTGCCTCCAACCGTCTCCTCGCTGCTGCATTTACCACCCAAGCTTCACACCCATATAAGAGTGTTGGTACTACTATACTTTCATACATTCCCTTCTTTGCCTCCATAGATAACGTTTTTTGACTCCACATATACCTCAACGCACCACTCACCTTTTTTCCCTCATCAATTCTATGATTAACCTCATCCTTCATAAATCCATCCGCCGACACGTCAACTCCCAAGTATCTGAAAACATTCACTTCTTCCATACTCCTCCTCCCCAATTTGATATCCAATTTTTCTTTATCTAAATCATTTGACACCCTCATCACCTTACTCTTTTCTATGTTCACTTTCAACTTTCTACCTTTACACACATTCCCAAACTCATCCACTAACCTTTGCAATTTTTCTTTAGAATCTCCCATAAGCACAGTATCATCAGCAAAAAGTAACTGTGTCAATTCCCATTTTGAATTTGATTCCCCATAATTTAATCCCACCCCCTCTCCCAAACACCCTAGCATTTACTTCCTTTACAACCCCATCTATAAATATATTAAACAACCATGGTGACATTACACATCCCTGTCTAAGACCTACTTTTACCGGAAGTAGTCTCCCTCTCTTCTACACACCCTAACCTGAGCCTCACTATCCTCATAAAAACTCTTTACAGCATTTAATAACTTACCACCTATTCCATATACTTGCAACATCTGCCACATTGCTCCTCTATCCACTCTATCATATGCCTTTTCTAAATCCATAAATGCAATAAAAACTTCCCTATCTTTATCTAAATACTGTTCACATATATGCTTCAATGTAAACACCTGATCTACACATCCCCTACCCACTCTAAAACCTCCTTGCTCATCCGCAATCCTACTTCTGTCTTACCTCTAATTCTTTCAATTATAACCCTACCGTACACTTTTCCTGGTATACTCAGTAAGCTTATTCCTCTATAATTTTTACAGTCTCTTTTGTCCCCTTTCCCTTTATATAAAGGGACTATACATGCTCTCTGCCAATCCCTAGGTACCTTCCCCTCTTTCATACATTTATTAACAAAAGTACCAACCACTCCAACACTATATCCCCCCCTGCTTTTAACATTTCTGTCATGATCCCATCAGTTCCAGCTGCTTTACCCCCTTTCATTTTACGTAATGCCTCACGTACCTCCCCCACACTTACATTCTGCTCTTCTTCACTCCTAAAAGATGGTATACCTCCCTGACCAGTGCATGAAATTACTGCCTCTGTTTCTTCCTTAACATTTAAAAGTTCCTCAAAATATTCTCGCCATCTACCCAATACCTCCATCTCCCCATCTACTAACTCCCCTACTCTGTTTTTAACTGACAAATCCATATTTTCCCTAGGCTTTCTTAACTTGTTTAACTCACTCCAAAATTTTTTCTTATTTTCATTAAAATTTCTTGACAGTGCCTCTCCCACTCTATCATCTGCTCTCCTTTTGCACTCTCTCACCACTCTCTTTACCTTTCTTTTACTCTCCATATACTCTGCTCTTCTTATAACACTTCTGCTTTGTAAAAACCTCTCATAAGCTACCTTTTTCTCTTTTATCACACCCTTTACTTCATCATTCCACCAATCACTCCTCTTTCCTCCTGCCCCCACCCTCCTATAACCACAAACTTCTGCCCCACATTCTAATACTGCATTTTTAAAACTATTCCAACCCTCTTCAACCCCCCCACTACTCATCTTTGCACTAGCCCACCTTTCTGCCAATAGTCGCTTATATCTCACCCGAACTTCCTCCTCCCTTAGTTTATACACTTTCACCTCCCTCTTACTTGTTGTTGCCACCTTCCTCTTTTCCCATCTACCTCTTACTCTAACTGTAGCTACAACTAAATAATGATCCGATATATCAGTTGCCCCTCTATAAACATGTACATCCTGGAGCCTACCCATCAACCTTTTATCCACCAATACATAATCTAATAAACTACTTTCATTACGTGCTACATCATACCTTGTATATTTATTTATCCTCTTTTTCATAAAATATGTATTACTTATTACCAAATTTCTTTCTACACATAGCTCAATTAAAGGCTCCCCATTTACATTTACCCCTGGCACCCCAAATTTACCTACTACTCCCTCCATAACATTTTTACCCACTTTAGCATTAAAATCCCCAACCACCATTACTCTCACACTTGATTCAAAACTCCCACGCATTCACTCAACATTTCCCAAAATCTCTCTCTCTCCTCTACACTTCTCTCTTCTCCAGGTGCATACACGCTTATTATAACCCACTTTTCACATCCAATCTTATTTTACTCCACATAATCCTTGAATTAATACATTTATAGTCCCTCTTTTCCTGCCATAGCTTATCCTTCAACATTATTGCTACTCCTTCTTTAGCTCTAACTCTATTTGAAACCCCTGACCTAATCCCATTTATTCCTCTCCACTGAAACTCTCCCACCCCCTTCAGCTTTGTTTCACTTAAAGCCAGGACATCCAGCTTCTTCTCATTCATAACATCCACAATCATCTCTTTCTTATCATCTGCACAACATCCACGCACATTCAGACTTCCCACTTTGACAATTTTCTTCTTCTTATTCTTTTTAGTAATCTTTACAGGAAAAGGGGTTACTAGCCCATTGTTCCCGGCATTTTAGTTGACTTTTACAACACGCATGGCTTACGGAGGAAAGATTCTTATTCCACTTCCCCATGGATATAAAAAGGAAAATTAATAAGACCAAGAACTATTAAGATAAAATCAAAGAAAACTCAGATGAGTGTGTATAAATAAATGTGTACATGTATGTGTAGTGTGACCTAAGTGTAAGTAGAAGTAGCAAGACATGCCTGTAATCTTGCATATTTATGAGACAGACAAAAGACATCAGCAATCCTACCATCATGTAAAACAATCACAGGCTTCGTTTTACACTCACTTGGCAGGACGGTAGTACCTCCCTGGGTGGTTGCTGTCTACCAACCTACTACCTACTACCATTGGTGTAGACGTGATTTTGGTGAAAGTAATGTGTTTGCCATGGTGTACTCGTAGTATGTGTTGCTTTCCATGACAATACTTTTCATCAGTGGTTCGTCAAAGAATAACTCGAAACATTCCAGTTCAGTGGCATTGTTCCCAAGTGCACAAGATGGCCGTATTCCACTTTGGCTGCCATCAAACTGGTGGGGATTTGGAACAAAATTGACAGCTTCCTGCCAATCCCAGGTGCGGTCTGCTGGTGGGTACTGGACAATGACAGGTGGTTGTGGTTGTGGAGGTTGTGGTTGTGGAGGTTGTGGTTGTGGAGGCTGGTGTGGTGGGGGAGTGGGGGATGGTGGCCTTTGTTCTAGATCAGCTGAGGCAGCGGCGTGGGTGGCAGCGTGGGTGGCAGCATGGCCCACTGCTGGTGCCTCACCGCCGGCACCACTACCACCACGCACATTTTCCATCCCAATTGCAACAGTATCTTCGTCATTTTCACTGTCTGTTCCTGTTGTACAGCCACGGGATGTACTCCGAGATACACTCCTTCCCCTTGGAATAGCATATGGCACACTTCCAGAGCGCATATATTGTCGTATATACTGACGCTTCACTGGGGAATATTGCACTTCACTATCACTACTGGAACTAGTTTGAAGAGCTTGTAGTTCATATTCACTATCACTATCATCACCCATGCTCTCATCTGAGTCTGGGATTTGGGAAAATAGAAGTTTCCTCTTGGGTTCTGGAACAACTGAACGTGAACACGAGGGCCCAGCACCAGAGGTGGAAGGCTGAGGGTCGTCTGGGTTTTCTTCACTATTACCGATATTATGGTCATTAGTTTCGGTCAAAACCTCACTAAAACCACGAAACTCATCTTCACTGGCACTTCCATCACTATTAGAACTGTCACTGGGGAACAAAAGTGTCCCAATTCGCCGAGGAGTGAGGAGCTTCTTACCGCGAGGCATGGTGGACATTGTTTACTAAGAGGGCATTCCTACAATGCACCACTGGGTCCCAGATTTTTTTTCTACCGCGCACACCGACCACGCAGACCCATTCTCTCACACCTAGGCCTACCAGCCTTTTCGCGTGAGATTTGAGGCCGCTAGAATTTATGCGTACTAGTACGTCAAAAACCCCTACGCGTAAGACGTACTAGTACGACGAAAACCCTCAAAGGGTTAAGATTTGCCTAAAATGGGACAAGGCATTGTCACTGAACATGTTGCAGTCACAGCTTTGTTAGGGTGATATTTCTCCACAAAACTTTGCAACTCGCTCCACTTTGCACACATGTCCTTAATCACTGAAGAAGGTACCTTCTCTCTCTCTTCCTCCTCCTCTGAATCAATTTCCTCAGCTGTGGTCTGCTGCTGTTCCATGTGAAGGTCTTGCAGCTCTTCAGTGGTTAGCCCATCAAGGGAAGTTCCTTGATGCTGGCGAGGGTCTCTTCATCTAGGGAATTGGATCTGTGCTCCAGTTCCCTGAACTGAGCCTGAATACCTTCCATTCCCCCCCCCCCAGATGCACTGCATAATCCTACGGGTTTAGCACTCCTCCATGATTATAATAATTATAATAATTCAGTGGTTAGCTCTTCACTGTGGTCATCCACCAACTCTTCCATATCCTGGCCACTCACATCCAACCCCATGGACTTCCCCAAAGCCACAATAGATTCTACAACAGGCATAGGGTTGTCAGGTGTGTGTGGGGAAGTACCCTGGCTGGTGTGTGGGGAAGTGCCCTGGCTGGTGTGTGGGGAAGTACCCTGGCAGTTGTGTGTGGGGAAGTATCCTGTCTGGTGTGTGGGGGGGAAGTATCCTGTCTGGTGTGTGGGGGGGAAGTACCCTGTCTGGTGTGTATGGGGAAGTACCTTGACTGGTGTATGTGGGGGAAGTACCCTGGCTGGTGTGTGTGGCGAAGTACCCTGGCTGGTGTGTGTGGTGAAGTACCCTGGCTGGTGTGTGTGTGGCGAAGTACCCTGGCTGGTGTGTGTGTGCGGCTAAGTACCCTGGCTGGTGTGTTCTTTCTTGAATTCTATCACGTTTCTCGCCTTCTTTATCAAAGGGCTGGTACTAGGAGCTTTCTTTGGGCCCATGGTGGCTTATTTAGCAGTCACACACAATAAACAAACACAAAAAACAATGGATTATTACGAAACGTTTCGTAAGACCTCGCAGGGCAATGTTCACTCGCCGAGAAACAATGCCACGCTGGCTCCGAATGGTGTGTGGGAGGCTGTGTGTGTGTGCGGGCACTCAGACATGTTCCGTACGACCAATGAAACCAGATGGAATCAACGAAAACAGACTATATTTTGACAAAAAAATCAGCGATAACCAAAAATCATGAAATCAGAGGGTAACAAAAACAGAGTCCACTGTACAGTGGAGCCTCAGCTTACGAACACCCCACCATGAGAACTTTTTAGGATACAAACCGTCATTCAGTCGATTTTTTGCTTCTGGCTACGAACGAAATTTCAGGATGCGTACTTCCCCCTCAAGGAAAGTTCCTTAAATAAATAAATAAATAAAATATTTATTTCTTTGCAAAGGTTACAATGTGTGTTTACATATAATATGATTGGAGCAAAGAAAGCCACTATCATGCCGAGGCATTTCAGGCAGACTTAACCTATATTTGTAGACTACATACGTCTAGACAGGTGAAAAGTAGTGGTTACCAACTACTGGCAGCCTTTTGACGTTTCTCCTTACTGTTATTATTATTACTATATTGTATTATTATTATAATAATTATTATTATTATTTTAATTATTATTAGTAGTAGTAGTACGTACGTGGGGAGGGGCTCTTGATCTAGAAAATTGAATCTGAGTTTCAGTTCTTTAAATTAAGCCTGAATACTTTCCATCCCCTCCCCTAAGTGCTTCCCTCATTACAATAATAGTAATAATAATAATAATAATAATAATAATAATAATAATATATAATAATATAATACGTATAATAATAATGATAATAATGTACTATAATAATAATTATAATAATAGATGGCTTTGAATGGCCATCACTAGATGGCAGTGAACACCACAACAATGTGGGAGCGGTTATGGCCGCCTCCACTTGTCACATAATGACATATTTTATTCATTCTAGAATACAGTGGATCCTCGACCAACGAGGGCATTGACTAATGATAAAATCGGGCAACGATGCGTTTTTGCGTAAAAATATTGGCTCGGCCAACAATGAAAAACTCAGGTAAGGACATTTGTCCCGAATGCGTCCACCTGTCCCTCCAGCCTGAGCGCCTCAGATGCCCTGCCTTCAGCTAGTGTGCCATTGTTTACAAGCCAGGGTGGATGGTTTCACGCATATATGCAATATATTTTGTATTATTCCATTGCTTTTAGTGCTTGTAACTGCTAAATAAGCCACCATGGGCCCAAAGAAAGCTTCTACTGCCAACCCTGTGGTAAAAAGGGTGAGAAATACTATTGAAATACTATTGTACCACGGTCAGCTGCTACTGTTGCTGCACCACCGTCAGCTGCTGCTGTACCACCATCAGCTGCTGCTGTTGTTGAACCACCGTCAGCTGTTGCTGTTGCTGTACGACCATCAGCTGCTGCTGTACCATGGTCAGCTACTGCACCACTGTCAGCTGCTGCTGTACCACTGTCAGCTGCTGCTGTACCACTGTCAGCTGCTGCTGTACCACTGTCAGCTGCTGCTGCACCACCATCAGCTGCTGCTGCGCCACCATCAGCTGCTGCTGTACTGCGGTCAGCTGCTGCTGCTGCACCACCGTCAGCTGTACTACTCGAAGATGTGGGGAGAGTGTTGTTGGTGTGGCTTAACAAGAAACAATTACTGAGAAACAATTAACCCCAGAGGGTTAGCCACCCAGGATAACCCAAGAAAGTCAGTGCATCATCAAGGACTGTCTAACTTATTTCCACTGGGGTCCTTAATCTTGTCCCCCAGGATGCAACCCACACCAGGCGACTAACACCCAGGTGAAGGAAAATATGACTGGAACTAGTTCTCATATTGGTGAATTTAAGGCCAGCAAAGGTTAGTTTGAGAGATTTAAGAATTGTAGTGGCATACACAGTGTGATAAGGCATGGCAAAGCTGAAAAATTCCAACTCCAACAAGTGTTCAATTGTGATGAAACAGGCCTGTTCTGGAAGAAAATGCCAAACAGGACCTACATTACTCAGGAGGAAAAGGCACTCCCAGGACACAAGCCTATGATGACAGGCTAACTCTCATGTTTTGTTGTAATGCTAGTGGGGATTGCAAAGCGAAGCCTTTACTCATGTATCACTCTGAAAATCCCAGTGTGTTCAAGGAAAACAGTGTATCACTCATCAATACTCTTCAATAAAGGTAAGTGTCATTTTAGTATTTATGTATTTATTGTGCATGTCTCATTGTTTTCTTTGTAGGGAAATGTATATTTCATGTAAAAAGAATTATTTTTTAATACTTTTGGCTGTCTGGAATGGATTAACTGGATTTCCATTATTTCTTATGGGGAAAATTAATTCGGCTAACGATAAATTCAGCTAAGGACAAGCTCTCTGGAATGGATTAAAATCGTTGGTCGAGGGTCCACTGTATACATTAGGTTTCTATGTTACTTACATTGTTTATTATGTATACTAGATCAATTCTGATAGATAAATAAGCTGTAGAGTTGATATTAGCATCATATTGAAGGAGTATTTTGTCCTGTATCCAAACAATAAACTCTCCTCTGCTGCTGGCACCACTACGTAGCCACATATGTAATGACATACTTTATTCATTCTAGAGTATACATCGGGTTTCTATGCTATTTATATTGTTTATTTTGTCATATTAGATCAATTGTGATAGATAAATAAGCTGCAGAGTTGACATTAGCATTATAATGAAGTGTATTTTTCCTGCCCTTGAGAGCAGGAATTAATGGCTTTTCAATTAATTTAAATGAGGAAAATTGACTCAGCATACAAACAAATCAGGATACGAACAAGGTCATGGAATGGATTAAGCTCATAAGCTGAGGTTCCACTGTATACAGAAAATTGCAAGAATGGTTTAAAACTCTCAAATAATTGCCCTGTAATGGGAAAAAATATGTAGTCATGCCACTATATATAATACTGTATATTACACATCATTACAGTTAGTAATGCAGTTACTGTATTAATATGAAAAAAGAAATATGAAATTATGAGAAAAGAAACAGTTGTAAATAGGCCCCTCTAAATACAGGAACTTAGAACATAATGGAACTGATCACTGACATGGAATTAACAAGATGGTTTCTCAACTACTCTAACATTACTTACCATAATTTTAGAATCTCAGTAAACATTATGTAAACAATAAGAAGTGAGGTCTTGTAAAATGAAACATATCCATGACAGCTAGAGGAGGGGAAAAGTTTACTGGGTAGAGAAGTAGCCATTAATTTTCAAGATACATAAGCCTTAATTACAGCACTATGTATAAAATATTCTACAAAAATATGAGCACAATGGCCACATTTTCTTAAATGTGGTTCTAACATTAATGTTTGAATTCTAAGAAAAGAAAAAAAAGTAGTGCTGCATAAAGTCTAGTAAATGCAATGATCATGTCTGAAAAAAAAATTCTGACTGGAGGACTATGCCAAAATTTGATGGGTACCATATGCCCACTCACTCTCCATACTACCAAACTGTACATCAGCAAAAAAAAAAAAAAAACAAAACACTTACCAATCAAGGAACTACTTGCATTTACACTAAGATTTAGCCATATTTTTATTTCTTGAAAATATGTGATAAATACTGTAAACAGACCAGCCGGGCTGTGGCTCGTACGTTGGTTTGCATGCAGCCAGCAGCAACAGCCTAGTTGATCAGGCTCTGATCCACCAGGAGGCCTGGTCACAGACCGGGCCGCGGGGGCGTTGACCCCCGGAACTCTCTCCAGGTAAACTCCAGTACTATGTGTGACAGAAAAAATACTGCACATGATAGCACTTTAATCAAAATTTCATACTTGCCATAAGGTCACGGATGGTCTTTTGTTCAGCCTCAGTCATCTGTATTGTCATAGCTGTGGATGCATCACACAACAGCCGGCAACTGCGGCCTGTCAGCATAGAAGATGGTTCAGTTGACTCAGAAGGTGGTGCAGATACTCCAGAGGCTGTCAAAATTTCAGCTTTTGTTGTCTGTCCCTCTAATTTGTCAGTGGATGAACTAGTTGACTGGTCAGCCCTACTTTCCAATTTCTTAAGTGATTCCACAGACTGTAAAATAATAAAATGGCATCAAGACCAATGTAGTGTGCATTAAAAACTCAACAAAACAGCATTTACTTATACAAGTACATTTTCATAGAAAATGAAGTGGCATGTCTCTAAATGCAAAGTAAACTTCATATACGACAAGGGAACTGTAAAATCCACACCTAATCTGTTGTAATATACATGTTTACTTAAGATGTCCTCCAAATCATATACAAGCTTCACTGTTCTTAATTATATGGCATACAATCAAGTTATATTTCCTAAAATGTAAACACATACAGCTATAGTGTAGTTTAAGTAACAAAACCCATATTTGTAATTACCATAACTGAGCAAGTTCTTACATTAAAAGTGGATATAGCATACCTAGAACATTTAAATGCATTTTAATTTCCTTTCTACCAATCACCTTTTTTTTGGGGGGACAATGTTTAACACATTTGTCAAATACAGTACTGTAATTTTCACTTTCTTAGGTAGAGAAGAACATAAGAAGGAAGCAGCACTGCAGCAGGCCTACTGGCCCATGCTAGGCCGGTCCAAGTCACCTACTGGCTAAAGCTACTGGCCAAAGCCAGTCAGGCACAAGTCACATCCACTCATGTATTTGTCTAACTTATTTTTAAGACTACACAAGATTTTAGTTTGAATGACAGTATTTGGGAGTTTGTTCCACTTGTCCACAACTCTGTTACTAAACCAGTGCATTCCTATATCCTTACTGAATCCAAATTTTTCCAACTTGAAACCACTGTTGTGAGTTATCTTGGTTAGATACTTTCAGCATGTTATTTACATCCCCTATATTTATTCCTGTTTTCCATTTATACACCTCAATCATATTTCTCCTTAATTTTATGTCTTTCTAGAGTGCAGATTCAGGGCCCTCAGTCTTTCCTCATAGAAAAGATTTCTGATACATGGGATCAACTTTGTCATCCTTCTTTATACACTTTCCAATGAATTTATATCCATTCTGTAATACGGTGATCAGAACTGTGCAGCACAATCTAAATGAGTCCTAACCAAAGTATACAGAGTTCAAGAACAACCTGAGGACTCCTGTTATTTATATTTCTTGATATGAACCCATGGATTCTGTTTGCTTTACTGCGAACACTAGTGCACTGTTGTTTTGGTTATAGATTACTGCTAACTAGAACTCCTAACTCCTTTTTTGCAATCAGTAATATTAAGATCTACATTATTTAGTTAATATGTTTGGTTTATATTAAACTGCATCTGCCACTTCTCCAACCACTGAATTAGTCTATTCAAATTTTCCTGGAGTACTCTATTGTTCTTATCAGAATGAATTCAACAGCCTATTTTGGTGTCATCGCCAAACTTACTTATGTCGCTATTTATTCCCTCATCTATATCGCTTATGTAAATTGTGAACAACAAAGGGCCCAACACTGACCCCTGTGGAACACTGCTCGTGATGTGCACCCACTCTGATTTCCCCCTATTTATGTAAACACTCTGCTGCCTATCTGTCAATCACACCTCTGTCCAGGAAAAAATTTCTCCTATTCTATGTATCTTAATTTTCCTCAATAGCCTCTGATGTGGAACTATCAAAAGCCATATACACAGTATAATGTTGTTGAATTAGACACATGTGCAACTCTTGGGTATCTATTTAAGATTGATGGACTGACCACATCGACTCAAGGCTGAGGGACTGATTACCTCATTCTCCTCCTGTTCTTCAAGTTTCTCCTTTGTATGGACTGATGAAGCCACTGTGTGGCGAAACGTTTCCTCAATGAAGATACCCAAGAGTTGCACATGTGTCTAATTCAACAACATGTCGGTTCTCTGAACCATTCATCTACAACACAGTACAGTGGACCCCCGGTTAACGAACTTTTTTCATTCCAGTAGTATGTTCAGGTGCCAGTACTGACCGAATTTTTTCCCATAAGGAATATTGTGAAGTAGATTAGTCAATTTCAGACCCTCAAACATACACGTACAAACGCACTTACATAAATACACTTACATAATTGGTCGCATTTGGAGGTGATCGTTAAGCGGGGGTCCACTGTATAATATTCATTACCATGAGCTACCTCCTCAAATACATTAGTGAAAAAAAGTTTGTAAATTTTAAGGCAGGAATGCCCCTTTGTAAAACCATGCCGAGATTCACTAGTCAATTTATGCCTTTCAAGATGGCTACGAATTGCCTCGGCAATTATTGATTTCATAAATATTCCCACTATGGAGTTTAGGATTATTGGTCTATAGTCCAAAGCTAAGAACCTGTCTCCTGCTTTGTAGATAGGTATCACACTGGCCATTTTCCACTTAATTGCACTATACCAGTTTGTAGTGATATGTTAAAAAGATTAGCCAAAGGTTTGCTAAGTTCCTCTTTACATTCCTTTAAAACCCTTGCAAACAGTTCATTAAGGGTTATACTAATGATTACAAATAATGTTTTATAACATTATAAAAAAAGAAAAAGAAAAACTATATAAAACTGGGATGTTTGAATGTGCATGGATGTAGTGCGGATGATAAGAAAGAAACGATTGCTAATGTTATGAATGAAAAGAAGTTGGATGTCCTAGCTCTAAGCAAAACAAAGCTGAAGGGGGTAGAGGAGTTTCAGTGGGGAGAAATAAATGAGATTAAGTCAGGAGTATCTGTGAGAGTTAAAGCTAAGGAAGGGGTAGCAATAATACTGAAGAATCAGTTATGGAAAAAGAAGAGAGAATATAAATGTATAAATTCAAGGATTATGTGGATTAAAATAAAAGTCAGATGCAAAAAGTGGGTCATAATAAGTGTCCCCCAAAAAGGAGTGTAGAAGAGAGATTTTGGGAGATGTTCAGCAAGTGTGTTGAAACTTTTGAACCAAGTGAGAGAGTAACTGTGGTAGGGGGACCTAAATGCTAATGTAGGAGAAATATTTAGAGAGGGTGTGATAGGTAAGTTTGGGGTACCAGGTGTAAATGATAATGGGGAGCCTTTGATTGAACTTTGTATAATAAGGGGTTTGGTTATGGGTAATACATATTTTAAGATAAAGAGGATAAATGAATACACAAGATATGATGTAGGGCGTAATGACAGCAGTTTGTTGGACTACATACTGGTAGATAAAAGACTGTTGGGTAGACTTCAGGATGTACATGTTTATAGAGGGGCCACAGATATATCAGATCACTTTTTAGTTGTAGCTAGTGAGAGCACAAGGTAGATGGGATACAAGGAAAATGGAAGCAGTAAGTAAGAGAGGTGAAGGTTTACAAACTAAAGGAGGAGGCATATAGGGTAAGATATAAACAACTATTGGAGGATAGATGGGCAAGTGAGAGTACAGGTCAGCCATCACTAATCTGGCAATCAGTTATCTGGTTCCATCAGTAATCCGGCACTAATTTCGGCTAGCATAATTTCAAATTTCGTCATTATACTGACTCAAATCATTATACTGTCTCAGATTTCATCATTATACAGACTCAGAAATTGTGCAGATGTCTGTAAATCCACAGCAGCAAGCCAGTGAGGAGAAAGCAGTGATGAAAATGAGGAAGATGTAGCAGAAAGAGTCTCTATTGATAGGTTAATTAAGTGTACTCTAACCTAACCATTCTGTAATCCGGCAAACTCACTAATCCAGCACACTACAGGTCCCAATGATGCCAGATTAGTGATGGCCGACTTGTAAAGGCAATGGGGTAGAAGATGTATGGGGTAAGTTTAAAAATGAAGTGTTAGTGTGTTCTACAGTTTGTGGTTACAGGAAAGTGGGTGAGGGAGGAAAGAAGAGCGATTGGTGGAATGATGATGCAGAGAGAGTAGTAAGAGAGGTTTTTACAAAGTAGAAGTGATGCAAGGAGTACATGGAGAGAAAAAGAGAGGTTAAGAGAATGGTGAAGAAATGTGAAAAGAGCAAATGAGAGAGCGCATATGTTATCAACAAATTTTGTTGAAAATAAGTTATGGAGAGAAGTTGAAGAGGTTGGTGGATGAGTTTGGTACGGCACGTAAAAGAAGAAAATTAAAAAGAATATAGGAAAGAGTAAGGTGATGAGCATAACAAAAAATAAGGAAGCGAAAGATTGGATATCAGATTGGAGGGAAAGTATGAAGGAGGTGAATGTATTCAGATATTTGGGAGTGGACATGTCAGCAAATGGGTCTATGAAAGATGAGGTGAATCATAGAACTGATGAGGTGGAGACAAAGAACTTTATCCATGGAAGCAAACAGGAAAATGTATGAGAGTAAAGGTCTCCTCCACATTCGTGAGGGTTAGGGGATCAAGAACCTTGCGAATGTTGAAAAATAGTGAATGTTCGGTGCACAAATATATTGTTGGGAAATATAATAATAGCATTTACTGAGCCTAACAATACTGCTTCCTTAACCTACTGAACCATGAACAATCATAAAACACATGAAAACATAGTAAAATATTGTACTAGTGCCAGCCCTTTGGTAAAGAAAGTGAGAAAGACTATAGAATTCAAGAAAGAACTCGTAGCAGAGTACCAAAGTGGAGGACGAAGAGAGAGGGAAGAATGTGCCTTCTTAAGTGATTCAGTGATTCTACAATATGTACAATACTAAAGCAGCACGAGTCGATAAAGGTATAGCACCAGCCAGGGATAAAGTGTAGCATTAACCCCTAAACGGTCCAAACGTATATATACGTTCTTACCGCTAGCGCCCCAAACATATATATACGTTTTATTTCTCCTGCCTCCAAATTTGGCATAATTGGCCTAAGATGCCTGATCAGCATAGAATGGGTCTTAACACTCAGTGTGCACCATATTAAAAAAATCTGGGATCACTTATTACCTTGTGGGAGTGCCAGTTAAACTGAGCGCCTGCTAGAGAAAACAGTGCGGCAAACACCAAGGATTCACTGATGTAATGTCATATTAACACTTCTCTTAAGAGGAAAGTGATGTTAACCCCAAGTTTGGGGTCTATATCTGTCTGTCTGTCTCTGTCCATTTGACTGTGTTTATCTGTCTCTGTCTATCTGTCTCTATCTGTCTCAGAGACAGATAGAGACAGACAGAGACAGATAGACAGAGACAGACAGTCTCTTTTTATGTCTCACAGGTACACACAAATTCAATTATTTTATTTTATTTTTTTTATTATCACACTGGCCGATTCCCACCAAGGCAGGGTGGCCTGAAAAAGAAAAACTTTCACCATCATTCACTCCATCACTGTCTTGCCAGAAGGGTGCTTTACACTACAGTTTTTAAACTGCAACATTAACACCCCTCCTTCAGAGTGCAGGCACTGTACTTCCCATCTCCAGGACTCAAGTCCGGCCTGCCGGTTTCCCTGAACCCCTTCATAAATGTTACTTTGCTCACACTCCAACAGCACGTCAAGTATTAAAAACCATTTGTCTCCATTCACTCCTATCAAACACGCTCACGCATGCCTGCTGGAAGTCCAAGCCCCTCGCACACAAAACCTCCTTACCCCCTCCCTCCAACCTTTCCTAGGC
Source organism: Cherax quadricarinatus (assembly GCF_026875155.1). Taxonomy (NCBI): domain Eukaryota; kingdom Metazoa; phylum Arthropoda; class Malacostraca; order Decapoda; family Parastacidae; genus Cherax; species Cherax quadricarinatus. The sequence goes on from NC_069409.1 coordinate 48,307,994, forward strand.
CGACCCCTACCCCGCCTTCCTTCCACTACAGACTGATACACTCTTTAAGTTATTCTGTTTCGCTCCATTCTCTCTACATGTCCGAACCACCTCAACAACCCTTCCTCAGCCCTCTGGACAACAGTTTTGGTAATCCCGCACCTCCTCCTAACTTCCAAACTACGAATTCTCTGCATTATATTTACACCACACATTGCTCTCAGACATGACATCTCCACTGCCTCCAGCCTTCTCCTCGCTGCAACATTCATCACCCATGCTTCACACCCATATAAGAGCGTTGGTAAAACTATACTCTCATACATTCCCCTCTTTGCCTCCATGGACAAAGTTCTTTGTCTCCACAGACTCCTAAGTGCACCACTCACCCTTTTCCCCTCATCAATTCTATGATTCACCTCATCTTTCATAGACCCATCCGCTGACACGTCCACTCCCAAATATCTGAATACATTCACCTCCTCCATACTCTCTCCCTCCAACCTCCAAGCACAGTGTCATCAGCAAAGAGCAACTGTGACAACTCCCACTTTGTGTGCGATTCTTTATCTTTTAACTCCACGCCTCTTGCCAAGACCCTCGCATTTACTTCTCTTACAACCCCATCTATAAATATATTAAACAACCACGGTGACATCACACATCCTTGTCTAAGGCCTACTTTTACTGGGAAATAATTTCCCTCTTTCCTACATACTCTAACTTGAGCCTCACTATCCTCGTAAAAACTCTTCACTGCTTTCAGTAACCTACCTCCTACACCATACACCTGCAACATCTGCCACATTGCCCCCCTATCCACCCTGTCATACGCCTTTTTCAAATCCATAAATGCCACAAAGACCTCTTTAGCCTTATCTAAATACTGTTCACTTATATGTTTCACTGTAAACACCTGGTCCACACACCCCCTACCTTTCCTAAAGCCTCCTGGTTCATCTGCTATCCTATTCTCCATTTTACTCTTAATTCTTTCAATAATAACTCTACCATACACTTTGCCAGGTATACTCAACAGACTTATCCCCCTATAATTTTTGCACTCTCTTTTATCCCCTTTGCCTTTATACAAAGGAACTATGCATGCTCTCTGCCAATCCCTAGGTACCTTACCCTCTTGCATACATTTATTAAATAATTGCACCAACCACTCCAAAACTATATCCCCACCTGCTTTTAACATTTCTATCTTTATCCCATCAATCCCGGCTGCCTTACCCCCTTTCATTTTACCTACTGCCTCACGAACTTCCCCCACACTCACAACTGGCTCTTCCTCACTCCTACAAGATGTTGTTCCTCCTTGCCCTATACACGAAATCACAGCTTCCCTATCTTCATCAACATTTAACAATTCCTCAAAATATTCCCTCCATCTTCCCAATACCTCTAACTCTCCATTTAATAACTCTCCTCTCCTATTTTAACTGACAAATCCATTTGTTCTCTAGGCTTTCTTAACTTGTTAATTCACTCCAAAACTTTTTCTTATTTTCAAAAAAAATTTGTTGATAACATCTCACCCACTCTCTCATTTGCTCTCTTTTTACATTGCTTCACCACTCTCTTAACCTCTCTCTTTTTCTCCATATACCTTCCCTCCTTGCATCCCTTCTACTTTGTAAAAACTTCTCATAGGCTAACTTTTCTCCCTTTTACTCTCTTCACATCATCATTCCACCAATCGCTCCTCTTCCCCCCCACCCACTTTCCTGTTTAAACCCCAAACTTCTGCTGAACACTCTAACACTACATTTTTAAACCTACCCATACCTCTTCGACCCCATTGCCTATGCTCTCATTAGCCCATCTATCCTCAATAGCTGTTTTTAATCTTACCCTAACTGCCTCCTCTTTTAGTTTATAAACCTTCACCTCTCTTTCCCTGATGCTTCTATTCTCCTTGTATCCCCTCTACCTTTTACTCTCAGTGTTTGCTACAACTAGAAAGTGATCTGATATATCTTGGGGGCCCCTCTATAAACATGTAATCCGAAGTCTACTCAACAGTCTTTTATCTACCAATACATAATCCAACAAACTACTGTCATTTCGCCCAACATCATATCTTGTATACTTATTTATCCTCTTTTTCTTAAAATATGTATTACCCACAACCAAACCCCTTTCTATACAAAGTTCAATCAAAGGGCTCCCATTATCATTTACATGTAGTGTAAATTACCTAGGATAACCTAAAAAACCCAAAGTGCTATACTGTGCTTGTAGATATAATGCATAAGAATACCTGTTGGTTCACAGTGGCTCTCTCTGAGACAGACAAGCAGAGAGACAGATAATCAGAGACAGAGATACGAGCTCATCAAATGCCATCCCTTATCTTTGAACCCTTGCTGGCGCCCATCAAATGTCATCCCATATCTCATCTTATCACTGCCCTCCCGGATGCCTGTCACATTGCTTCAAGGGAACTTCTTCCTTCTTCTTCCTTCTTCCTTCTTCCTCCTCCTCCTTCCTTCTTCTTCTTCTATACTCCCGTATATCCAAAACATTGCTGGGACCTATGAATACTTTGTATATAGTCCTAGACAACAGTAAATGACCAAGGCAGGTGTAGATGTCCACCGGTCAATGTGTTTGTGACAATTTGAGTACAATTTCAGTACCTAATATTAGTGTCAGAACAAAGATTGGTTATGAAATGCCAAGAACTACAATAAATTGTAATTATCAGAACATAAAAATTATGTAAATATAAAAATGAGCAAAAATGGTATATCGGCAACACTTCCTCAAGCGGCAAGACTCGATGTTGCCATCAGGTGAGCATTAAGTGCCAACTTTGCAGCCTCATCTCAGTAAGTACTGACCCTAATTTTTTTATTTTAATCCTATAACACTTAGAAAAAATTTCTCTATTTCAATGAAAAAAAAAAAAGATTTTTTTTATTTTTCAAAATACTATTTGGAGCACTGGGGGAGAGAACATATATATACATTTGAACCATTTAGGGGTTAACAGTGTAGCAAGTAAATTAAGCGATTAATTGATAGAAAAAGGACAGCAACTCCTCCAATGTTTTTTTTTTTTTTTTTTAACAAGTCGGCCGTCTCCCACCGAGGCAGGGTGACCCAAAAAAGAAAGAAAATCCCCAAAAAGAAAATACTTTCATCATCATTCAACACTTTCACCACACTCGCACATTATCACTGTTTTTGCAGAGGTGCTCAGAATACAACAGTTTAGAAGCATACACATATAAAGATACACAACATATCCCTCCAAACTGCCAATATCCCAAACCCCTCCTTTAAAGTGCAGGCATTGTACTTCCCATTTCCAGGACTCAAGTCCGACTATATGAAAATAACCGGTTTCCCTGAATCCCTCACTAAATATTACCCTGCTCACACTCCAACAGATCGTCAGGTCCCAAGTACCATTCGTCTCCATTCACTCCTATCTAACATGCTCACGCATGCTTGCTGGAAGTCCAATGTTATTGGAGGTATATAGTGTGACTGACAACACTGCCGCCTCTAACGCCTCTGCTGCTACCTCCACCACCACTATGTAAGGCTTATGTTCTCAGTGGCCCTTAAACACCCAACAACACCACCACCACCACTCGTGACATAATGACATACTTTATTCATTCTAGAGTATATGTCATGTTTCTATATTATTGTTTATTATGTCATATTAGATCAACTGTGATAGATAAATAAGCTGTAGACTTGATGTTAGCGTCATATTGAAGGATTATTTTGTCCTGTCTTCAAACAAACTCTGCCGCCACCACAATTCCTAACATACTTTTTTTTTTTCAACAAGTGGGCAGTCTCCCACCTAGGCAGGGTGACCCAAAAAGAAAGAAAATTCCCAAAACGAAAATACTTTCATCATCATTCAACACTTTCACCTCACTCATACATAATCTTTTTTTTTTTTGGCAGAGGCACCCAGATACAACAGTTTAGAAGCATATAAAAAAAGATACAATACAAAAAGTGAACTGAAATAATATAATAAACTTCATATAGAATATAATATCAGGCCCCCAATTATATATTATTGTAGTAGGTTGGTACACAGCAACAACCCAGGGAGGTACTACCATCCTGGAAAGTGAGTGTAAAACAAAAGCCTGTAATTGTTTTACATGATGGTAGGATTGCTGGTGTCTTTTCTGTCTCAAACATGCAAGATTTCAGGTATGTCTTGTTACTTCTATGTACATTTAGGTCACACTGCACATACATGTACACATTTATATATACACACTCATCTGAGTTTTCTTTGATTTTATCTTAATAGTTCTTGTTCTTACTGCTTTTCCTTTTATATCCATGGGGAAGTGGAATAAGAATCTTTCCTCCGTAAGCCATGCATGTTGTAAAATTCAACTAAAATGCTGGGAACAATGGGCTAGTAACCCCTTTACCTGTATAGCCTACTAAAAAGAAAAAGAAAACCTAACATTCGTAATGACATATTTTAAATATGACTGGGTGGCTGGGCATTCGCGAATGCTCAAAGACCACGAAAGTGAAACTTGCGAATGTGGAGGGAGACCTGTATAGTTATACCAACGCTCTTATACGGGTGTGAAACATGGGGCGGTGAATGTTGCAACAAGGAGAAGGCTGGAGGCAGTGGAGATGTCATGTCTGAGGGCAATGTGTGGTGTGAATAGTGTTTGAAGTTTGGAGATTAGGAGGTGCAGGATTATCAAAACTATTATCCAGAGGGCTGAGGAGAGGTTGTTGAGGTGGTTTGGACATGTAGAGAGAATGTAACAAAATAGAATGACTTCGAGAGTGTATAAATCTGAAGTGGAGGGAAGACGGGGTAGGGGGTCAGCCTAGGAAAGGTTGGAGGTTTTGTGTGCGAGGGGCTTGGATTTCCAGCAACTATATGTGAGCGTGTTAGATAGGAACGAATAGACAAATGGTTTTTCGGACTTGACATGCTACTGGAGTGTGAGCAAGGTAACATTTATGAAGGGATTCAGGGAAACCGGCAGGCCGGACTTAGAGTTCTGGAGATGAGAAGTACAGTGCCTGCACTCTGAAGGAAGGGTGTTAATGTTGCAGTTTTATAACTGTAGTGTAAGTGTACCTCTAGCAAGAGAGTGATGGAGTGAATGATGAAAGTTTTTCTTTTTTGGGCTACCCTGTCTAGGTGGGAAGCAGCTGATGTGTTAATAAAAAAAAATAAAATACGAAGTGGGAAAAGTTCATGTTGCTTCTCAATACCCAACGAAAATTGTTAAGCCTCCTGCCTCCATCAAATTATCAGTTTAGGTATAAATAATTTGATGAATAAAATGTCAATATCTCTTTAATAAACACTGCAGCTTCCGAAGAAACAAATAACCCAATGCAAAAAAAAAAAAAAAAAAAAAAATCACTTACAAGGCAAGCGAGCACACTAAGATCAGGCTTGGTACCAAAGGTCAAAGTGAAGTCAGGATTGCAAGGTAAACAGCATGGTCTGGGGGGAAAGGGGGGGGAGAGGAAAGGGAGGGGCAAACAATGTGAATCATGGAAAACGTGAGAGCTGGATCCTGTCAACATGTACATCCCCTTCCTTGCCTCCAGAATCCCCGATATAACTGCAGCTCTCATCACTTAGTTAATGATGTGGAAGTACAGACTACTGTGAAACAACATATGTTTTCTGGAATCATTCATCCTGCTTTCATTTATGTTCTGCTGGAGATTCTGTATGTCACATCCTGTTTCATTTATGTAAATGCTGATATATCCTCCTAATGGAATGCTGAGGTCTAGTGACTTCTTTTTGGTTTTGAGGGTCATGTCAGCTAAGTTAATATTGGCAATAAAGAACATGGAGGTGATACTGATGGCACCCTGTCCTGTGGGAAGGAGAGGACATGACAATGATGCTCAAAGTTGAAGTTCTCCCTAAGAGTGGTGTGAGTAAATAGAGCTTTCCTCCTGCAGGAGTGGATATGTATAGGAAACCTAAGGACAGAGAAGGCATCCTCTATGTATTTGATCATCTCCAAAGAATTCTTTATTACATAAGCCGAGGGCACAGAGGCAAAAAACCCATGATGATGCCACATTTGATCTTAAGGTCAGTGGGATAAATAGTGCATAGAGTCATCCTGACCGGTGGGTTTTCTATAAACCCTATGTTTAAGTATTTCCTTCATTGTTGAGAAGAATGTCAAGAAAGGGTAACTAATTGCCCTTTCTTCCTCCAGAGAGAATTGTATGGCAAGTTCCAACAATCTGAGAGAGTTCTTAGGTTGATGAAGATCAAATCATCTAGAGACAATGCCCAAGATGTCAATGTACCTTTGCAACGTGAAGTTACATGTTATGATATTCAAGCATTGTCTATGTTAGAGTAAATGTAGTTCATAAAGCACTATGAAAATAAGCTTTGTAATGGAGCTATTCAAAGCTAAATAAAGCTTAAGATAAAATCATCCACAGAGTTCATCTATGTTAAGACATTTACAGTAGATGTTATCATTTCGGCCTCATGAATAACTGAAGTACACCCATAACACAAAATACACCATCCCTTTTACAAAAAAAATATCACAAATACATTAAACCCTTTACTAGCCATAAGAAACATTGTAATCTTACCCTGGTGTACACAAAATTACCTTCTCTTTAGCTGCTCTCTCAAAGCTTGAGACTTCATTCAGGTATTCCACATTACTGACAGCAGAAGTTGAAGCAATGCTTGTTGACCCATTTCCACCTTTATCCTTAGATACCACCCTGACTGCATGAAGGAAGCTGTGATTTCCAAGATCACAATCACGAATCACCATATCGTCTAGTAATTCTTTTCCGGCAAAAATAATTCTTAAGTCTTTGCTGGAACTATTCAGTTTTGGGGCTAAGGCAATTTTTATTTTTTCCACTGTCCATGATGGATCAAGGCAAACAAAGACCTGTCAAATATGTATTCATTAAATTCTGTTGTAATAATGCAGAAGTAATAAGAAATTGAAAAACAGTCAAACACTGGAATTTGCACATTTCATAATCCACATGATTTTATTCAAAATTGGCTCACTGGATTTTCCTGTGTGCAAATTCATTTTCTAGGAATTTTCTTATGAAAATGAATTTGAGTGCAATTTGCACAATATTTAAAGAGATACAGTATGGTTAAAAGGCAAATGAAAATGGCAAACCAGTCATGAAATTTTTTTTAAAAGTGCCTTATTCTGCATTATTTCTCACCCCTAAAGTTACTTCTTCTGGTTCACCATTATGAAAATAAATCTGAATGACTTAAAGTAATAAGGTTATTTTTCTATTGTTAGCTGAGTTTACAGGGAAATTTAATTTTTTCCTGATTTGTTTATCATTTTCTTTTTAATTTTTTATACGATTTTTTGGCACATGTAGTATTATCACATTTTTGGGACATTAATTTGTCATGAATTACTCTTATAACAATACCTTTAATTCTTGGTTCTTGACCCCTAACCATAGAATTTCATTCAAAATGTGCTCACTAAGTTTCTCACACCCAAATCTACCTTCTTTCTGAACATTTTTTTCAGATAGAAGAGATAGAAGTATGACAAACATATAAAATAAAAAAATTTCAACAATTCAGACAAGCCAAATGTCCAATTATCTAGAAGTTTCAGGATTCACAAGACCTAAACCTTGATAATTCCAGGGTTCAACCATATACATTAAAAAATAATTAGTAAAAAGTTCAATATTTTCCTCATTGTATGCAGTAGACACATTTCAAGCCCATGGCAACTACAAGCTCAATCAGGCCATAAACACTTAAATCCACATAAAAATTATCAATACATTTTGTGAACTGTATTGATCAATTATGGCAATTTTTATATCATATAAATGTAAATAAAACACTGCATCGAGTAAATCAGCAAAAAATTATGAATACAAATAGTTTTTATTGTGGAAACCCAAGGGAGACCCAGATAGAATATTTTCTATTAATCAGGCCTACCTAGCAAATACCATACATTCTCACCCTCTTAAACTTATAACGAAACTCAATTAACCCTTTGAGGGTTTTCGTCGTACTATTACGTCTTACGCGTAGGGGTTTTTGACGTACTAGTACGCAAAAATTTCTAGCGGCCTCAAATCTCCGCGCAAAAAGGCTGATAGGCCCTTTAGGTGTGAGAGAATGGGTCTGCGTGGTCAGTGTGCGCGGTAGAAAAAAAAATCTGGGACCCAGTGGTGCATTGGGGGAATGCCCTCTTAGTAAACAATGTCACCATGCCTCGGGGTAAGAAGCTCCTCACTCCCGGCGAATTGGACACTTTTGTTCCCCAGTGACAGTTCTAATAGTGAGGAAGGCCAGTGAAGATGAGTTTCGTGGTTTAGTGGGGTTTTTTGACCAAAACTAATGACCATAATATCGGTAAATAGTGAAGAAAACCCAGACGACCCTCAGCCTTCCACCTCTGTGCTGGGCCCTCGTGTTCACGTTCAGTTGTTCCAGAACCCAAGGAAACTTCTATTTTCCCAAATCCCAGACTCAGATGAGAGCAGGGGTGATGATAGTAAATAGTAAATATGAACTACAAGCTTTTCAAACTAGTTCCAGTAGTGATAGTGAAGTGCAAAAATTCCCCAGTGAAGCGTCAGTATATACGACGATATATGCGCTCTGGAAGTGTGCCATATGTTAAAACCAAGGGGAAGGAGTGTATCTCGGAGTACATCCCGGGCTGTACAACAGGAACAGACAGTGAAAATGACGAAGATTACGTTGCAATTGGATGGAAAATGTGCTGGTGGTAGTGGTCCCGGGCGGTGAGGCACCAGCAGGGGGCCATGCTGCCACCCACGCTGCCAGCCACGCCGCTCCCTTTCAGCTGATCTAGAACAAAGGCCACCATCCCCCACTCCCCCACCACACCAGCCTCCACAACCCAAAAACCTCCACAACCACAACCTCCACAACCACAACACCTGTCATTGCCCAGTACCCACCAGCAGACCGCACCGGGGATTGGCAGGAAGCTGTCAATTTTGTTCCAAATCCCCCCCAAAGTTTGATGGCGGGCCAAAGTGGAATACGGCCATCTTGTGCACTTGGGAACAATGCCACTGAACTGGAATTTTTTCGAGTTATTCTTTGACGAACCACTGATGAAAAGTATTGTCATGGAAAGCAACACATACTACGAGTACCCCATGGCAAACACCAATACTTTCACCAAAATCACGTCTACACCAATGGAAGGGGGCAACTGTGGCTGAGATGTATCTTTTCTTTGCCACAATAATGCTTATGCCACATGTGTATAAGCACAAAGTGAAATCATACTGGTCAACAGACCCCCCGATTGCAACACCAGGTTTTCAGTGAATAATGCCAGTGAATCGATTTGTGCTAATGTTACGTATGCTTCACTTCTCAGATAAAACCAGGCCTGACAGAACTGGGGCAGGTTATATAAGATTGGAATGTGTTTTTGTATCTGAAACAGAAATTCAGTACTATTTTTATCCCCTTTAGGAAGCTTGTAATTGACGAGTTTTGATCTGTTCAAAGGAAGACTCTCCCTTTTAAGCAGTACATACCAAGCAAGAGGAAACGCTTTGGTATAAAGTTGTTTGTGCTTTGTGATTGTTACAGTGGTCTGGTATTGGATATTATTGTGTACACTGGAAGTTATACATTTTCAAAATACCAGGAAGTTATTGGGCATCTCAGGTGATGTGGTTCGACAATGATAGAACCATACCTTGGTAAGGGGGATATATTTAAAACAGATAACTGGTACACAAGCCCCCACTCAGTGATTTTTTGCGAGTGAACATGACAGATGTGTGTGGCACAGTGCTGCAAATCGAAAACATATGCCCAGGTTTGATGCTGGCACTCGCAGAGGTGAGGTGCAGGCGTTTGCTGCCAATGACATCATGGCATTTCGGTGGCATGACAAACGAGATGTCCCCACTGTTGTCATCAATTCACCCTAATGAAATGGCAGACAGTGGCAGGCAGCATAGAGAGAGAAATGAACCCATTCTAAAACCTGCAGCTGTGATTGATTACAACCTTCAACATGCGTTCAGTGGACAAAATTGAAAACAAAAAGCAGATTGGGTTTTTTTCTGATTGTGTTCGCAAGAGTTATAAGTGGTACATCAATGTTTTTCCATCTTCTGGACATTTCCATGCTCAATGCTTAAATATTATAAGATGAGCACCAGAAACAAACCACAGTACGCGAAATTCTGTTTGTCTGTCATCAGACAAATAGTATTCAAGTACCAAGGAAATGCACCGCAATTGACCGTTACAACCAAAAAATCAACAACTACCTGCTCGTCTGAAGCATGGTGATCACTTCCTGGTAAAACTGCTGCTAAGCTTTGAAGAAAAAGGCTCAGAAGAGGTGTTACGTCTGTTCACATACAAAAAAACGCCCACGACAACGCAGAGACACTCGTTTTATGTTTGAGGAGTGCAAAACTCCACTGTGCATGGACACCATGTTTCAAAGAGGTTCCACAGGCTGCAGAACTTCTAGAAACATGTCCTGTGACTGTATATGTGTATATAAAATATTGAAAAATGTATAAACAACATTTCATATTGTTTGTTTGTGTAAATATTTTCTGTAAACAAAATAATGACAACAGTGTTTACGCCCTTATTGTGTAGTATTGAAAAAGAAATAACTTACAAAATACTGATCATGTTGGGCCCCAGAGGCCATAAAAGTTACTCAGAAAAAGAAAAATTGAAAAAAAATTGAAAATAGTACATAAAAAAGTAAATAGAAAAATACCGGGTGACGGCAGTCGGCGATGTTACCATATGTTGTTCAATTTTGGCAAATTTCACACCTCCATATCTCGGTAAGTATTGACGTTAAAATTTTTTTGTTTAGCCTATAATGTTTAGAAAAAAATACTCTATTTTTTCATAAGAAAAAATAATTTTTTTTTTTTTTTTGAAATTTGGCCGACCCTGAGAACGAGTTTCGGAGAGGGCCTGTCGACCCTCAAAGGGTTAAGCCCTTGTTTACCTCTTCTCTAATCATTACCCAATTGTAATGGTGTTGAGTAGGTTCCATCTGCTGTTTAACTGCCCACTCAGTCCACTTATGAATACAGTATATGCTATGTATATGAAAGGGTAAGGTTCTTCAGAATACTATTGTTACAGCTAAAATGAATTTAGATGGAAAGATAACTGATTTGAAGATACAGTACACTGTTATATTACATGGATTTATTTGGCACATTTTGGTTGTTACACTAATGAAAAATTGCAGCATAATTTTATACAACACTTCATAAAATTAACTCAACACGGTTCGGTGAGCAGGAGGGGAAAAAATCTGGAGCATCACCAGCAGGATATTTCCCCAATTCAGGCCGCCTCCTGGCTGTGGGTTAGACCACTGTGTCAGCGGGGAAGACCTACTGCCATCCCCTGCCACCCTTGTTCCAATCTTCCATTCATATGCATCTAAGACCATGCTCTCCTAGGAACTAGCTGTGTTTGGCGATTATGTTTTGATCTTTTAATTGCCATATCTTGTATCTGCCAAGCAATCATGACACCCAATAGGCATACAAGTGCTGCTGAAAGTGGCAAGAAAAGGGTTAAGAGTTTAAGTCTTGGAGTTACAAAGAAAATCAAGATATTAGACAAGCTTAAGAGTGGCTCACATGTGGTGGATATAGCAAGAACCTACAGCCTTAACCCTTTCAGGGTTGAGAGGCCCTCTCCAACACTTGCTCTCAGGGTCGGAAAAAAAAAAAAAACTTTTTCTTATGAAAAGGTAGAGAAATCTTTTCCCGATCATGACGACACCAAAAGTATGAAATTCATGGAAAACTTACGGAATTATGCTCTCGCAAAGTTAGCAGTCTCGACGATGTTTACGCATCGGTGATTTCGCCAACTTTGAGCCCTATTTTCAGCCAATTCCAGTGTACTAGTCAGCAAAAATCATAACTATTTCGCTAGAACTCCATTTCTTTTATCGAATGAGTACAAGAAACCACCCATTTACCAATTTCAACTATCCAATAAAGTGGTCAGAAATTAGCAATTTTGCCAATTTTACACAAATTTCAAAAGATGCCAATTTCCAAATAGGGTCCAGAATAAACAAGACAGACATTCCCGGCACTAAAATAACATTTCCTCTGTTCATCAGTCATGTCCCCAGGCCCCTCTTACATTTCATTTGCTTTCCACTTCGAATTTTTATTCTCACAAAAAATAGAAGATTTACTATTATGCAGACTACTGCATTAGTGTAGAAATGGTATAAATAATATCAGTGCACTTCTGAAAGAATATTAGACTCACCAGTTGATGTGTATTGGACGAGTGGCATGATTTGTTTACTTTGGAACTTTGGCAAAAATCGAACATTTGGCTACTTTGAGCTCAATTTCAAAGTACTTTTCATTGTGAAACCAATCAAAATCATCTCAATTTTTGTAATATGTCTTCCATTCTATAAAATGAGACCAGGAAAACTAGAATACAACCATAAATACCATACGAAAATACACTGCAAAGTCGCTGTTTTAAACCAAAAACACAGTCTAAGTTTTTTTTCTCATTACGCACTGTGTGCTGCAGGATTTTTTTTATACTGTGCACACTGACCACAGACCCATTCTTTCATATGCAGGCCTACCAGCTTTCTCTTGCTAGATTTAAAGGCGCTAGAATTTAGGCATACTAGTACGTCAATAACCCTGGTACGTAAGCCGTACTAGTACGTCGGAAACCCTGAAAGGGTTAATGAAGCATCAGTACATACAATTAAAAAGAATGAGGTAAATATACGAGCTTGTGTAATGACTAACCCAGGATGTCATCTCATAAAAAGAATGACACATAGATCACAACAAATAAATAAAACAAAAACTTATTACTTGAGTGAATTGAACACAAAACAAAGAAAGGTGTACCACTTAATTTCATCTTAATTAGGGAAAAGGCCTTACAGTTGTTTAAAGTAGTGTGTGATAAGGAAGGAAGGCCTGAAAAAGTGTTTATTTACAGGCTGGTTCCACACCTTTAAGTTGCATAATAAGTTACATAATATTAAGTTTTCTGGTGAAAGTGCTTCGGCTGATCATACACTAGCAAGTAATTTCCCTGCCGAATTTCAGGAAATTATTTCTGAGGGTGGCTATGAGCCACATCAAATGTTTAATGCTGATGAGACAAGTGCTTTTTGGAAGAAAATGCCAACAAGAACTTACATCAGTCAGCAAGAGAAAAGTGCACCAGGCTTCAAGGCAGCAAAGGATCATTTCACCTTGCTCCTTTGCGGTAATGCATAGGTAATTTCAAGTGTAAGCCCATGGTTATTTACCACTCTAAGAATCATCATGCTTTGAAAGGTGTAGATAAAAAAAACCTTACCAGTAATTTGAAGGTGAAACCAGTCAGCATGGATGACAGAAGAAATATTTATTGACTGGTTAAAGCATCACTTTATTCCTGAGGTCAAGTTTTACCTGCACAGCAAGAACCTTGACTTCAAGGCTTTCTTCATTCTTGATAATTCCTGTACTCATCCAGAAGCTTTGCTGGATGTGACCCCATGTGTAAAAGTTGTATTTTTACCTCCAAATACATCATCTCTAATGCAACCACTGGATTGGGGAGTTATTAAGTCATTCAAGTGTAACTACACAGTACCAATCTTCTGGAATAAATTTAACATTGCAGATGCTATCAGCTTTGCTAGAAGTGCATAGAATGATGTCCCCCAATCAACTCTGAATGCAGGCTGGGCAAAGTTATGGCTTTCTGTAGTTAATTCTTTCACTGGTTTTTCCTTACTTGAGTCAAGCTCAGGAAATTGATCAGCTGGCAAGGAGATTACCAGGTGATGGTTTTGAAGATATGAAGGAAGAAAAATGTGAATGAGCTCTTAGAAGATGATGATGACAGGGATCCAGAGGAAATGTTGGCCGAGCTCAATGCAGATAGAAGGGAGTCAGATAACAGAAGAAAGAGATGACGAAGAACCTGAAGGAAACAGTTAACATTGCAGCAGTTATGTGAGCAGTTCCATGCTGCTGCTAGAGGACCCTGACAAATCTAGAAGCAGTGTTTACCATCAGCTGTATAATGAACTGCAGGGTAAAAGAGCCCAATGATCCATTACAGATTTTTTTTTTTTTTTATTATCACACTGGCCAATTCCCACCAAGGCAGGGTGGCCCGAAAAAGAAAAACTTTCACCATCATTCACTCCATCACTGTCTTGCCAGAAGGGTGCTTTACACTACAGTTTTTAAACTGCAACATTAACACCCCTCCTTCAGAGTGCAGGCACTGTACTTCCCATCTTCAGGACTCAAGTCCGGCCTGCCGGTTTCCCTGAACCCCTTCATAAATGTTACTTTGCTCACACTCCAACAGCACGTCAAGTATTAAAAACCATTCGTCTCCATTCACTCCTATCAAATACGCTCACGCACGCCTGCTGGAAGTCCAAGCCCCTCGCACACAAAACCTCCTTTACCCCCTCCCTCCAACCTTTCCTAGGCCGACCCCTACCCCGCCTTCCTTCCACTACAGACTGATACACTCAGTAAACTAATTCCTCTATAATTTTTACAATCTCTTTTGTTCCCTTTCCCTTTATATAAAGGGACTATACATGCTCTCTGCCAATCCTTAGGTACCTTCCCCTCTTTCATACATTTATTAAACAAAAATACCAACCACTACAACACTATATCATCCCCTTTTGACCCTTTCAGGGTCGAGAGGCCCTCTCCTAAACTTGTTCTCAGGGTCAAAAATTTTTCGGAAAAAAAAAATTATTTTCTTATGAAATGATAAAAACTTTTCCCGATCATAATGACACCAAAAGTAAGAAATTTGATGGAAAATGTATGGAATTATGTTCTCATGAAGTTAGTAGTCTTGTCGATGCATAAACATCGGCGATTTTCGCCAACTTTGAGCCCTATTTTCAGCCAATTCCAATGTACTAGTCGACAAAAATCATATTTATTTCACTAGAACTCCATTTGTTCTATCGAATGAGTACAAGAAACCCCCATTTACCAATTTCAACTATCCAATAAGGCGGTTAGAAATTGGCAATTTTGCCAATTTCACACAAATTTCAAAAGATGCCAATTTCCAAATAGGGTCCAGAATAAACAAGACAGACATTCCTGGCACTAAAATGACAAGTTCTCTTTTCGTTAATCACGTCCCCAGGCCCCTCTTATATTTCTTTTGCTTTCCACTTTGAATTTTTCTTCTTACAAAAAAACAGAAGATTTACTGTTATGCAGACTTCTGCGTTAGTGTAGAAATGGTATAAATAATATCAGCGGACTTGTGAAAGAATATTAGACTCACCAGTTGATGTGTATTGGATGCTTGGCATGATTTGTTTACTTTTGAACTTTGGTAAAAATCGAACATTTCTGCTACTTTGAGCTCAAAATCATCTCAATTTCTGTAATATGTCTTCCATTCTATAAAATGAAAGCAGGAAAACTAGAATACAACCATAAATACCATACGAGAATACAGTGCAAAGTCACTGTTTTAATCCAAAAATATGGTCACTTTTTATTTTTTCTCATTACACACTGTGCTGCAGGATTTTTTTATACTGCGCACACTGACCACATAGACCCATTCTTTCATATGTAGACCTACCAGCTTTCTCTCGCTAGATTTGAAGGCTCTAGAATTTAGGCGTTCTAGTACATCAATAACCCTGGTGCGTAAGCTGCACTAGTACGTCGAAAACCCTGAAAGGGTTAACATTTCTGTCATGATCCTGTCAGCTCCAGCTGCTTTAACCCCCTTTCTTTCTATGTAATGCCTCACGCACCTCCCCCACACTTACATCCTGCTCTTCTTCACTCCTAAAAGATGGTAATACCTCCCTGGACAGTGCATGAAATTACCGCCTCACTTTCTTCATTGACATTTAAAAGTTCCTCAAAGTATTCTCGCCATCTACCCAATACCTCCATCTCCCCGTCTACAGAATTTACAGAATAATAATAATATAATATGCATAATAATAATACATATATAATAATGTACTACATAATAATAATTATAATAACAGACAGCTTCAAAAGCCCGTCATTAGATGGCAGTGTTTACCACATCAAAGATGGAGTGGTTGTGGCTGCCTCCACCTGTTACATAATGACATATTTTATTCATTCTAGAGTAGTATATATCAGGTTTCTATGTTATTTATATTGTTTATTATTTCATATTAGATGAATTGTGATAGATAAATAAATAGTAGATTTGATGATAGCGAAATATTCAAGGAGCATTTTGCCCTGTCTCCAGACAAACTCTCTTGGCCTCCTCTGCTGCCGCCACACATATGACATATTTTATTCATTCTAGAGTATATATCAGGTTTCTATGTTATTTATATTGTTTGTTATGTCATATCAGATGAACTGTGATAGATAAATAAGCCATACAGATGATATTAGCGAAATTATTCAAGAAGTATTTTGTCCGGTCTCCAGGCACTCTCTCGTCCACCGCCGACACCGCCCATACCACTACACGAATTACATATTTTATTCATTTTAGAGTATATATCAGGTTTCTATATTATTTATATTGTTTATTATGTCATATCAGATCAAGTGAGATAGATAAATAAGCCGTAAAGTTGATATTAGCGAAATTACTGAAATACAGAATTCCACTGGAATGGATTAATTGTATTTCAATTAATTTAAATGAGAAAAACTGTCTCTGCAAATGAGCAAATCCCGTTGCGAGCAAGGTCATAGCATGGATTAAACTAGCAAGTAGAGGTTCCACTGTAATTTATAAATAAGAAATATTTGCACTTACCTTGGAGAAGATGTTAGTTTAATAGTTAGTTTGATGAAGTGTAGCAGACATGCAGGGAGTGCAGCAGGCATGCAAGGAGTGTAGCAGACATGCAGGGGGTGTAGCAGACATGCAGGTGGTGTAGCAGACATGCAGGGGGGTATAGCAGACATGCAGGGGGGTATAGCAGACATGCAGGGGGGTGTAGCAGACATGCAGGGGGGTGTAGCAGACATGCAGGGGGTATAGCAGACATGCAGGGGGGTGTAGCAGACATGCAGGGGGTGTAGCAGACATGCAGGGGGGTGCAGCAGACATGCAGGGGGTGTAGCAGACATGCAGAGGGGTGTAGCAGACATGCAGGGGGGTGTAGCAGACATGCAGGGGGTGTAGCAGACATGCAGGGGGTGTAGCAGACATGCAGGGGGTGTAGCAGACATGTAGGAGGCGAGAGGAAGGCAAGTTTATATGCTTCAATACGACGCTAATATCTCTACGCTTATTTATCTATCACAATTTATCTAATGACAATGTGTGGTGAGGGGCAATGTGTGGTGTGAATATAATGCAGAGAATTCGTAGTTTGGAAGTAGGAGGAGGTGCGGGATTACCAAAACTGTTGTCCAGAGGGCTGAGGAAGGGTTGTTGAGGTGGTTCGGACATGTAGAGAGAATGGAGCGAAACAGAATGACTTCAAGATGTATCAGTCTGTAGTGGAAGGAAGGCGGGGTAGGGGTCGGCCTAGGAAGGGTTGGAGGGAGGGGTAAAGGAGGTTTTGTGTGCGAGGGGCTTGGACTTCCAGCAGGCATGCGTGAGCGTGTTTGATAGGAGTGAATGGAGACAAATGTTTTTTAATACTTGACGTGCTGTTGGAGTGTGAGCAAAGTAACATTTATGAAGGGATTCAGGGAAACCGGCAGGCCGGACTTGAGTCCTGGAGATGGGAAGTACAGTGCCTGCACTCTGAAGAGGGGTGTTAATGTTGCAGTTTAAAAACTGTAGTGTAAAGCACCCTTCTGGCAAGACAGTGATGGAGTGAATGAATGGTGAAAGTTTTTCTTTTTCGGCCACCCTGCCTTGGTGGGAATCGGCCGGTGTGATAATAAATAAAAATAAATAAAAATAATAAACAATATTAATAACATGGAAATATGATATAAACTCTAGAATGAATAAAATAATGTCATAATGTATGTGAGGAGAAAGTACTGCAAGTGTTGTTGTTGATTTTATAATGGCCACTGAGAGAAACCGTACATATTAGTGGTGGAGAAGGCTTCTGCCACCACCACTATCCACAAACAATATATGTATGTAATTTATAAATAAGAAATATTTATATTTTAATTTATAAATAAAAATATTCATTTTAATTTATAAATAAGTAAGTAAGTTTATTCAGGTATACACAAATACAGTTACGTACATAGATTATCATACATAGCACATGTGTGTGAAGTACCTAGGATAACCCAAAAGAGTCAAAGTGACTTATTTCCATTGGGGTCCTTTATATTTACACTTATATTTACTTTTATACTTACTTTTTATATTTACACTTACCTTGGAGATGTAAGTTTAATTAGTTAGTTTTAGGGAGGAGATGCTGGCAGGGTTTAGGGTGGTGGAAGATACGTAGCAGGGCGGCGTTATATTCATTGGCCCGAAACACATCCAACAACATTGGACAGTTACTTTCATGTCGTTTTTCTATCGCTTACTTACTTATCTTTTTTGCTACGCTTTAATTCTACACTTTGTTGCTGGCTGGCACTAAAAGCCTTTATCGATACCTGCGCTTTAGTATCGTACTATTGTAGAATCACTGCAGAAGGCAATTCTCCCCTCTCTCTTCCTCCTCCACTTTGGTACTTTGCTACGAGTTTTTCTTGAATTTTATTGTGTTTCTTTCCTTCTTTATCACAGGGCTGGCACTAGAAACTTTCTTTGGGCCCATGTGGCTTATTTAGCAGTTACAAGCACTTAAAACAAATGGAATAATACAAAATATATCGCATGTACGCGTGGAATTGTCCTCCCTGGCTTGTAAACAATGGCACACTACCCTTACATGGGCTCAGGCTGCGGGACATGTCAGAACAAATGCCCTTTAAACTGAATTTTTCATTGTTATCCGAGCCAATATTTGACACAAAAAAGCATCGGTATCCAATTTATCGCTAAACCATAGCATCGTTAACTGAGGGTCCACTGTACAGCTCTTTAATAGAATAAAACTAGAAACTTCAAACAAAATGACTCATAAAACAGTAATAACATGACTGCAATCAAATCACATAATGGGTGGGACCCATGGCAGTTGAGTCCCCAAAAATCACAGGTCAGTGTGCACACTGGCTTTCATGTGTGCACACTGCCAAGAGTTAGAGCCCCATGCATACTTTTTCAAACAAAATGTTGCAACTACATAATGGCAGTGGACATATTGGAATCAAATGTAATTAATAACAAGTTTTAATGTTGTAGCTCACCTTTTCCCCAGTATTGGTCCTGACAAAGATTTCTAACTTGTCCGAGATTGCTGTTTGTGGTGTACCAAGCCCAATCATAACCAGAATGATGCGCCATAGACCAGCAAGTAATTCAATGAAGAATCGAAGCATACTACAACAGTAGCATGTGATTGGAATTAACCATTATTCTCATGCTGAAATAAAAAAAACTTTTAATTAGAATATTTTTATAATTAGTAAAATAAATATATGGGATATAATTGCAAAATGATTTTAAGAAAAATAAAATTATAAATTAAGAAACAGCAAGGCATGAACAACTCTAGGGGTTTTTTTCACCTACATACATCTTACTGCCAGGGTATTGAAATACAGTACGCAAAAATTCTAGTCCCTTCAAATCAAGGGGGAAAAAGGGCGGTAGGCCTAGTTGTGAGAGAAGGGGGCTGTGTGGTCAGTGTGCACATAGGAAAAAAATCGGAGACCCGTGGTGCATTTGGGAACCCCCCTTTTTAATCACCTTGGTCCCCACCCCAGAAAAACACCTCACCCTCAGGGATTGGGACACTTTTGTTTCCCATAACTTTTAATACAGTGGAAGGCGTTTTGATGATTTTTAAAATTTTTATGATTGTGACCGAAACTAATACCATAATACCGGAAGGGGCAAAAAACCAGATGCCCCCTAACCTTCAACCTCTGGTCGGGGCCTCTTTTTTCACTTTCATTGTACCCACGCGCTGACTCAGCTGAACTACAACAAAGGCCCCACCCCCCACCCACCCCCCACCCCAAACCTCCACAACCACCTGTCAAACCAGACCCACCAGAAACCCCGACCTGGGTTTGGCAAAGCTGACAATTTTGTTTCCAATCCCCATCAGTTTGATGAAAGTCAAAGGGGAATACGCCCATCTGACACTTGGGAACAATGCCACTGAATTTAGAATGTTTCGAGTTTTTTTTTTGACAAACCCCTGAGGAAAATTATTGCGGGGAAAAAGCAACAGATACTTCGTTTCCACCAGGGCAAACACAATACTTTCACCAAAAATTACCCCTACACCAGTGGAAGGAGACAACGTGGCGAGATGTACTTTTCTTTGCCCAATAACTTAGCCACATTGTACTATAAGCCCCAGTGTCCAAATCATACGGGTCAAAGAACGCCTAAAGCAACCCCAGGTTTCGTGATATAATATGAGGAATCGATTTGTCACTACTACGTATGTTACACTTCTCAACAAAACCGGCCTGACAGAAACGACAGGTTAATAAAAATTAGGAATGTGTTTGTGTATCTGAAACAGAAATTCAATAGTATTTTATCCCTTAAAGCTGTTATTGATGAGTCTTTTTCTTTTCAAAGGTAGATTTGTCTTCAAGCATATATCCAAGCAAGAGGAAACACTTTGGTATAAAGTTTTTGTGCTTTGTATTGCTACAGTGTTTGTTTTGGGATATTCTGTGTACACTGGAAGTAAACATTGCAAATACCAGATGTAATGGGTACTCTGGGATGGGGTTAGAACAGGAGGGAAACCCATTCTTGGAAAGGGGGCATATATTATATACGATAACGGGTACAAAACCCCTTACTCATTGTTTTTTTTGTGAGGAACATGACAATGTGTGCGTAGAGTGCGTGCAAATCTTAAGCATATCATGGGGTTCGATGCGGCACTCAAAAGGCAGGGGCAGGCTTTTGCGCCAAAAACATCGTGGCATTTTGGTGGCATGACAAAAAATATTTTCACACTTTTGTCATCAGTTTCCTGGGGTCTCCTGGAGGTTATTCTGGGGATCAATGCCCCCGACCCAGTCCACACCGCCTCCCATGGATCAGGGCCTGATCAACCAGGCTGTTTTCTGCTGGCCCCATAGTCCAAATACAAACCACAGCCCAGCTGATCCCCCACTGACTTTAGGATCTGTCCAGTCCCCTTGAAGGCAGCCAGGGGCCTATTTGGGAATTTCCCCCCTTTTCTTGGTAGGGGCTGTTTGAACAGTCTTGGGCCCCCCGGGCACTTATGGTGTTTTTTTCCGGTGTACCAATGGTGCCCCTACTTTTAATTGGGGGGTTTTTTTTCCTCACTGCCCATCTTTTGCTTTCTAAGAGTGATTTCTGTGTGCGATTCAGGACCTTCATTCTGGGTTTTCCTGCTTCCAACGAGTACAAATCAAATTCTTTCCAAGCGTTCCCGTATTCAGGTACTTTATAGAACTTTTACATCAGTAAAGATTCCTGTACACCTTTTAAATCTGCAATTTCCCTCTTTTAAAGGAGATGTTAATGTACAAGATTAGCCTAGAGAGAACAATATTTGAAAACATCATCATTGGGTCGTTTTGAACTTCTCATTATCCTCCTATCATTTCTTTGCACTTGTGATCGTGGCACTGTTGTCCTTGAAAGTGAGATCCTCAGACATTACTACTCCCAGGGCCCTTACATTTTTTTTCCACTCTATTGTATGGCCAGAGTTTTCCATAATGGAGCAGTTGGAATTTGTCCTCATTGAATATCATATTGTTTTTCCGATGCCCATTGGAAAACTTGATTTATATCTTCTTGGAGGTTAACCGTGTCCTCAATAGATGACAGCCTCATGCAGATCCTAGTATCGTCTGCAAAGGATGATACGGTGCTGTGGATTACATCTGTCTATATCTGATATGAGGATGAGGAACAGAATGGGGGTGAGTACTGTACCTTATGGAACAGAGCTCTTCACTATGGCAGCCTCCGATTTAACTCTGATGACCACTACTCTGTGTTGACTGGTTAGGAAGTTGAAGATCCATCTCCCCACTTTGCCAGTTATTCCTTTAGCACGTATTTTGTGCGCTATTACGCCATGATCACACTTGTCAAATGTTTTTGCAAAGTCTGTGTATATTACATCAGCATTCTTCCAGTGCATCCAAGGCCATATCATAGTTCATCCTAACGAAATGACAGACACTGGCAGGCAGAATAGAGAGACCAATGAAACCATTCTAAAACCTGCAGCTGTGATGGACTACACCCTCAATATGCATTCAGTGGACCCAAATGTGACATGCAGATTGGTTTGCTAATTGTGTTTGAAAGAGTTTTTTAGTGGTACATAAAACTCATTTTCCATCTTCTGGACATTTCCATGCTCAATGCTTATACAGTGGACCTTCAGTTAACAACATTAATCCGTTCCAGAGAGCTTGTCTTTAACAGATTCTGTCGTTATCTGAATTAATTTTCCACATAAGAAATAATGGAAATTCAATTAATCCTTTCCAGACACCCAAAAGTATTAAACAAATTTTTTTACATGAAATATACATATCCCTACAAAAAACAATGAGACATGCAGAAAAAAATACATAAATAAATACTAAAATGACACTTACCTTATTGAAGAGTACTGATGAGTGATGAGACACTTTCTTGAACACACTGGGATTTTCAGAGTGATACACAAGTAAAGGCATCACTTTGCAATCCCCACTAGCATTACAACAAAACATGAGAGTTAGCTTGTCTTTAATAGGCTTGTGTCCTCGGAGTGTCTTTTCCTCCTGAGTAATGTAGGTCCTGTTTAGCATTTTCTTCCAGAACAGGCCTGTTTCATCACAATTGAACACTTATTGGGGGTTGGAATTTTTCAGCCTCATCATGCCTTATCACACTGTGTATGCCACTACAATTCTTAAATCTCTCAAACCAACCTTTGCTGGCCTTAAATTCACCAATATGAGCGCTAGTTCCAGGCATTTTTTTCTGTTCACCTGGGTGTTAGTCAACTGGTGTGGGTCGCATCCTGGGGGACAAGATTAAGGACCCCAATGATGCACTGGCTTAATTGGGTTATCCTGGGTGGTTAACCCTCTGGGGTTAATTGTTTCTCATTGATCCACACCAACAACAGTCTCTCCACATCTTATAGTAGTAGTACGTATTTGCGATCTCTGTTTTTGTAACCATATTTGCACCATTGTCAACAACAGCTTCCTTTATTGCCTTTTTGTTGGCCAAGATAGTAGCGATGGTTGTATGGGTTTGTTATACAACCTGGCCAGCTCTGAGACACACACTCCACTTTCGTATTTTGCGATGATCTCTTTCTGGAATTCAATAGTATTTTCTCACCCTCTTTACCACAGGGCTGGCACTAGAAGCTTTCTTTGGACCCATGGTGGCTTAAATTTAGCAGTTACAAAGCACTAAAAACAATGGAATAATACAAAAAGTATTGCATGTACACAAGGAATCGTCCTCACTGACTTGCAAACAATGGCACACTGGCCATACATGGAGTGGCTGGACAACTTAGGCCACGCAGACACGTTCGGGACGAAGGACTTTAACCGAGTTCTTTGTCCCTTAACAGCCAATATTTTGACGCATAAACATGTCATTATCCTATTTTTAAGTTATCCGATGATGTCGTTAACTGAGGGTCCACTCTAATATGTATAAGATGAGGACCAGAAACAAACCACCATATGGTGAATTTTGTTTGTCTGTCATCAGACAAATAATATTCAAGTACCAAGTAACAACACCTGCAATAGAAAACCGCCCACCAAATTATCAACAATTACCTTCTCATCTGAGCCCTGGTGATCACTTCCTAACAAACTGCCTGCTACTGCTTCCAAGAAAAAGACTCAGAAGAGGTGTTTGTTTGTGCACATGCAAAAAAAATGCCCACAACAATGCAGAGACACTCATTTTTTTGTGTAAGGAGTGTAAAACACCACTGTGCATGACACCATGTCTTAAAGACTTCCACAGGGTGCAGCACTTCTAGGAACATGTCAAGTGATTCTGTGTGTGTATGTATATATATATCTTTCTTTCTTTCTTTCAACACACCAGCCGTATCCCGCCGAGGCAGGGTGGCCCAAAAGGAAAAACGAAAGTTTCTCCTTTTACATTTAGTAATATATACAGGAAAAGGGGTTACTAGCCCCTTGCTCTTGGCATTTTAGTCGCCTCTTACAACACGCATAGCTTACGGAGGAAGAATTCTGTTCCACTTCCCCAAGGAGATAAGAGGAAATAAACAAGAACAAGAACTAGAAAGAAAATAGAAGAAAACCCAGAGGGGTGTGTATATATATGCTTGTACATGTATGTGTAGTGTGACCTAAGTGTAAGTAGAAGTAGCAAGACGTACCTGAAATCTTGCATGTTTACGAGACAGAAAAAAGACACAAGCAATCCTACCATCATGTAAAACAATGTTACAAAAAATGCGATTCTAAAAGCTTAGAGATCTCCAGTGAATACTAGAAAGGACTGCCCTTCTAGCATCCAGCCTGTTACTGGGGTTTTCGTAACAAGTAGTCAGTATCCTTGTCCAATTATCCATTAAAATTCAGTATGGTTCAATAGTGCTTTAGGATTATAACTGGTAGGCTACTAACTAGAGAAATTAAAATTTAATAAATTTATTAAGTAGTAAGTTGTCTAGAGGTATATTATCAAATTAAATTAATTGCAGCAATCAAAATAAAATCAATCTCTCGAGTTCAATATTATTGTGCTGAAAGCACATATCACATTTATAATTCTTAAGTACCGTCAGGTACATTAACATTTAATAAGATATTACAAATATGTACAAGAGTGTGTATGCGTGTAAGTGCTCTTAAGTAGTTAGCTATGTCTCAAGACTCGAATAAGACTTAAACAAGTGACTGACAAAGTCCTCAAATAAACTAACTTCTTGACCGACTGGCAACCCGAACAGTCTGCTTGAACAACAAAGAATGCTAAGCCCCAATAGCAATACAATATCAAGCGACTGCAACACAGAATCAGAACAAGGAGATAATATAACGACACTAAGTAGGGACCATCTGCAGATCCTCCACAAAATTACAAAATCCCATAATACTGAATCTACGTTCAGCATAGGAAAACTTTTGACTGTGACAATACACAGGAACCAGTACAAATTAGGTCAGAAGCTATAGCTCGGGACCCGAGATGTTTCAAGTGTCTAAGTGACACACAACCTCAGTACAACGTCGAAAATCACTAAGTCTATACAATGTTCTGTGAACAGAGTTTTTACAGAACTAACAAGAATAATGAGACAGACAATCCCGTCCAACCAGCAAGCGAGTCTAAGCAGACTGACTACTTCCGAGAGGTGGGGGACACCCCCCCCCCCTCGATCACGTGGGTAGCTACGTGGACAACTGCAGCTCAGAAGCCGGGAGTATAACGACGACAAGCGATAATTACAGTAGTCTGACAATCAAGACTAACTGAGCACATTTTATATACATCCTAACAACATAAGCTATGTCAAATAACAATATAAGGCAATACATTTGCGATTTAGCTATTATCGCAAATATAAGCAATATAAAATTAAATGAAAAGGTAATATACATTACATATATACATAATAATCATTGTAACCCCTTCAGGGTTGCAACACCCCCCCCCAACACGACAGAGGGTCGCACTAGGAGTTGCATTAATGTCTTTCACATTATTACTGATTACTCATATCAATACAATTTAAAATAAACATTTAAACGGTCTCTCTTGTGCCAAGCACCTCTACAATTTCACAGCGTCCGTCATAGATATCCCCCCTAGTACTAGGGCAGTACACAGTATCGATTCTATACTCGTGGTTATGTAATCATGTAGAGACAGGTAGGGGGCGAGGAGGGCACGTTGAGGCTGTCATAGTAGAGGAGACTGCATTCCACTTTAACCCCTTTGAGGTTTTCGTCGTATAGTACGTCTTCCGGTAGGGGTTTTTGACGTACTAGTACCTAAATTCAGCGGCCTCAAATCTAGGGGGAGAAAGCGGGTAGGCCTTCATATGAAAGAATGGGTCTTGTGGTCAGTGTGCACAGTCTAAAAAAAATCCTGCAGACACGTGCATAATGAAAAAAAAAAAAATTTTTGCCCTTTTTTTTTTGAATAAATCAGCGACTTTGCTGTCAGTGGACCCCGAAAAACGAGGGCATACAAGCGTTTTTTTTCCCGCATACCGTTATTTTTTCGAAAAATTTTTCCCGCGCATCCCGTTTAAAAAACCCCCTTACCGATTTCGCCGGAACGCGCCAATTGCCCTCAGCCAGCCTACATGTCCCCCCCCATTGTTTCCACCCAGCCTCCGGGGGTAACACCCAAAGCATCCTCGGAATATTTCGTATTTTACAGTTTTTCGGTGTGTTTCGGGAAAATAAGTGCCAGGGGCCCCCAAAAAGAAAGCTTCTATCCCAACCCCTACACCTCAAGGGTAAAATTACATAGAAATGAAGAAAGAGATAATTGATAATATGAAAGTGGAGTGCGTATAGCCGACCTAGTCAAGCTGTACAAAAAACCCCCAATCAACCATGTACTATTGTGGGCACCAGAAAGAAAATCAAGGAAGCTGTTTTCCCAAAAGGTTAAACTGTTTTTTCGAAACAAAGTGAAAGTGAGGGAAAGATTTGAGAGCTTTTTTGGTGTGGAAAAATGAAAAAACAGTAGGGAGATGCATCTCTCAAGCGATCATATGTGAAAAGGCTGGGAAAGTTGCATGAGGATTTAATTAAAAAAATGCCTGCAATAGTGATGAGTGGGGGTTTTTAAGGCCCAGAAAAAGGTTGGTTTGAGAGATTTTAAAAACGTAGGGCATCCATAGTGTGAAAAGGCATGGTGAGGCTGCCATTTTCGGACACAAAGCGGCTGAAAAATATGTGCAGGAATTTCAAGGAGTACTAGAAATAAAGGACTGAAACCTGAAAAAGGTTTTTTAATTGTATAAAAACAGGCCTTTTTTTGGAAAAAAAATGCAAGCAGGACCTACATTATCGGGGGGAAAAGGCACTCCCGGGACAAAGCCTAGAAAAAAGGCTTACTTTGTTGAGTGTCCCAATGCACGGGTGTTTTGCAAAGTGAACCCTTTATTAGTGTACACTCTGAAACTCCAGAGCGTTCAGGCAAAGAATGTCCTCAAGGATATTTGGGGTGTGTGGAGGGCAAACAGTAAGGGATGGTCCTAGGGGGAATTTTTCTATAAAGGTTCACCAGCTTTTTTCCCCCAATGTGAAAAAAAAACCCAACTGAAAAGAAATTAGAACTTAAGTGCCCCCTGGTGTTTTGCAATGCCCCCGGTCATTTCAGATGGCAGAGCGACTTTATGGGGCATGAGCTTCATTAAGGTGAAGTTTTTGCCCCCTAATACCACCCTCTCCTCGCCATGGACCAGCAGTTTTGCAAACTTTAAGAAACTGTACACAAAAGCTTGTTTGGGAAAGGTGCTTTGTAATGACCCCAGAAACTCAACTGACTCTAAGAGATTTTGGGAGATCACTTTAATATCCTCATTGGTAAACCTTTTAGGTAAGGCTTGGGGAAGTGAAAGAGGACCTTGAAAATTGCTTGGAAGAAAAATGTGGCCAGAATGTGTAGAAAAAGGGGGTTTTTAAGGGGTTTTAGGAACCCCGAGAAAACCTGTGCCAGTAGGAATCCATTGTGGCTTGGGAAAATCCTTGGGGTTGGGTTAGTGGGGAGGATGTGGGAAAAGTTGGTGGGGGAGGACAATGAAGAACAACACTGATGAGCTGAATTTGATCAAATTCAAGAGCAAGAGGCCGACCCGGGGAAACTGGGTTTAGAGGAGGGGAGAGAGAAATTGAGAAGTTGCCTACTCAAAGATAAGGAAAAACTTGCTAAGTGGCTTAAGTGCAAACCTTTATGGGTTTAAAATCACCCAACAGCTTTTCAAGCCGTGCTGGTGATTATTACACTGACATGTTTTGAAACACTTTAGGCAATCATAAAGGAACGAGAGGTACAGGCCCCTATGGGAAAATATCTTGTGCGAAAGAAGTCCCGTGTCTGAAGTGGCCCTAGTGGCATTAAAAAAAGAAGGGAAGTTCCCCAGAAAAGGGCTTACTACCTCAAGTCCTAAGGGAAAGGGGGATTCCCTTCTAAAAGTAAAAAGATAATGCTCTCCCCTCCTCCCTTTCCATCAATCATCCCCAGATCTTCAATAAAAGAAAGTGTCATTTAATTGTGCATGCCTTTTTCAGTTTGTGTGTATTAAAATTAACATTTCATTTTGGAAAAAAAAATTTTTTTTCATACTTTTGGGCGTCTTGCACGGATTAATTTATTTCCATTATTTCTTATGGGGAAAATTCATTCGCATAACGATTATTTCGCATAACAATTATCCCTCCCCGCACGGATTAAAATCGTTAACCGGGGGTCCACTGTATTTTCGTATGGTATTTATTGTTGTATTCTAGTTTTCTTGGTCTCATTTTATAGAATGGAAGACATATTACAGAAATAGAGATGATTTTGACTGGTTTTACAAAGAAAGGTGCCTTGAATTGAGCTCAAAGTAGGCAGAAAGTTCGATTTTTCCCAAAAACTTCAAAAGTAAACAAATCGTGCCAAGCGTGCAATACACGTCAACTGGGAGTCTAATATTCTTTCACAAGTGCACCTATAATATTTATACCATTTTTTACACTAATGCAGTGTCTGCATAACAGTAAATTTCTTATATTTTTTGTAAAAATAAAAATTCAAAGTGGAGAGCAAAAGAATATAAGAGGGGCCTTGAGACGGGGAATAATGACTAGAGGAAATGTCATTTTAGTCCCAGGATGTCTTTCTTGTTTATTCTGGACCCTATTCCGAAATTGGCATCTTTTGAAATTTGTGTGAAATTGGCAAAATTGCTAAATTCTGACCACTGAAACTGGATATTGAATTTCATAAATGAGTGGTTTCTTACACCCATTCGATAGAAAAAATGGGTTCTAGCGAAATATTCATGTTTTTTGTCGACTAGTAAAAGTGAAATTGGCCGAAAATGGGGCTCAAAGTGGGCAAAATCGCCGATGCGAAAATATCGCCGAGCCCGCTAACTTTGCAAAGAGCAAAAATTCCGTAAGTTTTCCATCAAATTTAAACTTTTGGTGTCTTTATGATCGGGAAAAGATTCTCTATCTTTTCAAAAGAAAAAAAATTTATTTTTTTTTTTTTAAATTTGGCCGACCTGAGAACGAGTTTCGGAGGGGGGGCCTTGTCGACCCTCAAAGGGTTAAGTAGTGGTTGTGGAATGCGAGGCAGTATGAACATTGAGTATGAAACAGCTTAAGGTGTGTAGTGAGGGGGGGTCTGCGGCAGGACAGTGTTGCGTCACGCAGTACATCACCCGCACCACACTACTCATCAACACTCAGCTTGTCTCCTCTTCCACAACATTATGTGAATATATAATATAATAATTAAATGACTGAGTATATAGTTAACATGGGCTGGAGGGATTAAGTTACTTTACTGAATTTGACTTTAGCAAGAAAACAAAAGGTATTTGGGCATAAAATTTACGTAAATTTTAAATGGGGAAGTGCCCAAATACTCGTCAAAATTGTTCAAGGACACCACAAGAGCTATAGATAATTTTTCTGGTGTTCGTTTGGCTTAGATAAATTTAGTAACATATAGGATGGAGAATATCAGTGGATGTTGACTGTTGGAGCAGCACAGCGCCCCCCTGCATAAACACTCGCATCTATATGTAAAAAGATGGAAAGATTAAAAAATTAGGACTCTTCAACACAGGAGCAGAGGATAGCAAGCGCTTAAACCCTTTTGAACGAGTCTGAACAAATCTCTAGTCCAGGTGAAACTGAAACTTTGCTACTAGAGCTTCATAGTGAGAGGTGTAGGTGGAGGTGAGTGCGCTGGCTTGCCTGTCACTTGACACACGTGGCAACTTTCGCACATGATCAGCTACTTTTTCCCCTCATTTTTGGGCCCAAGTAAAATGTTTTGCCAGTTTCCCGAGTGTCTTCTTGACACCCAAAGCCCTCCTATGGGACTATTGTGAGCAAAATCAATGGCTTTTTTAAAAATGTAACTGGTAACACTGCTAGATGTTTGACTGTGGTGGAAACACTATCAGCTGACAACTTACATGTATTTTTCTCCATCATACTACCATTACTATAATAGTAACAATTATCGAGATCCTTTGCTTAAACTCTCAGTAACTGCTATATCTCTCAGTCTTTCCAGGGGACTGATCAACAAACTGATCCTTGATTAAATCATCATGAGTTAGAAATTTAACTTTCAGTTGTGTCCTGACTAGGTTGATGACCGGGGGGGGAGTCAGTGTTAATGACCTGGGTGCAGAGCATCACTAAAAAACATATTCAACCCCCAAATCATTGTCATCAACTAACTCAACGTAGAAAAGGATGGTTGTTGAATCTTTGACATGCTCTAGTAATTGCGCTGAGAGGAAATAAAATAGGCTTCTCTTTTACAAGCTTCAATGGCATAATTATCTTCAGTGTTATATCACTCACAAGTGGTTCTTTACATATACTAGCATTGAAGGATATCGTTCCCTATCAACAAGTCCACTGCCCTGATGGGAAATACACCACTGGATATACCCACTGAAATAAAACCCAGTATAATAGCTTGTTTCAATATAAACTTTGTGCAGAGGCACTTTTATAACAGCCCCCCCCATAGGCTTTCTAACAATAATCTATCTTGCAATAGGTATCGTCAGTTATGGACAGTACATCTTTCTCTTAAAAAAGTGAGAAAAATTTGCCAGTGTCTCTGAAAGAAATTATCTCAGTTAGATGTGATTCGTCAAATCCTATTCTGCCTCTCGAAAAGTAAGGAACTCATCGCTGAACGAATCTTTTCGTCAGATACACTTTCTGACGCTAGTCATCTGTCCTGAGAAATATTATCTAAAACAGTGGGAAATGAGAGGAATTGCTAGGTTTTTGGTTTGCCTTTGTTGCTGGGAAAGAGGATACGACTTGAGTGGGGGCGCCAGCCGAAACGACTGTTTCTCGTATCTCTTTCTAATTTATGGGCAATACTCTTAGCATGTCCTTTTCTGTTAAAATAGGTACATTTAACTTTCTTCTTCTCGATACCAGATTTCTGTCTAGCCACAGAGACAGATTCAGGATTGTGAGTTTCCTGGTAAAGGTACGAGAAGTTACAGTAGCAGGTAATCAGGCCGGCAATGAGCAGCTGATTTAGGTTGCCAACTTCTGGAAATTTTTAGTTACCTTGTTTCTCTGTGTTTTAGTACGTACAAGTTTGTGAGAAATTTCGTAATTGTCTGCTAATGCTGCAGTTTCCAGAATTATCCGAGGTAGTATGATCGATCAGATATTCTTGTATGTCAGCAGACATACAGTTGTTAAACTCTTCGTGTAGTAACATGAACAAGACTGTCGTAGTTGTTACATTTAGCAGCTCTACACCACCTCTCAAATGCAACTTTTTCTCACGAGCAAACTCTACACAAGTTTGATCTTGTCGTCGTTGTAACGTACGAAATGCTCTTTGATAATTACAGGTAACAAGTTATATGTCTCTAGAATAGTTTGTTTGCAGCATCATAACTAATGTACTTGGAAAATGGCAAAGCTGCAGAACACGTTTGAGTCTTCCCGTCAATGCTGTATGCAGCAATGTTGCCCAGTGCTTACGTGGCCAGTTCATAGCACGTGCCTGGTTCTCAAACACATCAAAATATGTGTCTAAGTCACTTTCAAAAAACTTAGGAAACCCTGGATGCAGCTTTTTTGCACATTAAATGTGTCCTGTGATCTATCAGTCTGTTGTCTTAACAGAAAGAACATTTTCTCTTTGGAAATCTTCTTCGTTCAATCTCCTCTGTGCCTCTACTTGTGCAGTCTGCAACATAATGAGGCGTTCAAACTCTCAAACTGTTCCTGAGAGATAGGACCAGTGGGTAATGGAGGAGTAGGGAAATTAACATGGTCTGGACGGTCCTTAGGTCGGACACTTTGGGCCAGCCGTCTCTTGAGTGTCTGATCTGGTCTAGGATAAGTAAATACAGGTGTAGTATACACTGTACTAGCGTGAGGCTGTGTCATCCAACCCGCTACACCTGTACTATAGTGTCAGTGAGGCGGGAAGGTGTGAGCGAGAACTGAGCTACACTAGCTCAGACCCCAGGCTCACTTCTGCCTTAGTTGCTCTTTCTTCATCAAATAGAGTATACTTCCTAATTGTGACACTAGGCTTTCTGAATCTGAATCATAATCAGACATCTCTGTATGAGCAGGAAACAATATCTTTAATTAATGCTCTGACAGTTCTGCGGTGTAATTCCTGTTTACGTCCCCACCCAGATATTTGGCTACTTGCCAACACGTCTGAAGTTTTAATGTACTTAACTCAGACAAAGTCAGAGATCAATTAACTGTTTCACTTTGGCATACATCACAAAAATAATTGTACTACAAGAGAGTGATTATTGGAAACAATAATCCTAATAGGAATTTTAGTGTTGGTTGTCTTAGAGCTAGAACTCATAAAACAGTATTTCATCTCCTTGGATCAAGAGACTCAGTCAGGTACATACATCCACCTGGAATGTTGTACAAGACTAAACTCAAAGTCTTCAGATTAGGAAAGTACTCCCAAATGTTTGATCATAGAGTTACTAGTATGTCAAACTGGACAATTTTCTCCAACACTTGGATCAAGAGCCTCCCGGACAGGCCCCCATTTGTTACAAAAAACGCGATTCTAAAAATTAGAGATCTCCAGTGAATACTTTGAAAAGGGCTGCCCTTCTAGCATCCAGCTGTTACTGGGTTTTCGTAACAAGTATCAGTATCCTTGTCCAATTACCATTAAAATTCAAATATGGTTCAATAGTGCTTTAGGATTATAACTGGTAGGCTACTAACTAGAGAAATTAAAATTAATAAATTTATTAAGTAGTAAGTTGTCTAGAGGTATATTTTTCAAATTAAATTAATTCAGCAATCAAAATAAAAACAATCTCTCGAGTTCAATATTATTGTGCTGAAAGCACATATCACATTTATAATTCTTAAGTACTGTCAGGTAAATTACATTTAATAAGATATTACAAATATGTACAAGATGTGTATGCGTGTAAGTGCTCTTAAGTAGTTAGCTATGTCTCAAAAACTCGAATAAGACTTAACAAGTGACTGACAAAGTCCTCAAATAAACTAACTTCTTGACCGACTGGCAACCCGAACAGTCTCTTGAACAACAAAGAATGCTAAGCCCAATAGCAATACAATATCAAGCGACTGCGACCACAGAATCAGGAACAAGGAGATAATATAACGACACTAAGTAGGGACCATCTGCAGATCCTCCACAAAAGTTACAAAACTCCCATAATATGAATTACGTTCAGCATAGGAAAACTGTGACTGTGCAATACAAAAGGAACAGTACAAAATTAGGTCAGAAGCTATAGCTCGGGACTGAGATGTTCAGAGTGTCTAAGCGACACACAACCTCCCGTACAACGTCGAAAATCACTAAGTCTATACAATGTTCTGTGAAAAGAGTTCTACAGAACTAACAAGAATAATGAGACAGACAATCTGTCCAACCAGCAAGCGAGTCTAGAGCAGACTGACTACTTCAGAGAGGTGAGGGCACCCCCCCTCAATACGTGATAGCTACGTGGACAACTGCAGCTCAGAAGCTGGCAGTTAACGAGCGACAAGCGATAATTACAGTAGTTTGACAATCAAGACTAACTGAGCACATTTTATACATCCTAACAACATAAGCTACGTCAAATAACAATATAAGGGAATACATTTGCGATTTAGCTATTATCGCAAATATAAGCAATATAAAATTAAATGAAAAGGTAATATACATTACATATATACATAATAATTTATTGTAACCCATTCAGGGGTTGCAACAACAACTACAGGCTTTCGTTTTACACTCACTTGGCAGGACAGTAGTACCCCCCGGGCGGTTTGCTGTCTACCAACCTACTACCTATAATATATATATATATATATATTATATATATAATATATAATTTTAGGTAGTAGGTTGGTAGACAGCAACCGCCCAGGGAGGTACTACCGTCCTGCCAAGTGAGTATACCACCAGAAACATCTTCTAATTCGTCTACTGAAGTTGAAAACGAAGCAACACTACCTTCCTCTACTCCACCACGCCTTCTCTACTTAGCTCACGTCGATTACCTGGAACACCATGGGTTAAACACAAAGGACTCATATTCTACACCACGAGGCTATACCCTGCAAGCATGACTCGCCTAGAACTCATCCAACATCTCCAAGACAACACTGTATCGTACCAAAGCGAAGAAAGACCATTCCCTACCTACAACCAGATACTCCACCAACTCCAAACCAACGAATACTACTACAGCTCTCCCATAAGTGTGATACAACTCTCTCGAAAACAATTTACCACACTGATAAACGGTTTAAGACCATAACCAATCATCCTGCTTGCTGCCTTCTGACACTCCCAGCTCCTGCCGCTGCCTTCGCCATCCTCTCCTAGTGAGCCAAGCAATGACATCAGTCAAGCCTCTCTATCTACGTCTCCAGTACTTTTGTACCACATGTCCCAAAGTGGTTGGGCCACTTGCCTTGATTCCTCCTCTTCCCCTCCTCACCATCCTTTTCCAGTTATTTCCATCCTTCCTTATCCTTCTTCCTTCCCATCTTACGACAGCTCTCGTCGTCCTCGATTCGATTCGATTCGAATGTAAAACGAAAGCCTGTAATTGTTTTGCATGATGGTAGGATTGCTGGTGTCCTTTTTTCTGTCTCATGAACATGCAAGATTTCAGGTACGTCTTGCTACTTCTACTTACACTTAGGTCACACAACACATACATGTACAAGCGTATATATTGATAAATTAGACACAAGTGCAACTCTTGGGTATCTTTATTGAGGAAACGTTTCGCCACACAGTGGCTTCATCAGTCCATACAAAGGAGAAACTTGAAGAACAGGAGGATGAAGCCACTGTGTGGCGAAACGTTTCCTCAATAAAGATACCCAAGAGTTGCACTTGTGTCTAATTTATCAACATGTCGGTCCTCTGAACCATTCATCTACAAGCGTATATATACATTCCCCTCTGGGTTTTCTTCTATTTTCTTTCTAGTTCTTGTTCTTGTTTATTTCCTCTTATCTCCATGGGGAAGTGGAACAGAATTCTTCCTCCGTAAGCCATGCATGTTATAAGAGGCGACTAAAATGCTGGGAGCAAGGGGCTAGTAACCCCTTCTCCTGTATATATTACTAAATTTGAAAGGAGAAACTTTCGTTTTTCCTTTTGGGCCACCCCGCCTCGGTGGGATATGGCCAGTGTGTTGAAAGAAAAGAAAGAAAGATATATATATATATATATATATATATATATATATATATATATTATATATACAGTGGTCCCCCGGTTCGCGAAGTCAGCGGTAACAGATAAATCTGGTATCCGAAGTGTTATATCGCAAAAAAATTGCCCCGGTTCCCGTAACAAAACCCAGTACGCAATACGATTCATACGAGGCCTGTCCACATGTGGCCTGAATTGCCCCATGTGTGCCAGTGTTTACAAGCCAGCCAGTGCGCGCGCATCTAAGGATACATTCGGTACATTCCATATTATCCATATTATCACTGTTTCTGGTGCTTGTTTCTGCAAAATAAGTCATCACCATGGGCCCCAAGAAAGCTTCTAGTGCCAGCCCTTCGAGACCAAGGGTGTAATGCATTAAT
>NC_069409.1:48344361-48421861 GCF_026875155.1 Cherax quadricarinatus
TTTTCTCTTACTTTATTATTATTACTATATTTATTATTATTATAATAATTATTATTATTATTTTAATTATTTTAGTAGTAGTAGTACGTACGTGGGGAGGGGCTCTTGATCTAGAAAATTGAATCTGAGTTTCAGTCTTTAATTAAGCCTGAATACTTTCCATCCCCTCCCCTAAGTGCTTCCCTCATTACAATAATAGTAATAATAATAATAATAATAATAATAATAATAATAATAATATATAAAATATAATACGTATAATAATAATGATAATAATGTACTATAATAATAATTATAATAATAGATGGCTTTGAATGGCCATCACTAGATGGCAGTGAACACCACAACAATGTGGGAGCGGTTATGGCCGCCTCCACTTGTCACTAATGACATATTTTATTCATTCTAGAATACAGTGGATCCTCGACCAACGAGGGCATTGACTAATGATAAAATCGGGCAACGATGCGTTTTTGCGTAAAAATATTGGCTCGGCCAACAATGAAAAACTCAGGTAAGGACATTTGTCCCGAATGCGTCCACCTGTCCCTCCAGCCTGAGCGCCTCAGATGCCCTGCCTTCAGCTAGTGTGCCATTGTTTACAAGCCAGGGTGGATGGTTTCACGCATATATGCAATATATTTTGTATTATTCCATTGCTTTTAGTGCTTGTAACTGCTAAATAAGCCACCATGGGCCCAAAGAAAAGCTTCTACTGCCAACCCTGTGGTAAAAAGGGTGAGAAATACTATTGAAATACTATTGTACCCGGTCAGCTGCTACTGTTGCTGCACCACCGTCAGCTGCTGCTGTACCACCATCAGCTGCTGCTGTTGTTGAACCACCGTCAGCTGTTGCTGTTGCTGTACGCCATCAGCTGCTGCTGTACCATGGTCAGCTACTGCACCACTGTCAGCTGCTGCTGTACCACTGTCAGCTGCTGCTGTACCACTGTCAGCTGCTGCTGTACCACTGTCAGCTGCTGCTGCACCACCATCAGCTGCTGCTGCGCCACCATCAGCTGCTGCTGTACTGCGGTCAGCTGCTGCTGCTGCAACCACCGTCAGCTGTACTACTCGAAGATGTGTGGGGAGAGTGTTGTTGGTGTGGCTTAACAAGAAACAATTACTGAGAAACAATTAACCCCAGAGGGTTAGCCACCCAGGATAACCCAAGAAAGTCAGTGCATCATCAAGGACTGTCTAACTTATTTCCACTGGGGTCCTTAATCTTGTCCCCAGGATGCAACCCACACCAGGCGACTAACACCCAGGTGAAGGAAAATATGACTGGAACTAGTTCTCATATTGGTGAATTTAAGGCCAGCAAAGGTTTAGTTTGAGAGATTAAGAATTGTAGTGGCATACACAGTGTGATAAGGCATGGCAAGCTGAAAATTCCAACTCCAACAAGTGTTCAATTGTGATGAAACGGGGCCGGGTTCTGGAAAAAATGCCAAACAGGCCCTTTCATTACTCGGAGGAAAAGGCACTCCCAGGACACAAGCCATGATGACAGGCTAACTCTCATGTTTTGTTGTAATGCTAGTGGGGATTGCAAAGCGAAGCCTTTACTCTGTATCACTCTGAAAATCCCAGTGTGTTCAAGGAAAACAGTGTATCACCCCATCAATACCCCTTCAATAAAGGTAAGTGTCATTTTAGTATTTTAGTATTTTTTGTGCATGTCTCATTGTTTTCTTTGTAGGGAAATGTATATTTCATTTTAAAAAGAATTATTTTTTAATACTTTTGGCTGTCGGAATGGATTAACTGGATTTCCATTATTCTTATGGGGAAAATTAATTCGGCTAACGATAAATTCAGCAAAGGGACAAGCTCTCTGGAATGGATTAAAATCTTTGGGGTCGAGGGTCCACTGTATACATTAGGTTTCTAGTTACTTACATTGTTTATTATGTATACTAGATCAATTCTGATAGATAAATAAGCTGTAGAGTTGATATTAGCATCATATTGAAGGAGTATTTTGTCCTGTATCCAAACAATAAACTCTCCTCTGCTGCTGGCACCACTACGTAGCCACATAGTAATGACATACTTTATTCATTCTAGAGTATAACTCGGGTTTCTATCTATTTATATTGTTTATTTTGTCATAAATTTGATCAATTGTGATAGATAAATAAGCGCAGAGTTGACATTAGCATTATAATGAAGTGTATTTTTCCTGCCCTTGAGAGCAGGAATTTAATGGCTTTTCAATTAATTTAAATGAGGAAAATTGACTCAGCATACAAACAAATCAGGATACGAACAAGGTCATGGAATGGATTAAGCTCATAAGCTGAGGTTCCACTGTATACAGAAAATTGGGAAGAATGGTTTAAAAAATCTCAAAAAATTGCCCTGTAATGGGAAAAAATATGAGTCATGCCACTATATATAAACTGTATATTACACATCATTACAGTTAGTAATGCAGTTACTGTATTAATATGAAAAAAGAAATATGAAATTATGAGAAAAGAAACAGTTGTAAATAGGCCCCTCTAAATACAGGAACTTAGAACATAATGGAAACTGATCACTGACATGGAATTAACAAGATGGTTTCTCAACTACTCTAACATTACTTACCATAATTTTAGAATCTCAGTAAACATTATTAACAATAAGAAGTGAGGTCTTGTAAAATGAAACATATCCATGACAGCTAGAGGAGGGGAAAAGTTTACTGGGTAGAGAAGTAGCCATTAATTTTCAAGATACATAAGCCTTAATTACAGCACTATGTATAAAATATTCTACAAAAATATGAGCACAATGGCCACATTTTCTTAAATGTGGTTCTAACATTAATGTTTGAATTCTAAGAAAAGAAAAAAAAGTAGTGCTGCATAAAGTCTAGTAAATGCAATGATCATGTCTGAAAAAAAAATTCTGACTGGAGGACTATGCCAAAATTTGATGGGTACCATATGCCCACTCACTCTCCATACTACCAAACTGTACATCAGCAAAAAAAAAAAAAAAACAAAACACTTACCAATCAAGGAACTACTTGCATTTACACTAAGATTTAGCCATATTTTTATTTCTTGAAAATATGTGATAAATACTGTAAACAGACCAGCCGGGCTGTGGCTCGTACGTTGTTTGCATGCAGCCAGCAGCAACAGCCTAGTTGATCAGGCTCTGATCCACCAGGAGGCCTGGTCACAGACCGGGCCGCGGGGGCGTTGACCCCCGGAACTCTCTCCAGGTAAACTCCAGTACTATGTGTGACAGAAAAAATACTGCACATGATAGCACTTTAATCAAAATTTTCATACTTGCCATAAGGTCACGGATGTCTTTTGTTCAGCCTCAGTCATCTGTATTGTCATAGCTGTGGATGCATACACACAACAGCCGGCAACTGCGGCCTGTCAGCATAGAAGATGGTTTCAGTTGACTCAGAAGGTGGTGCAGATACTCCAGAGGCTGTCAAAATTTCAGCTTTTGTTGTCTGTCCCTCTAATTTGTCAGTGGATGAACTAGTTGACTGGTCAGCCCTACTTTCCAATTTCTTAAGTGATTCCACAGACTGTAAAATAATAAAATGGCATCAAGACCAATGTAGTGTGCATTAAAACTCAACAAAACAGCATTTACTTATACAAGTACATTTTCATAGAAAATGAAGTGGCATGTCTCTAAATGCAAAGTAAACTTCATATACGACAAGGGACTGTAAAATCCACACCTAATCTGTTGTAATATACATGTTTACTTAAGATGTCCTCCAATCATATACAAGCTTCACTGTTCTTAATTATATGGCATACAATCAAGTTATATTCCTAAAATGTAAACACATACAGCTATAGTGTAGTTTTAAGTAACAAAACCCATATTTGTAATTACCATAACTGAGCAAGTTCTTACATTAAAAGTGGATATAGCATACCTAGAACATTTAAATGCATTTTAATTTCCTTTCTACCAATCACCTTTTTTTGGGGGGACAATGTTTAACACATTTGTCAAATACAGTACTGTAATTTTCACTTTCTTAGGTAGAGAAGAACATAAGAAGGAAGCAGCACTGCAGCAGGCCTACTGGCCCATGCTAGGCCGGTCCAAGTCACCTACTGGCTAAAGCTACTGGCCAAAGCAGTCAGGCACAAGTCACATCCACTCATGTATTTGTCTAACTTATTTTTAAGACTACACAAGATTTTAGTTTGAATGACAGTATTTGGGAGTTTGTTCCACTTGTCCACAACTCTGTTACTAAACCAGTGCATTCCTATATCCTTACTGAATCCAAATTTTTCCAACTTGAAACACTGTTGTGAGTTATCTTGGTTAGATACTTTCAGCATGTTATTTTACATCCCCTATATTTATTCCTGTTTTCCATTTATACACCTCAATCATATTTCTCCTTAATTTTATGTCTTTCTAGAGTGCAGATTCAGGGCCCTCAGTCTTTCCTCATAGAAAAGATTTCTGATACATGGGATCAACTTTGTCATCCTTCTTTATAACTTTCCAATGAATTTATATCCATTCTGTAATACGGTGATCAGAACTGTGCAGCACAATCTAAATGAGTCCTAACCAAAGTATACAGAGTTCAAGAACAACCTGAGGACTCCTGTTATTTATATTTCTGATATGAACCCATGGATTCTGTTTGCTTTACTGCGAACACTAGTGCACTGTGTTGTTTTGGTTATAGATTACTGCTAACTTAGAACTCCTAACTCCTTTTTTGCAATCAGTAATATTAAGATCTACATTATTTAGTTAATATGTTTGGTTTATATTAAACTGCATCTGCCACTTCTCCAACCACTGAATTAGTCTATTCAAATTTTCCTGGAGTACTCTATTGTTCTTATCAGAATGAATTCAACAGCCTATTTTGGTGTCATCGCCAAACTTACTTATGTCGCTATTTATTCCCTCATCTATATCGCTTATGTAAATTGTGAACAACAAAGGGCCCAACACTGACCCCTGTGGAACACTGCTCGTGATGTGCACCCACTCTGATTTCCCCCTATTTATGTAAACACTCTGCTGCCTATCTGTCAATCACACCTCTGTCCAGGAAAAAATTTCTCCTATTCTATGTATCTTAATTTCCTCAATAGCCTCTGATGTGGAACTATCAAAAGCCATATACACAGTATAATGTTGTTGAATTAGACACATGTGCAACTCTTGGGTATCTATTTAAGATTGATGGACTGACCACATCGACTCAAGGCTGAGGGACTGATTACCTCATTCTCCTCCTGTTCTTCAAGTTTCTCCTTTGTATGGACTGATGAAGCCACTGTGTGGCGAAACGTTTCCTCAATGAAGATACCCAAGAGTTGCACATGTGTCTAATTCAACAACATGTCGGTTCTCTGAACCATTCATCTACAACACAGTACAGTGGACCCCCGGTTAACGAACTTTTTTCATTCCAGTAGTATGTTCAGGTGCCAGTACTGACCGAATTTTTTTCCCATAAGGAATATTGTGAAGTAGATTAGTCAATTTCAGACCCTCAAACATACACGTACAAACGCACTTACATAAATACACTTACATAATTGGTCGCATTTGGAGGTGATCGTTAAGCGGGGGTCCACTGTATAATATTCATTACCATGAGCTACCTCCTCAAATACATTAGTGAAAAAAAGTTTGTAAATTTTAAGGCAGGAATGCCCCTTTGTAAAACCAATGCCGAGATCACTAGTCAATTTATGCCTTTCAAGATGGCTACGAATTGCCTCGGCAATTACTGATTTCATAAATATTCCCACTATGGAGTTTAGGATTATTGGTCTATAGTCCAAAGCTAAAGACCTGTCTCCTGCTTTGTAGATAGGTATCACACTGGCCATTTTCCACTTAATTGCACTATACCAGTTTGTAGTGATATGTTAAAAAGATTAGCCAAAGGTTTGCTAAGTTCCTCTTTACATTCCTTTAAAACCCTTGCAAACAGTTCATTAAGGGTTATACTAATGATTACAAATAATGTTTTTATAACATTATAAAAAAAAGAAAAAGAAAAACTATATAAAACTGGGATTTTGAATGTGCATGGATGTAGTGCGGATGATAAGAAAGAAACGATTGCTAATGTTATGAATGAAAAGAAGTTGGATGTCCTAGCTCTAAGCAAAACAAAGCTGAAGGGGGTAGAGGAGTTTCAGTGGGGAGAAATAAATGAGATTAAGTCAGGAGTATCTGTGAGAGTTAAAGCTAAGGAAGGGGTAGCAATAATACTGAAGAATCAGTTATGGAAAAAGAAGAGAGAATATAAATGTATAAATTCAAGGATTATGTGGATTAAAATAAAAGTCAGATGCAAAAAGTGGGTCATAATAAGTGTCCCCCAAAAAGGAGTGTAGAAGAGAGATTTTGGGAGATGTTCAGCAAGTGTGTTGAAACTTTTGAACCAAGTGAGAGAGTAACTGTGGTAGGGGGACCTAAATGCTAATGTAGGAGAAATATTTAGAGAGGGTGTGATAGGTAAGTTTGGGGTACCAGGTGTAAATGATAATGGGGAGCCTTTGATTGAACTTTGTATAATAAGGGGTTTGGTTATGGGTAATACATATTTTAAGATAAAGAGGATAAATGAATACACAAGATATGATGTAGGGCGTAATGACAGCAGTTTGTTGGACTACATACTGGTAGATAAAAGACTGTTGGGTAGACTTCAGGATGTACATGTTTATAGAGGGGCCACAGATATATCAGATCACTT
Organism: Cherax quadricarinatus; assembly: GCF_026875155.1. Classification (NCBI taxonomy): domain Eukaryota; kingdom Metazoa; phylum Arthropoda; class Malacostraca; order Decapoda; family Parastacidae; genus Cherax; species Cherax quadricarinatus. Next base: position 48,351,091 of record NC_069409.1, read on the forward strand.
TTTTAGTTGTAGCTAGTGAGAGCACAAGGTAGATGGGATACAAGGAAAATGAAGCAGTAAGTAAGAGAGGTGAAGGTTTACAAACTAAAGGAGGAGGCATATAGGGTAAGATATAAACAACTATTGGAGGATAGATGGGCAAGTGAGAGTACAGGTCAGCCATCACTAATCTGGCAATCAGTTATCTGGTTCCATCAGTATATCCGGCACTAATTTTCGGCTAGCATAATTTCAAATTTCGTCATTATACTGACTCAAATCATTATACTGTCTCAGATTTCATCATTATATCAGACTCAGAAATTGTGCAGATGTCTGTAAATCCACAGCAGCAAGCCGTGAGGAGAAAGCAGTGATGAAAATGAGGAAGATGTAGCAGAAAGAGTCTCTATTGATAGGTTAATTAAGTGTACTCTAACCTAACCATTCTGTAATCCGGCAAACTCACTAATCCAGCACACTACAGGTCCCAATGATGCCAGATTAGTGATGGCCGACTTGTAAAGGCAATGGGGTAGAAGATGTATGGGGTAAGTTTAAAAATGAAGTGTTAGTGTGTTCTACAGTTTGTGGTTACAGGAAAGTGGGTGAGGGAGGAAGAAGACGATTGGTGGAATGATGATGCAGAGAGAGTAGTAAGAGAGGTTTTTACAAAGTAGAAGTGATGCAAGGAGTACATGGAGAGAAAAAGAGAGGTTAAGAGAATGGTGAAGAAATGTGAAAAGAGCAAATGAGAGAGCGCATATGTTATCAACAAATTTTGTTGAAAATAAGTTATGGAGAGAAGTTGAAGAGGTTGGTGGATGAGTTTGGTACGGCACGTAAAAGAAGAAAATTAAAAAAGAATATAGGAAAGAGTAAGGTGATGAGCATAACAAAAAAATAAGGAAGCGAAAGATTGGATATCAGATTGGAGGGAAAGTATGAAGGAGGTGAATGTATTCAGATATTTGGGAGTGGACATGTCAGCAAATGGGTCTATGAAAGATGAGGTGAATCATAGAACTGATGAGGTGGAGACAAAGAACTTTATCCATGGAAGCAAACAGGAAAATGTATGAGAGTAAAGGTCTCCCTCCACATTCGTGAGGGTTAGGGGATCAAGAACCTTGCGAATGTTGAAAAATAGTGAATGTTCGGTGCACAAATATATTGTTGGGAAATATAATAATAGCATTTACTGAGCCTAACAATACTGCTTCCTTAACCTACTGAACCATGAACAATCATAAAACACATGAAAACATAGTAAAATATTGTACTAGTGCCAGCCCTTTGGTAAAGAAAGTGAGAAAGACTATAGAATTCAAGAAAGAACTCGTAGCAGAGTACCAAAGTGGAGGACGAAGAGAGAGGGAAGAATGTGCCTTCTTAAGTGATTCAGTGATTCTACAATATGTACAATACTAAAGCAGCACGAGTCGATAAAGGTATAGCACCAGCCAGGGATAAAGTGTAGCATTAACCCCTAAACGGTCCAAACGTATATATACGTTCTTACCGCTAGCGCCCCAAACATATATATACGTTTTATTTCTCCTGCCCCCCAAAATTTGGCATAATTGGCCTAAGATGCCTGATCAGCATAGAATGGGTCTTAACACTCAGTGTGCACCATATTAAAAAAATCGGGGATCACTTATTCCCCTTGTGGGAGTGCCAGTTAAACTGAGCGCCTGCTAGAGAAAACAGTGCGGCAAACACCAAGGATTCACTGATGTAATGTCATATTAACACTTCTCTTAAGAGGAAAGTGATGTTAACCCCAAGTTTGGGGTCTATATCTGTCTGTCTGTCTCTGTCCATTTGACTGTGTTTATCTGTCTCTGTCTATCTGTCTCTATCTGTCTCAGAGACAGATAGAGACAGACAGAGACAGATAGACAGAGACAGACAGTCTCTTTTTATGTCTCACAGGTACACACAAATTCAATTATTTTATTTTATTTTTTTTATTATCACACTGGCCGATTCCCACCAAGGCAGGGTGGCCTGAAAAAGAAAAACTTTCACCATCATTCACTCCATCACTGTCTTGCCAGAAGGGTGCTTTACACTACAGTTTTTAAACTGCAACATTAACACCCCTCCTTCAGAGTGCAGGCACTGTACTTCCCATCTCCAGGACTCAAGTCCGGCCTGCCGGTTTCCCTGAACCCCTTCATAAATGTTACTTTGCTCACACTCCAACAGCACGTCAAGTATTAAAAACCATTTGTCTCCATTCACTCCTATCAAACACGCTCACGCATGCCTGCTGGAAGTCCAAGCCCCTCGCACACAAAACCTCCTTTACCCCCTCCCTCCAACCTTTCCTAGGGCCGACCCCTACCCCGCCTTCCTTCCACTACAGACTGATACACTCTTTAAGTTATTCTGTTTCGCTCCATTCTCTCTACATGTCCGAACCACCTCAACAACCCTTCCTCAGCCCTCTGGACAACAGTTTGGTAATCCCGCACCTCCTCCTAACTTCCAAACTAACGAATTCTCTGCATTATATTTACACCACACATTGCTCTCAGACATGACATCTCCACTGCCTCCAGCCTTCTCCTCGCTGCAACATTCATCACCCATGCTTCACACCCATATAAGAGCGTTGGTAAAACTATACTCTCATACATTCCCCTCTTTGCTCCATGACAAAGTTCTTTGTCTCCACAGACTCCTAAGTGCACCACTCACCCTTTTCCCCTCATCAATTCTATGATTCACCTCATCTTTCATAGACCCATCCGCTGACACGTCCACTCCCAAATATCTGAATACATTCACCTCCTCCATACTCTCTCCCTCCAACCTCCAAGCACAGTGTCATCAGCAAAGAGCAACTGTGACAACTCCCACTTTGTGTGCGATTCTCTTTATCTTTTAACTCCACGCCTCTTGCCAAGACCCTCGCATTTACTTCTCTTACAACCCCATCTATAAATATATTAAACAACCACGTGACATCACACATCCTTGTCTAAGCCTACTTTTACTGGGAAATAATTTCCCTCTTTCCTACATACTCTAACTTGAGCCTCACTATCCTCGTAAAAACTCTTCACTGCTTTCAGTAACCTACCTCCTACACCATACACCTGCAACATCTGCCACATTGCCCCCCTATCCACCCTGTCATAACGCCTTTTTCAAATCCATAAATGCCACAAAGACCTCTTTAGCCTTATCTAAATACTGTTCACTTATATGTTTCACTGTAAACACCTGGTCCACACACCCCCTACCTTTCCTAAAGCCTCCTGGTTCATCTGCTATCCTATTCTCCATTTTACTCTTAATTCTTTCAATAATAACTCTACCATACACTTTGCCAGGTATACTCAACAGACTTATCCCCACTATAATTTTTTGCACTCTCTTTTATCCCCTTTGCCTTTATACAAAGGAACTATGCATGCTCTCTGCCAATCCCTAGGTACCTTACCCTCTTGCATACATTTATTAAATAATTGCACCAACCACTCCAAAACTATATCCCCACCTGCTTTTAACATTTCTATCTTTATCCCATCAAATCCCGGCTGCCTTACCCCCTTTCATTTTACCTACTGCCTCACGAACTTCCCCCACACTCACAACTGGCTCTTCCTCACTCCTACAAGATGTTGTTTCCTCCTTGCCCTATACACGAAATCACAGCTCCCTATCTTCATCAACATTTAACAATCCTCAAAATATCCCTCCATCTTCCCAATACCTCTAACTCTCCATTTAATAACTCTCCTCTCCTATTTTTAACTGACAAATCCATTTTTGTTCTCTAGGCTTTCTTAACTTGTTAATCTCACTCCAAAACTTTTTCTTATTTTCAACAAAATTTGTTGATAACATCTCACCCACTCTCTCATTTGCTCTCTTTTTACATTGCTTCACCACTCTCTTAACCTCTCTCTTTTTCTCCATATACTCTTCCCTCCTTGCATCACTTCTACTTTGTAAAAACTTCTCATAGCTAACTTTTTCTCCCTTACTACTCTCTTCACATCATCATTCCACCAATCGCTCCTCTTCCCTCCCGCACCCACTTTCCTGTAACCACAAACTTCTGCTGAACACTCTAACACTACATTTTTAAACCTACCCCATACCTCTTCGACCCCATTGCCTATGCTCTCATTAGCCCATCTATCCTCCAATAGCTGTTTATATCTTACCCTAACTGCCTCCTCTTTTAGTTTATAAACCTTCACCTCTCTCTTCCCTGATGCTTCTATTCTCCTTGTATCCCATCTACCTTTTACTCTCAGTGTAGCTACAACTAGAAAGTGATCTGATATATCTGTGGCCCCTCTATAAACATGTACATCCTGAAGTCTACTCAACAGTCTTTTATCTACCAATACATAATCCAACAAACTACTGTCATTTCGCCCAACATCATATCTTGTATACTTATTTATCCTCTTTTTCTTAAAATATGTATTACCCACAACCAAACCCCTTTCTATACAAAGTTCAATCAAAGGGCTCCCATTATCATTTACATGTAGTGTAAATTACCTAGGATAACCTAAAAAACCCAAAGTGCTATACTGTGCTTGTAGATATAATGCATAAGAATACCTGTTGGTTCACAGTGGCTCTCTCTGAGACAGACAAGCAGAGAGACAGATAATCAGAGACAGAGATACGAGCTCATCAAATGCCATCCCTTATCTTTGAACCCTTGCTGGCGCCCATCAAATGTCATCCCATATCTCATCTTATCACTGCCCTCCCGGATGCCTGTCACATTGCTTCAAGGGAACTTCTTCCTTCTTCTTCCTTCTTCCTTCTTCCTCCTCCTCCTTCCCTTCTTCTTCTTCTATACTCCCGTATATCCAAAACATTGCTGGGACCTATGAATACTTTGTATATAGTCCTAGACAACAGTAAATGACCAAGGCAGGTGTAGATGTCCACCGGTCAATGTGTTTGTGACAATTTGAGTACAATTTCAGTACCTAATATTAGTGTCAGAACAAAGATTGGTTATGAAATGCCAAGAACTACAATAAATTGTAATTATCAGAACATAAAAATTATGTAAAATATAAAAATGAGCAAAAATGGTATATCGGCAACACTTCCTCAAGCGGCAAGACTCGATGTTGCCATCAGGTGAGCATTAAGTGCCAACTTTGCAGCCTCATCTCAGTAAGTACTGACCCTAATTTTTTTATTTTAATCCTATAACACTTAGAAAAAATTTCTCTATTTCAATGAAAAAAAAAAAAAGATTTTTTTATTTTTCAAAATACTATTTGGAGCACTGGGGGAGAGAACATATATATACATTTGAACCATTTAGGGGTTAACAGTGTAGCAAGTAAATTAAGCGATTAATTGATAGAAAAAGGACAGCAACTCCTCCAATGTTTTTTTTTTTTTTTTTTTTAACAAGTCGGCCGTCTCCCACCGAGGCAGGGTGACCCAAAAAAGAAAGAAAATCCCCAAAAAGAAAATTACTTTCATCATCATTCAACACTTTCACCACACTCGCACATTATCACTGTTTTTGCAGAGGTGCTCAGAATACAACAGTTTAGAAGCATACACATATAAAGATACACAACATATCCCTCCAAACTGCCAATATCCCAAACCCCTCCTTTAAAGTGCAGGCATTGTACTTCCCATTTCCAGGACTCAAGTCCGACTATATGAAAATAACCGGTTTCCCTGAATCCCTTCACTAAATATTACCCTGCTCACACTCCAACAGATCGTCAGGTCCCAAGTACCATTCGTCTCCATTCACTCCTATCTAACATGCTCACGCATGCTTGCTGGAAGTCCAATGTTATTGGAGGTATATAGTGTGACTGACAACACTGCCGCCTCTAACGCCTCTGCTGCTACCTCCACCACCACTATGTAAGGCTTATGTTCTCAGTGGCCCTTAAACACCCAACAACACCACCACCACCACTCGTGACATAATGACATACTTTATTCATTCTAGAGTATATGTCATGTTTCTATATTATTGTTTATTATGTCATATTAGATCAACTGTGATAGATAAATAAGCTGTAGACTTGATGTTAGCGTCATATTGAAGGATTATTTTGTCCTGTCTTCAAACAAACTCTGCCGCCACCACAATTCCTAACATACTTTTTTTTTTTCAACAAGTGGGCAGTCTCCCACCTAGGCAGGGTGACCCAAAAAGAAAGAAAATTCCCAAAACGAAAATACTTTCATCATCATTCAACACTTTCACCTCACTCATACATAATCTTTTTTTTTTTTGGCAGAGGCACCCAGATACAACAGTTTAGAAGCATATAAAAAAAGATACAATACAAAAAGTGAACTGAAATAATATAATAAACTTCATATAGAATATAATATCAGGCCCCCAATTATATATTATTGTAGTAGGTTGGTACACAGCAACAACCCAGGGAGGTACTACCATCCTGGAAAGTGAGTGTAAAACAAAAGCCTGTAATTGTTTTACATGATGGTAGGATTGCGGGTGTCTTTTCTGTCTCAAACATGCAAGATTTCAGGTATTTTCTTGTTACTTCTATGTACATTTAGGTCACACTGCACATACATGTACACATTTATATATACACACTCATCTGAGTTTTCTTTGATTTTATCTTAATAGTTCTTGTTCTTACTGCTTTTCCTTTTATATCCATGGGGAAGTGGAATAAGAATCTTTCCTCCGTAAGCCATGCATGTTGTAAAATTCAACTAAAATGCTGGGAACAATGGGCTAGTAACCCCTTTACCTGTATAGCCTACTAAAAAGAAAAAGAAAACCTAACATTCGTAATGACATATTTTAAATATGACTGGGTGGCTGGGCATTCGCGAATGCTCAAAGACCACGAAAGTGAAACTTGCGAATGTGGAGGGAGACCTGTATAGTTATACCAACGCTCTTATACGGGTGTGAAACATGGGGCGGTGAATGTTGCAACAAGGAGAAGGCTGGAGGCAGTGGAGATGTAAATGTCTGAGGCAATGTGTGGTGTGAATAGTGTTTGAAGTTTGGAGATTAGGAGGTGCAGGATTATCAAAACTATTATCCAGAGGGCTGAGGAGAGGTTGTTGAGGTGGTTTGGACATGTAGAGAGAATGTAACAAAATAGAATGACTTCGAGAGTGTATAAATCTGAAGTGGAGGGAAGACGGGGTAGGGGGTCAGCCTAGGAAAGGTTGGAGGTTTTGTGTGCGAGGGGCTTGGATTTCCAGCAACTATATGTGAGCGTGTTAGATAGGAACGAATAGACAAATGGTTTTTCGGACTTGACATGCTACTGGAGTGTGAGCAAGGTAACATTTATGAAGGGATTCAGGGAAACCGGCAGGCCGGACTTAGAGTTCTGGAGATGAGAAGTACAGTGCCTGCACTCTGAAGGAAGGGTGTTAATGTTGCAGTTTTATAACTGTAGTGTAAGTGTACCTCTAGCAAGAGAGTGATGGAGTGAATGATGAAAGTTTTTCTTTTTTGGGCTACCCTGTCTAGGTGGGAAGCAGCTGATGTGTTAATAAAAAAAAATAAAATACGAAGTGGGAAAAGTTCATGTTGCTTCTCAATACCCAACGAAAATTGTTAAGCCTCCTGCCTCCATCAAATTATCAGTTTAGGTATAAATAATTTGATGAATAAAATGTCAATATCTCTTTAATAAACACTGCAGCTTCCGAAGAAACAAATAACCCAATGCAAAAAAAAAAAAAAAAAAAAAATCACTTACAAGGCAAGCGAGCACTCTAAGATCAGGCTTGGTACCAAAGGTCAAAGTGAAGTCAGGATTGCAAGGTAAACAGCATGGTCTGGGGGAAAGGGGGGAGAGAGGAAAGGGAGAGGGGCAAACAATGTGAATCATGGAAAACGTGAGAGCTGGATCCTGTCAACATGTACATCCCCTTCCTTGCCTCCAGAATCCCCGATATAACTGCAGCTCTCATCACTTAGTTAATGATGTGGAAGTACAGACTACTGTGAACAACATATGTTACTGGAATCATTCATCCTGCTTTCATTTATGTTCTGCTGGAGATTCTGTATGTCACATCCTGTTTCATTTATGTAAATGCTGATATATCCTCCTAATGGAATGCTGAGGTCTAGTGACTTCTTTTTGGTTTTGAGGGTCATGTCAGCTAAGTTAATATTGGCAATAAAGAACATGGAGGTGATACTGATGGCACCCTGTCCTGTGGGAAGGAGAGGACATGACAATGATGCTCAAAGTTGAAGTTCTCCCTAAGAGTGGTGTGAGTAAATAGAGCTTTCCTCCTGCAGGAGTGGATATGTATAGGAAACCTAAGGACAGAGAAGGCATCCTCTATGTATTTGATCATCTCCAAAGAATTCTTTATTACATAAGCCGAGGGCACAGAGGCAAAAAAACCCATGATGATGCCACATTTGATCTTAAGGTCAGTGGGATAATAGTGCATAGAGTCATCCTGACCGGTGGGTTTTCTAAAACCCTATGTTTAAGTATTTCCTTCATTGTTGAGAAGAATGTCAAGAAAGGGTAACTAATTGCCCTTTCTTCCTCCAGAGAGAATTGTATGGCAAGTTCCAACAATCTGAGAGAGTTCTTAGGTTGATGAAGATCAAATCATCTAGAGACAATGCCCAAGATTTTCAATGTACCTTTGCAACGTGAAGTTACATGTTATGATATTCAAGCATTGTCTATGTTAGAGTAAATGTAGTTCATAAAGCACTATGAAAATAAGCTTTGTAATGGAGCTATTCAAAGCTAAATAAAGCTTAAGATAAAATCATCCACAGAGTTCATCTATGTTAAGACATTTACAGTAGATGTTATCATTTCGGCCTCATGAATAACTGAAGTACAACCCATAACACAAAATACACCATCCCTTTTACAAAAAAAAATATCACAAATACATTAAACCCTTTACTAGCCATAAGAAACATTGTAATCTTACCCTGGTGTACACAAAATTACCTTCTCTTTAGCTGCTCTCTCAAAGCTTGAGACTTCATTCAGGTATTCCACATTACTGACAGCAGAAGTTGAAGCAATGCTTGTTGACCCATTTCCACCTTTATCCTTAGATACCACCCTGACTGCATGAAGGAAGCTGTGATTTCCAAGATCACAATCACGAATCACCAAAATCGTCTAGTAATTCTTTTCCGGCAAAAATAATTCTTAAGTCTTTGCTGGAACTATTCAGTTTTGGGGCTAAGGCAATTTTTATTTTTCCACTGTCCATGATGGATCAAGGCAAACAAAGACCTGTCAAATATGTATTCATTAAATTCTGTTGTAATAATGCAGAAGTAATAAGAAATTGAAAAACAGTCAAACACTGGAATTTGCACATTTCATAATCCACATGATTTTATTCAAAATTGGCTCACTGGATTTTCCTGTGTGCAAATTCATTTTCTAGGAATTTTCTTATGAAAATGAATTTGAGTGCAATTTGCACAATATTTAAAGAGATACAGTATGGTTAAAAGGCAAATGAAAATGGCAAACCAGTCATGAAATTTTTTTTAAAAGTGCCTTATTCTGCATTATTTCACACCCCTAAAGTTACTTCTTCTGGTTCACCATTATGAAAATAAATCTGAATGACTTAAAGTAATAAGGTTATTTTTCTATTGTTAGCTGAGTTTACAGGGAAATTTAATTTTTTCCTGATTTGTTTATCATTTTCTTTTTAATTTTTTATAAACGATTTTTTGGCACATGTAGTATTATCACATTTTTGGGACATTAATTTGTCATGAATTACTCTTATAAACAATACCTTTAATTCTTGGTTCTTGACCCCTAACCATAGAATTTCATTCAAAATGTGCTCACTAAGTTTCTCACAACCCAAATCTACCTTCTTTCTGAACATTTTTTTTCAGATAGAAGAGATAGAAGTATGACAAACATATAAAATAAAAAAATTTCAACAATTCAGACAAGCCAAATGTCCAATTATCTAGAAGTTTCAGGATTCACAAGACCTAAACCTTGATAATTCCAGGGTTCAACCATATACATTAAAAAATAATTAGTAAAAAGTTCAATATTTTCCTCATTGTATGCAGTAGACACATTTCAAGCCCATGGCAACTACAAGCTCAATCAGGCCATAAACACTTAAATCCACATAAAAATTATCAATACATTTTGTGAACTGTATTGATCAATTATGGCAATTGTATATCATATAAATGTAAATAAAACACTGCATCGAGTAAATCAGCATAAAATTATGATATACAAATAGTTTTATTGTGGAACCAGGGAGACCCAGATAGAATATTTCTTATTAATCAGGCCTACCTAGCAGAATACCATACATTACTCACCTCTCTTAAACTTGATAACGAAACTCAATTAACCCTTTGAGGGTTTTCGTCGTACTAGTACGTCTTACGCGTAGGGGTTTTTGACGTACTAGTACGCATAAATTCTAGCGGCCTCAAATCTCGCGCGAAAAGGCTGATAGGCCTAGGTGTGAGAGAATGGGTCTGCGTGGTCAGTGTGCGCGGTAGAAAAAAAATCTGGGACCCAGTGGTGCATTGTGGGAATGCCCTCTTAGTAAACAATGTCCACCATGCCTCGCGGTAAGAAGCTCCTCACTCCTCGGCGAATTGGGACACTTTTGTTCCCCAGTGACAGTTCTAATAGTGATGGAAGTGCCAGTGAAGATGAGTTTCGTGGTTTTAGTGAGGTTTGACCGAAACTAATGACCATAATATCGGTAATAGTGAAGAAAACCAGACGACCCTCAGCCTTCCACCTCTGGTGCTGGCCCTCGTGTTCACGTTCAGTTGTTCCAGAACCCAAGAGGAAACTTCTATTTTCCCAAATCCCAGACTCAGATGAGAGCATGGTGATGATAGTGATAGTGAATATGAACTACAAGCTCTTCAAACTAGTTCCAGTAGTGATAGTGAAGTGCAATATTCCCCAGTGAAGCGTCAGTATATACGACGATATATGCGCTCTGAAGTGTGCCATATGTTATACCAAGGGGAAGGAGTGTATCCTCGGAGTACATCCCGTGGCTGTACAACAGGAACAGACAGTGAAAATGACGAAGATAACTGTTGCAATTGGGATGGAAAATGTGCGTGGTGGTAGTGGTGCCGGCGGTGAGGCACCAGCAGTGGGCCATGCTGCCACCCACGCTGCCAGCCACGCCGCTGCCTCAGCTGATCTAGAACAAAGGCCACCATCCCCCACTCCCCCACCACACCAGCCTCCACAACCACAACCTCCACAACCACAACCTCCACAAACCACAACCACCTGTCATTGTCCAGTACCCACCAGCAGACCCGGCACCTGGGATTGGCAGGAAGCTGTCAATTTTGTTCCAATCCCCACCAGTTTGATGGCAGCCAAAGTGAATAACGGCCATCTTGTGCACTTGGGAACAATGCCACTGAACTGGAATGTTTCGAGTTATTCTTTGACGAACCACTGATGAAAAGTATTGTCATGGAAAGCAACACATACTACGAGTACACCATGGCAAACACAATACTTTTCACCAAAATCACGTCTACACCAATGGAAGGAGGCAACTGTGGCTGAGATGTATCTTTTCTTTGCCACAATAATGCTTATGCCACATGTGTATAAGCACAAAGTGAAATCATACTGGTCAACAGACCCCCTGATTGCAACACCAGGTTTCAGTGATATAATGCCAGTGAATCGATTTGTGCTAATGTTACGTATGCTTCACTTCTCAGATAAAACCAGGCCTGACAGAACTGACAGGTTATATAAGATTAGGAATGTGTTTGTGTATCTGAAACAGAAATTCAGTACTCATTTTTATCCCTTCAGGAAGCTTGTAATTGACGAGTCTTTGATTCTGTTCAAAGGAAGACTCTCTTTCAAGCAGTACATACCAAGCAAGAGGAAACGCTTTGGTATAAAGTTGTTTGTGCTTTGTGATTGTTACAGTGGTCTGGTATTGGATATTATTGTGTACACTGGAAGTTATACATTGCAAAATACCAGGAAGTTATTGGCATCTCAGGTGATGTGGTTCGAACAATGATAGAACCATACCTTGGTAAGGGGCATATATTAATACAGATAACTGGTACACAAGCCCCTCACTCAGTGAATTTTTTGCGAGTGAACATGACAGATGTGTGTGGCACAGTGCGTGCAAATCGAAAACATATGCCCAGGTTTGATGCTGGCACTCGCAGAGGTGAGGTGCAGGCGTTTGCTGCCAATGACATCATGCATTTCGGTGGCATGACAAAGAGATGTCACACTGTTGTCATCAATTCACCCTAATGAAATGGCAGACAGTGGCAGGCAGCATAGAGAGAGAAATGAACCCATTCTAAAACCTGCAGCTGTGATTGATTACACCTTCAACATGCGTTCAGTGGACAAATGTGACATGCAGATTGGGTTTGCTGATTGTGTTCGCAAGAGTTATAAGTGGTACATCAAACTGTTTTTTTCCATCTTCTGGACATTTCCATGCTCAATGCTTATAATATGTATAAGATGAGCACCAGAAACAAACCACAGTACGGCGAATTCTGTTTGTCTGTCATCAGACAAATAGTATTCAAGTACCAAGGAAATGCACCTGCAATTGACCGTCCACCAAATTATCAACAACTACCTGCTCGTCTGAAGCATGGTGATCACTTCCTGGTAAAACTGCCTGCTACTGCTTTGAAGAAAAAGGCTCAGAAGAGGTGTTACGTCTGTTCACATACAAAAAAACGCCCACGACAACGCAGAGACACTCGTTTTAATGTTTGAGGAGTGCAAAACTCCACTGTGCATGACCCCATGTTTTCAAAGAGTTCCACAGGCTGCAGAACTTCTAGAAACATGTCCTGTGACTGTATATGTGTATATAAAATATAGAAAAATAGTAATAAACAACATTTCATATTGTTTGTTTGTGTAAATATTTTCTGTAAACAAAATAATGACAACAGTGTTTACGCCCTTATTGTGTAGTATTGAAAAAGAAATAACTTACAAAATACTGATCATGTTGGCCTCAGAGGCCATAAAAGTTACTCAGAAAAAGAAAAATTGAAAAAAAATTGAAAATAGTACATAAAAAAGTAAATAGAAAAATACCGGGTGACGGCAGTCGGCGATGTTACCATATGTTGTTCAATTTTGGCAAATTTCACACCTCCATATCTCGGTAAGTATTGACGTTAAAATTTTTTTGTTTAGCCTATAATGTTTAGAAAAAAATACTCTATTTTTTCATAAGAAAAAAAAAAATTTTTTTTTTTTTTTGAAATTTGGCCGACCCTGAGAACGAGTTTCGGAGAGGGGGCCTGTCGACCCTCAAAGGGTTAAGCCCTTGTTTACCTCTTCTCTAATCATTACCCAATTGTAATGGTGTTGAGTAGGTTCCATCTGCTGTTTAACTGCCCACTCAGTCCACTTATGAATACAGTATATGCTATGTATATGAAAGGGTAAGGTTCTTCAGAATACTATTGTTACAGCTAAAATGAATTTAGATGGAAAGATAACTGATTTGAAGATACAGTACACTGTTATATTACATGGATTTATTTGGCACATTTTTGGTTGTTACACTAATGAAAAATTGCAGCATAATTTTATACAACACTTCATAAAATTAACTCAACACGGTTCGGTGAGCAGGAGGGGAAAAAATCTGGAGCATCACCAGCAGGATATTTCCCCAATTCAGGCCGCCTCCTGGCTGTGGGTTAGACCACTGTGTCAGCGGGGAAGACCTACTGCCATCCCCTGCCACCCTTGTTCCAATCTCCATTCATATGCATCTAAGACCATGCTCTCCTAGGAACTAGCTGTGTTTGGCGATTATGTTTTGATCTTTTAATTGCCATATCTTGTATCTGCCAAGCAATCATGACACCCAATAGGCATACAAGTGCTGCTGAAAGTGGCAAGAAAAGGGTTAAGAGTTTAAGTCTTGGAGTTACAAAGAAAATCAAGATATTAGACAAGCTTAAGAGTGGCTCACATGTGGTGGATATAGCAAGAACCTACAGCCTTAACCCTTTCAGGGTTGAGAGGCCCTCTCCAACACTTGCTCTCAGGGTCGGAAAAAAAAAAAAAAACTTTTTCTTATGAAAAGGTAGAGAATCTTTTCCCGATCATGACGACACCAAAAGTATGAAAATTCATGGAAAACTTACGGAATTATGCTCTCGCAAAGTTAGCAGTCTCGACGATGTTTACGCATCGGTGATTTCGCCAACTTTGAGCCCTATTTTCAGCCAATTCCAGTGTACTAGTCAGCAAAAATCATAACTATTTCGCTAGAACTCCATTTCTTTTATCGAATGAGTACAAGAAACCACCCATTTACCAATTTCAACTATCCAATAAAGTGGTCAGAAATTAGCAATTTTGCCAATTTTACACAAATTTCAAAAGATGCCAATTTCCAAATAGGGTCCAGAATAAACAAGACAGACATTCCCGGCACTAAAATAACATTTCCTCTGTTCATCAGTCATGTCCCCAGGCCCCTCTTACATTTCATTTGCTTTCCACTTCGAATTTTTATTCTCACAAAAAATAGAAGATTTACTATTATGCAGACTACTGCATTAGTGTAGAAATGGTATAAATAATATCAGTGCACTTCTGAAAGAATATTAGACTCACCAGTTGATGTGTATTGGACGAGTGGCATGATTTGTTTACTTTGGAACTTTGGCAAAAATCGAACATTTGGCTACTTTGAGCTCAATTTCAAAGTACTTTTCATTGTGAAACCAATCAAAATCATCTCAATTTTTGTAATATGTCTTCCATTCTATAAAATGAGACCAGGAAAACTAGAATACAACCATAAATACCATACGAAAATACACTGCAAAGTCGCTGTTTTAAACCAAAAACACAGTCTAAGTTTTTTTTCTCATTACGCACTGTGTGCTGCAGGATTTTTTTTATACTGTGCACACTGACCACAGACCCATTCTTTCATATGCAGGCCTACCAGCTTTCTCTTGCTAGATTTAAAGGCGCTAGAATTTAGGCATACTAGTACGTCAATAACCCTGGTACGTAAGCCGTACTAGTACGTCGGAAACCCTGAAAGGGTTAATGAAGCATCAGTACATACAATTAAAAAGAATGAGGTAAATATACGAGCTTGTGTAATGACTAACCCAGGATGTCATCTCATAAAAAGAATGACACATAGATCACAACAAATAAATAAAACAAAAAACTTATTACTTGAGTGAATTGAACACAAAACAAAGAAAGGTGTACCACTTAATTTCATCTTAATTAGGGAAAAGGCCTTACAGTTGTTTAAAGTAGTGTGTGATAAGGAAGGAAGGCCTGAAAAAGTGTTTAGTACAGGCTGGTTCCACACCTTTAAGTTGCATAATAAGTTACATAATATTAAGTTTTCTGGTGAAAGTGCTTCGGCTGATCATACACTAGCAAGTAATTTCCCTGCCGAATTTCAGGAAATTATTTCTGAGGGTGGCTATGAGCCACATCAAATGTTTAATGCTGATGAGACAAGTGCTTTTTGGAAGAAAATGCCAACAAGAACTTACATCAGTCAGCAAGAGAAAAGTGCACCAGGCTTCAAGGCAGCAAAGGATCATTTCACCTTGCTCCTTTGCGGTAATGCATAGGTAATTTCAAGTGTAAGCCCATGGTTATTTACCACTCTAAGAATCATCATGCTTTGAAAGGTGTAGATAAAAACACCTTACCAGTAATTTGAAGGTGAAACCAGTCAGCATGGATGACAGAAGAAATATTTATTGACTGGTTAAAGCATCACTTTATTCCTGAGGTCAAGTTTTACCTGCACAGCAAGAACCTTGACTTCAAGGCTTTCTTCATTCTTGATAATTCCTGTACTCATCCAGAAGCTTTGCTGGATGTGACCCCATGTGTAAAAGTTGTATTTTTACCTCCAAATACATCATCTCTAATGCAACCACTGGATTGGGGAGTTATTAAGTCATTCAAGTGTAACTACACAGTACCAATCTTCTGGAATAAATTTAACATTGCAGATGCTATCAGCTTTGCTAGAAGTGCATAGAATGATGTCCCCCAATCAACTCTGAATGCAGGCTGGGCAAAGTTATGGCTTTCTGTAGTTAATTCTTTCACTGGTTTTTCCTTACTTGAGTCAAGCTCAGGAAATTGATCAGCTGGCAAGGAGATTACCAGGTGATGGTTTTGAAGATATGAAGGAAGAAGATGTGAATGAGCTCTTAGAAGATGATGATGACAGGGATCCAGAGGAAATGTTGGCCGAGCTCAATGCAGATAGAAGGGAGTCAGATAACAGAAGAAAGAGATGACGAAGAACCTGAAGGAAACAGTTAACATTGCAGCAGTTATGTGAGCAGTTCCATGCTGCTGCTAGAGGACCCTGACAAATCTAGAAGCAGTGTTTACCATCAGCTGTATAATGAACTGCAGGGTAAAAGAGCCCAATGATCCATTACAGATTTTTTTTTTTTTTTATTATCACACTGGCCAATTCCCACCAAGGCAGGGTGGCCCGAAAAAAGAAAAACTTTCAACCATCATTCACTCCATCACTGTCTTGCCAGAAGGGTGCTTTACACTACAGTTTTTAAACTGCAACATTAACACCCCTCCTTCAGAGTGCAGGCACTGTACTTCCCATCTTCAGGACTCAAGTCCGGCCTGCCGGTTTCCCTGAACACCTTCATAAATGTTACTTTGCTCACACTCCAACAGCACGTCAAGTATTAAAAACCATTCGTCTCCATTCACTCCTATCAAATACGCTCACGCACGCCTGCTGGAAGTCCAAGCCCCTCGCACACAAAACCTCCTTTACCCCCTCCTCCAACCTTTCCTAGGCCGACCCCTACCCCGCCTTCCTTCCACTACAGACTGATACACTCAGTAAACTAATTCCTCTATAATTTTTACAATCTCTTTTGTTCCCTTTCCCTTTATATAAAGGGACTATACATGCTCTCTGCCAATCCTTAGGTACCTTCCCCTCTTTCATACATTTATTAAACAAAAATACCAACCACTACAACACTATATCATCCCCTTTTGACCCTTTCAGGGTCGAGAGGCCCTCTCCTAAACTTGTTCTCAGGGTCAAAAATTTTTCGGAAAAAAAAAATTATTTTCTTATGAAATGATAAAAACTTTTCCCGATCATAATGACACCAAAAGTAAGAAATTTGATGGAAAATGTATGGAATTATGTTCTCATGAAGTTAGTAGTCTTGTCGATGCATAAACATCGGCGATTTCGCCAACTTTGAGCCCTATTTTCAGCCAATTCCAATGTACTAGTCGACAAAAATCATATTTATTTCACTAGAACTCCATTTGTTCTATCGAATGAGTACAAGAAACCACCCATTTACCAATTTCAACTATCCAATAAGGCGGTTAGAAATTGGCAATTTTGCCAATTTCACACAAATTTCAAAAGATGCCAATTTCCAAATAGGGTCCAGAATAAACAAGACAGACATTCCTGGCACTAAAATGACAAGTTCTCTTTTCGTTAATCACGTCCCCAGGCCCCTCTTATATTTCTTTTGCTTTCCACTTTGAATTTTTCTTCTTACAAAAAAACAGAAGATTTACTGTTATGCAGACTTCTGCGTTAGTGTAGAAATGGTATAAATAATATCAGCGGACTTGTGAAAGAATATTAGACTCACCAGTTGATGTGTATTGGATGCTTGGCATGATTTGTTTACTTTTGAACTTTGGTAAAAAATCGAACATTTCTGCTACTTTGAGCTCAAAATCATCTCAATTTCTGTAATATGTCTTCCATTCTATAAAATGAAAGCAGGAAAACTAGAATACAACCATAAATACCATACGAGAATACAGTGCAAAGTCACTGTTTTAATCCAAAAATATGGTCACTTTTTATTTTTTCTCATTACACACTGTGCTGCAGGATTTTTTTATACTGCGCACACTGACCACATAGACCCATTCTTTCATATGTAGACCTACCAGCTTTCTCTCGCTAGATTTGAAGGCTCTAGAATTTAGGCGTTCTAGTACATCAATAACCCTGGTGCGTAAGCTGCACTAGTACGTCGAAAACCCTGAAAGGGTTAACATTTCTGTCATGATCCTGTCAGCTCCAGCTGCTTTACCCCCTTTCTTTCTATGTAATGCCTCACGCACCTCCCCCACACTTACATCCTGCTCTTCTTCACTCCTAAAAGATGGTAATACCTCCCTGGACAGTGCATGAAATTACCGCCTCACTTTCTTCATTGACATTTAAAAGTTCCTCAAAGTATTCTCGCCATCTACCCAATACCTCCATCTCCCCGTCTACAGAATTTACAGAATAATAATAATATAATATGCATAATAATAATACATATATAATAATGTACTACATAATAATAATTATAATAACAGACAGCTTCAAAAGCCCGTCATTAGATGGCAGTGTTTACCACATCAAAGATGGAGTGGTTGTGGCTGCCTCCACCTGTTACATAATGACATATTTTATTCATTCTAGAGTAGTATATATCAGGTTTCTATGTTATTTATATTGTTTATTATTTCATATTAGATGAATTGTGATAGATAAATAAATAGTAGATTTGATGATAGCGAAATATTCAAGGAGCATTTTGCCCTGTCTCCAGACAAACTCTCTTTGGCCTCCTCTGCTGCCGCCACACATAATGACATATTTTATTCATTCTAGAGTATATATCAGGTTTCTATGTTATTTATATTGTTTGTTATGTCATATCAGATGAACTGTGATAGATAAATAAGCCATACAGATGATATTAGCGAAATTATTCAAGAAGTATTTTGTCCGGTCTCCAGGCACTCTCTCGTCCACCGCCGACACCGCCCATACCACTACACGAATTACATATTTTATTCATTTTAGAGTATATATCAGGTTTCTATATTATTTATATTGTTTATTATGTCATATCAGATCAAGTGAGATAGATAAATAAGCCGTAAAGTTGATATTAGCGAAATTACTGAAATACAGAATTCCACTGGAATGGATTAATTGTATTTCAATTAATTTAAATGAGAAAAACTGTCTCTGCAAATGAGAAAATTTCCCGTTGCGAGCAAGGTCATAGCATGGATTAAACTAGCAAGTAGAGGTTCCACTGTAATTTATAAATAAGAAATATTTGCACTTACCTTGGAGAAGATGTTAGTTTAATAGTTAGTTTGATGAAGTGTAGCAGACATGCAGGGAGTGCAGCAGGCATGCAAGGAGTGTAGCAGACATGCAGGGGGTGTAGCAGACATGCAGGTGGTGTAGCAGACATGCAGGGGGGTATAGCAGACATGCAGGGGGGTATAGCAGACATGCAGGGGGGTGTAGCAGACATGCAGGGGGGTGTAGCAGACATGCAGGGGGTATAGCAGACATGCAGGGGGGTGTAGCAGACATGCAGGGGGTGTAGCAGACATGCAGGGGGGTGCAGCAGACATGCAGGGGGGTGTAGCAGACATGCAGAGGGGTGTAGCAGACATGCAGGGGGGTGTAGCAGACATGCAGGGGGTGTAGCAGACATGCAGGGGGTGTAGCAGACATGCAGGGGGTGTAGCAGACATGTAGGAGGCGAGAGGAAGGCAAGTTTATTATGCTTCAATACGACGCTAATATCTCTACGGCTTATTTATCTATCACAATTTATCTAATGACAATGTGTGGTGAGGGCAATGTGTGGTGTGAATATAATGCAGAGAATTCGTAGTTTGGAAGTTAGGAGGAGGTGCGGGATTACCAAAACTGTTGTCCAGAGGGCTGAGGAAGGGTTGTTGAGGTGGTTCGGACATGTAGAGAGAATGGAGCGAAACAGAATGACTTCAAGAGTGTATCAGTCTGTAGTGGAAGGAAGGCGGGGTAGGGGTCGGCCTAGGAAGGGTTGGAGGGAGGGGGTAAAGGAGGTTTTGTGTGCGAGGGGCTTGGACTTCCAGCAGGCATGCGTGAGCGTGTTTGATAGGAGTGAATGGAGACAAATGGTTTTTAATACTTGACGTGCTGTTGGAGTGTGAGCAAAGTAACATTTATGAAGGGATTCAGGGAAACCGGCAGGCCGGACTTGAGTCCTGGAGATGGGAAGTACAGTGCCTGCACTCTGAAGGAGGGGTGTTAATGTTGCAGTTTAAAAACTGTAGTGTAAAGCACCCTTCTGGCAAGACAGTGATGGAGTGAATGATGGTGAAAGTTTTTCTTTTTCGGGCCACCCTGCCTTGGTGGGAATCGGCCGGTGTGATAATAAATAAAAATAAATAAAAATAATAAACAATATTAATAACATGGAAATATGATATAAACTCTAGAATGAATAAAATATGTCATAATGTATGTGAGGAGAAAGTACTGCAAGTGTTGTTGTTGATTTTATAATGGCCACTGAGAGAAACCGTACATATTAGTGGTGGAGAAGGCTTCTGCCACCACCACTATCCACAAACAATATATGTATGTAATTTATAAATAAGAAATATTTATATTTTAATTTATAAATAAGAAATATTCATTTTAATTTATAAATAAGTAAGTAAGTTTATTCAGGTATACACAAATACAGTTACGTACATAGATTATCATACATAGCAGCATGTGTGTGAAGTACCTAGGATAACCCAAAAGAGTCAAAGTGACTTATTTCCATTGGGGTCCTTTTATATTTACACTTATATTTACTTTTATACTTACTTTTATATTTACACTTACCTTGGAGATGTAAGTTTAATTAGTTAGTTTTAGGGAGGAGATGCTGGCAGGGGTTTAGGGTGGTGGAAGATACGTAGCAGGGCGGCGTTATATTCATTGGCCCGAAACACATCCAACAACATTGGACAGTTACTTTCATGTCGTTTTTCTATCGCTTACTTACTTATCTTATTTGCTACGCTGTTAATTCTACACTTTGTTGCTGGCTGGCACTAAAGCCTTTATCGATACCTGCTGCTTTAGTATCGTACATATTGTAGAATCACTGCAGAAGGCACATTCTCCCCTCTCTCTTCCTCCTCCACTTTGGTACTTTGCTACGAGTTTTTTCTTGAATTTTATTGTGTTTCTTTCCTTCTTTATCACAGGGCTGGCACTAGAAACTTTCTTTGGGCCCATGGTGGCTTATTTAGCAGTTACAAGCACTTAAAACAAATGGAATAATACAAAATATATCGCATGTACGCGTGGAATTGTCCTCCCTGGCTTGTAAACAATGGCACACTACCCTGTACATGGGCTCAGGCTGCGGGGACATGTCAGAACAAATGTCCTTAACTGAATTTTTCATTGTTATCCGAGCCAATATTTTGACACAAAAAAGCATCGGTATCCAATTTTATCGCTATCCGATAGCATCGTTAACTGAGGGTCCACTGTACAGCTCTTTAATAGAACTAAAACTAGAAACTTCAAACAAAATGACTCATAAAACAGTAATAACATGACTGCAATCAAATCACATAATGGGTGGGACCCATGGCAGTTGAGTCCCAAAAATCACAGGTCAGTGTGCACACTGGCTTGCATGTGTGCACACTGCCAAGAGTTAGAGCCCCATGCATACTTTTTCAAACAAAATGTTGCAACTACATAATGGCAGTGGACATATTGGAATCAAATGTAATTAATAACAAGTTTTAATGTTGTAGCTCACCTTTTCCCCAGTATTGGTCCTGACAAAGATTTCTAACTTGTCCGAGATTGCTGTTTGTGGTGTACCAAGCCCAATCATAACCAGAATGATGCGCCATAGACCAGCAAGTAATTCAATGAAGAATCGAAGCATACTACAACAGTAGCATGTGATTGGAATTAACCATTATTCTCATGCTGAAATAAAAAAACTTTTAATTAGAATATTTTTATAATTAGTAGATTAGTATATGCATATAATTGCAAAATGATTTTAAGAAAAATAAAATTATAAATTAAGAAACAGCAAGGCATGACACAACTCTATCGGGGTTTTCGACCTACTAGTACATCTTACATGCCAGGGTTATTGAAATACTAGTACGCATAAATTCTAGTGCCTTCAAATCAAGCGGGAAAAGGCTGGTAGGCCTAGTTGTGAGAGAATGGGGCTGTGTGGTCAGTGTGCACAGTAGGAAACAAATCGGAGACCCAGTGGTGCATTGTGGGAACGCCATTTTAATACACCTTGGTCACCATGCCTCGCAGTAAGAAACACCTCACTCCTCAGCGGATTGGGACACTTTTGTTCCTCAGTAACAGTTTTAATACAGATGGAAGTGTCAGTTTTGATGACTTTCAAAGTTTTGATGAGTTGTGACCGAAACTAATGACCATAATACCGGTAATGGCTAGAAAAACCTAGATGACCCTCAACCTTCAACCTCTGGTGCTGGGCCGTCTTGTTCACGTTCAGTTGTACCCACGCCGCTGACTCAGCTGAACTACAACAAAGGCCACCATCCCCCACCCACCCACCACACCAACCTCCACAACCACCTGTCAATATCCAGTACCCACCAGCAGACCGCACCTGGGATTGGCAGGAAGCTGACAATTTTGTTTCCAATCCCCATCAGTTTGATGAAAGTCAAAGTGGAATACGACCATCTTGTACACTTGGGAACAATGCCACTGAACTAGAATGTTTCGAGTTATTCTTTGACGAACCCCTGATGGAAATTATTGTCAGGGAAAGCAACAGATACTTCGATTACACCATGGCAAACACAATACTTTCACCAAAATTACCCCTACACCAGTGGAAGGAGACAACTGTGGCTGAGATGTATCTTTTCTTTGCCACAATAATGCTTATGCCACATGTGTACTATAAGCACAGTGTCAAATCATACTGGTCAACAGAACGCCTGACTGCAACCCCAGGTTTCAGTGATATAATATGAGTGAATCGATTTGTGCTACTACTACGTATGTTACACTTCTCAGACAAAACCAGGCCTGACAGAAACGACAGGTTATATAAGATTAGGAATGTGTTTGTGTATCTGAAACAGAAATTCAATATGTATTTTTATCCCTTCAGGAAGCTTGTTATTGATGAGTCTTTGATTCTGTTCAAAGGTAGACTGTCGTTCAAGCAGTATATACCAAGCAAGAGGAAACACTTTGGTATAAAGTTGTTTGTGCTTTGTGATTGCTACAGTGGTCTTGTATTGGATATTACTGTGTACACTGGAAGTAATACATTGCAAGATACCAGGATGTTAATGGGTATCTCTGGTGATGTGGTTAGAACAGTGATGGAACCATATCTTGGTAAGGGGCATATATTATATACTGATAACTGGTACACAAGCCCCTTACTCAGTGATTTTTTGTGAGTGAACATGACAGATGTGTGCGGTAGAGTGCGTGCAAATCTTAAGCATATGCATAGGTTCGATGCTGGCACTCATAAAGGTCAGGTGCAGGCGTTTGCTGCCAAAAACATCGTGGCATTTCGGTGGCATGACAAACAATATGTCACACTTTTGTCATCAGTTTACCTGGAGGTCTACCTGGAGGTTATTCTGGGGATCAATGCCCCCCATGACCCAGTCCACGACCAGGCCTCCCAGTGGATCAGGGCCTGATCAACCAGGCTGTTACTGCTGGCCGCACATAGTCCAACGTACAAACCACAGCCCAGCTGATCCGGCACTGACTTTAGGTATCTGTCCAGCTCCCTCTTGAAGGCAGCCAGGGGCCTATTGGTAATTCCCCTTATGCTTGGTAGGAGGCTGTTGAACAGTCTTGGGCCCCGGACACTTATGGTGTTTTTTCTCGGTGTACCAATGGTGCCCCTACTTTTAATTGGGGGTATTTTGCCTCACTCGCCCAGTCTTTTGCTTTCGTAGAGAGTGATTTCTGTGTGCAGATTCAGGACCATTCATTCTAGGATTTTCCTGCGTTCCAACGAGTACAAGTCAAGTGCTTCCAAGCGTTCCCAGTAGTTCAGGTACTTGATAGAACTTATACATGCAGTAAAGATTCTCTGTACACTCTCTAAATCTGCAATTTCACCTGCTTTGAATGGAGATGTTAATGTACAGAGTATTCTAGCCTAGAGAGAACAAGTGATTTGAAAACGATCATCATTGGCTCGTTTTGAACGTTCTCATTATCCATCCTATCATTTTCTTTGCACTTGTGATCGTGGCACTGTTGTGATCCTTGAAAGTGAGATCCTCAGACATTACTACTCCCAGGTCCCTTACATTATTTTTCCACTCTATTGTATGGCCAGAGTTTTCCATAATGGAGCAGTTGGAATTTGTCCTCATTGAATATCATATTGTTTTCCGATGCCCATTGGAAAACTTGATTTATATCTTCTTGGAGGTTAACCGTGTCCTCAATAGATGACAGCCTCATGCAGATCCTAGTATCGTCTGCAAAGGATGATACGGTGCTGTGGATTACATCTGTCTATATCTGATATGAGGATGAGGAACAGAATGGGGGTGAGTACTGTACCTTATGGAACAGAGCTCTTCACTATGGCAGCCTCCGATTTAACTCTGATGACCACTACTCTGTGTTGACTGGTTAGGAAGTTGAAGATCCATCTCCCCACTTTGCCAGTTATTCCTTTAGCACGTATTTTGTGCGCTATTACGCCATGATCACACTTGTCAAATGTTTTTGCAAAGTCTGTGTATATTACATCAGCATTCTTCCAGTGCATCCAAGGCCATATCATAGTTCATCCTAACGAAATGACAGACACTGGCAGGCAGAATAGAGAGACCAATGAAACCATTCTAAAACCTGCAGCTGTGATGGACTACACCCTCAATATGCATTCAGTGGACAAATGTGACATGCAGATTGGGTTTGCTAATTGTGTTTGAAAGAGTTATTAGTGGTACATAAAACTCATTTTCCATCTTCTGGACATTTCCATGCTCAATGCTTATACAGTGGACCTTCAGTTAACAACATTAATCCGTTCCAGAGAGCTTGTCTTTAACAGATTCTGTCGTTATCTGAATTAATTTTCCACATAAGAAATAATGGAAATTCAATTAATCCTTTCCAGACACCCAAAAGTATTAAACAAAATTTTTTTACATGAAATATACATATCCCTACAAAGAAAACAATGAGACATGCAGAAAAAATACATAAATAAATACTAAAATGACACTTACCTTTATTGAAGAGTACTGATGAGTGATGAGACACTTTCTTGAACACACTGGGATTTTCAGAGTGATACACAAGTAAAGGCATCACTTTGCAATCCCCACTAGCATTACAACAAAACATGAGAGTTAGCTTGTCTTTAATAGGCTTGTGTCCTCGGAGTGTCTTTTCCTCCTGAGTAATGTAGGTCCTGTTTAGCATTTTCTTCCAGAACAGGCCTGTTTCATCACAATTGAACACTTATTGGGGGTTGGAATTTTTCAGCCTCATCATGCCTTATCACACTGTGTATGCCACTACAATTCTTAAATCTCTCAAACCAACCTTGCTGGCCTTAAATTCACCAATATGAGCGCTAGTTCCAGGCATTTTTTTCTGTTCACCTGGGTGTTAGTCAACTGGTGTGGGTCGCATCCTGGGGGACAAGATTAAGGACCCCAATGATGCACTGGCTTAATTGGGTTATCCTGGGTGGTTAACCCTCTGGGGTTAATTGTTTCTCATTGATCCACACCAACAACAGTCTCTCCACATCTTATAGTAGTAGTACGTATTTGCGATCTCTGTTTTGTAACCATATTTGCACCATTGTCAACAACAGCTTCCTTTATTGCCTTTTTGTTGGCCAAGATAGTAGCGATGGTTGTATGGGGTTTGTTATACAACCTGGCCAGCTCTGAGACACACACTCCACTTTCGTATTTTGCGATGATCTCTTTCTGGAATTCAATAGTATTTCTCACCCTCTTTACCACAGGGCTGGCACTAGAAGCTTTCTTTGGACCCATGGTGGCTTATTTAGCAGTTACAAGCACTAAAAACAATGGAATAATACAAAATGTATTGCATGTACACAAGGAATCGTCCTCACTGACTTGCAAACAATGGCACACTGGCCATACATGGAGTGGCTGGACAACTTAGGCCACGCAGACACGTTCGGGACGAAGGACTTTAACCGAGTTCTTTGTCATTAACAGCCAATATTTTGACGCATAAACATGTCATTATCCTATTTTTAAGTTATCCGATGATGTCGTTAACTGAGGGTCCACTCTAATATGTATAAGATGAGGACCAGAAACAAACCACCATATGGTGAATTTTGTTTGTCTGTCATCAGACAAATAATATTCAAGTACCAAGTAACAACACCTGCAATAGAAAACCGCCCACCAAATTATCAACAATTACCTTCTCATCTGAGCCCTGGTGATCACTTCCTAACAAACTGCCTGCTACTGCTTCCAAGAAAAAGACTCAGAAGAGGTGTTTTGTTTGTGCACATGCAAAAAAAATGCCCACAACAATGCAGAGACACTCATTTTATGTGTAAGGAGTGTAAAACACCACTGTGCATGACACCATGTCTTAAAGACTTCCACAGGGTGCAGCACTTCTAGGAACATGTCAAGTGATTCTGTGTGTGTATGTATATATATATCTTTCTTTCTTTCTTTCAACACACCAGCCGTATCCCGCCGAGGCAGGGTGGCCCAAAAGGAAAAACGAAAGTTTCTCCTTTTACATTTAGTAATATATACAGGAAAAGGGGTTACTAGCCCCTTGCTCTTGGCATTTTAGTCGCCTCTTAACAAAACGCATAGCTTACGGAGGAAGAATTCTGTTCCACTTCCCCAAGGAGATAAGAGGAAATAAACAAGAACAAGAACTAGAAAGAAAATAGAAGAAAACCCAGAGGGGTGTGTATATATATGCTTGTACATGTATGTGTAGTGTGACCTAAGTGTAAGTAGAAGTAGCAAGACGTACCTGAAATCTTGCATGTTTACGAGACAGAAAAAAGACACAAGCAATCCTACCATCATGTAAAACAATGTTACAAAAAATGCGATTCTAAAAGCTTAGAGATCTCCAGTGAATACTAGAAAGGACTGCCCTTCTAGCATCCAGCCTGTTACTGGGTTTTCGTAACAAGTAGTCAGTATCCTTGTCCAATTATCCATTAAAATTCAGTATGGTTCAATAGTGCTTTAGGATTATAACTGGTAGGCTACTAACTAGAGAAATTAAAATTTAATAAATTTATTAAGTAGTAAGTTGTCTAGAGGTATATTATCAAATTAAATTAATTGCAGCAATCAAAATAAATCAATCTCTCGAGTTCAATATTATTGTGCTGAAAGCACATATCACATTTATAATTCTTAAGTACCGTCAGGTACATTAACATTTAATAAGATATTACAAATATGTACAAGAGTGTGTATGCGTGTAAGTGCTCTTAAGTAGTTAGCTATGTCTCAAGACTCGAATAAGACTTAAACAAGTGACTGACAAAGTCCTCAAATAAACTAACTTCTTGACCGACTGGCAACCCGAACAGTCTGCTTGAACAACAAAGAATGCTAAGCCCAATAGCAATACAATATCAAGCGACTGCAACACAGAATCAGGAACAAGGAGATAATATAACGACACTAAGTAGGGACCATCTGCAGATCCTCCACAAAAGTTACAAAACTCCCATAATACTGAATCTACGTTCAGCATAGGAAAACTGTGACTGTGACAATACACAGGAACCAGTACAAAATTAGGTCAGAAGCTATAGCTCGGGACCTGAGATGTTCAGAGTGTCTAAGTGACACACAACCTCAGTACAACGTCGAAAATCACTAAGTCTATACAATGTTCTGTGAACAGAGTTCTACAGAACTAACAAGAATAATGAGACAGACAATCTGTCCAACCAGCAAGCGAGTCTAGAGCAGACTGACTACTTCACGAGAGGTGAGGACACCCCCCCCCCTCGATCACGTGATAGCTACGTGGACAACTGCAGCTCAGAAGCCGGCAGTATAACGAGCGACAAGCGATAATTACAGTAGTCTGACAATCAAGACTAACTGAGCACATTTTATATACATCCTAACAACATAAGCTATGTCAAATAACAATATAAGGCAATACATTTGCGATTTAGCTATTATCGCAAATATAAGCAATATAAAATTAAATGAAAAGGTAATATACATTACATATATACATAATAATCATTGTAACCCATTCAGGGGTTGCAACACCCCCCCCCAACACGACAGAGGGTCGCACTAGGAGTTGCATTAATGTCTTTCACATTATTACTGATTACTCATATCAATACAATTTAATATAAACATTAATCGGTCTCTCTTGTGCCAAGCACCTCTACAATTTCACAGCGTCCGTCACTAGATATGCCCCTAGTACTAGGGCAGTACACAGTATCGTATCTCTATACTCGTGGTTATGTACATCAGTGTAGAGACAGGATAGCGCTGACGAGGAGGGCACGTTGAGGCTCGATCATAGTAGAGGAGACTGCATTCCACTCTTAACCCTTTGAGGGTTTTCGTCGTACTAGTACGTCTTACGCGTAGGGGTTTTTGACGTACTAGTACTCATAAATTCTAGCGGCCTCAAATCTAGTGGGAGAAAGCTGGTAGGCCTTCATATGAAAGAATGGGTCTATGTGGTCAGTGTGCACAGTCTAAAAAAAATCCTGCAGCACACAGTGCATAATGAGAAAAAAAAAACTTTGACCATTTTTTTGAATAAATCAGCGACTTTGCAGTGTACAGTGGACCCCCGCATAACGATGGCATCACATAGCGATTTTTCCGCATACCGATTACTTTTATCGCAAAATTTTTGCCGCGCATACCGATTAAAAACCCGCTTACCGATTTTCGTCCGAGACGCGTCCAATGTGCCCTCAGCCAGCCTCACATGTGCCGCCCGTCCCATTGTTTACCAGCCAGCCTCCGCGGTAACATCCAAGCATACACTCGGAATATTTCGTATTATTACAGTATTTTCGGTGCTGTTTCTGGAAAATAAGTGACCATGGGCCCCAAGAAAGCTTCTAGTGCCAACCCTACACCTCAAAGGGTAAGAATTACTATAGAAATGAAGAAAGAGATAATTGATAAGTATGAAAGTGGAGTGGTTTATAGCCGACCTAGTCAAGCTGTACAAGAAACCCCAATCAACCATCGCTACTATTGTGGGCACCAGAAAGACAATCAAGGAAGCTGTTTTTGCCAAAGGTTCAACTGTGTTTTCGAAACAAAGATCGCAAGTGATGGAAGATGTTGAGAGACTCTTATTGGTGTGGATAAATGAAAAAACAGCTAGCAGGAGATAGCATCTCTCAAGCGATCATATGTGAAAAGGCTAGGAAGTTGCATGAGGATTTAATTAAAAAAAATGCCTGCAACTAGTGATGAATGTGAGTGAATTTAAGGCCAGCAAAAGGTTGGTTTGAGAGATTTAAGAAGCGTAGTGGCATCCATAGTGTGATAAGGCATGGTGAGGCTGCCAGTTCGGACCACAAAGCGGCTGAAAAATATGTGCAGGAATTCAAGGAGTACATAGAAACTGAAGGACTGAAACCTGAACAAGTGTTTAATTGTGATGAAACAGGCCTGTTTTGGAAGAAAATGCCAAGCAGGACCTACATTACTCAGGAGGAAAAGGCACTCCCAGGACATAAGCCTATGAAAGACAGGCTTACTTTGTTGATGTGTGCCAATGCTACTGGTGATTGCAAAGTGAAGCCTTTATTAGTGTATCACTCTGAAACTCCCAGAGCGTTCAGGCAAAAGAATGTCCTCAAGGATAATTTGTGTGTGCTGTGGAGGGCAAACAGTAAGGCATGGGTCACTAGGGAATTTTTCTATAACTGGTTACACCATGCATTTGCCCCCAATGTGAAAAATTACCTAACTGAAAAGAAATTAGAACTTAAGTGCCTCCTGGTGTTAGACAATGCCCCTGGTCATCCTACAGACGTGGCAGAGCGACTTTATGGGGACATGAGCTTCATTAAGGTGAAGTTTTTGCCTCCTAATACCACGCCTCTCCTGCAGCCCATGGACCAGCAGGTTATTGCAAACTTCAAGAAACTGTACACAAAAGCTCTGTTTGAAAGGTGCTTTGTAATGACCTCAGAAACTCAACTGACTCTAAGAGAGTTTTGGAGAGATCACTTTAATATCCTCAATTGTGTAAACCTTATAGGTAAGGCTTGGGAGGAAGTGACTAAGAGGACCTTGAACTCTGCTTGGAAGAAACTGTGGCCAGAATGTGTAGACAAAAGGGATTTTGAAGGGTTTGAGGCTAACCCTGAGAATCCTGTGCCAGTTGAGGAATCCATTGTGGCATTGGGAAAGTCCTTGGGTTGGAGGTTAGTGGGGAGGATGTGGAAGAGTTGGTGGAGGAGGACAATGAAGAACTAACCACTGATGAGCTGATAGATCAACTTCAAGAGCAAGAGGCCAGACCTGGGGAAACTGGTTCAGAGGAGGGGAGAGAGAAATTGAAGAAGTTGCCTACTACAAAGATAAAGGAAATCTGTGCTAAGTGGCTTGAAGTGCAAACCTTCATGGATGAAAATCACCCTCACACAGCTATTGCAAGCCGTGCTGGTGATTATTACACTGACAATGTTGTGAAACACTTTAGGCAAGTCATAAAGGAACGAGAGGTACAGGCCACTATGGACAGATATCTTGTGCGAAAGAAGTCCAGTGACTCTGAAGCTGGCCCTAGTGGCATTAAAAAAAGAAGGGAAGTAACCCCAGAAAAGGACTTACTACCTCAAGTCCTAATGGAAGGGGATTCCCCTTCTAAACAGTAAGAAGATAATGCTCTCCCCTCCTCCCATCCCATCAATCATCACCAGATCTTCAATAAAAGTAAGTGTCATTTAATTGTGCATGCCTTTTTCAGTTTGTGTGTATTAAAATTAACATTTCATGTGGTAAAAAAAATTTTTTTTCATACTTTTGGGCGTCTTGCACGGATTAATTTTATTTCCATTATTTCTTATGGGGAAAATTCATTCGCATAACGATTATTTCGCATAACAATTATCCCTCTCGCACGGATTAAAATCGTTAACCGGGGGTCCACTGTATTTTCGTATGGTATTTATTGTTGTATTCTAGTTTTCTTGGTCTCATTTTATAGAATGGAAGACATATTACAGAAATAGAGATGATTTTGACTGGTTTTACAAAGAAAGGTGCCTTGAAATTGAGCTCAAAGTAGCAGAAATGTTCGATTTTTACCAAACTTCAAAAGTAAACAAATCGTGCCAAGCGTGCAATACACGTCAACTGGTGAGTCTAATATTCTTTCACAAGTGCACCTATAATATTTATACCATTTTTTACACTAATGCAGTAGTCTGCATAACAGTAAATCTTATATTTTTTGTGAAAATAAAAATTCAAAGTGGAGAGCAAAAGAATATAAGAGGGGCCTTGAGACGTGAATAATGACTAGAGGAAATGTCATTTTAGTGCCAGGAATGTCTTTCTTGTTTATTCTGGACCCTATTCCGAAATTGGCATTTTTTTGAAATTTGTGTGAAATTGGCAAAATTGCTAAATTCTGCCCACTGTACTGGATAGTTGAATTTCATAAATGAGTGGTTTCTTACACCCATTCGATAGAAAAAAATGGAGTTCTAGCGAAATATTCATGTTTTTTGTCGACTAGTACAGTGAAATTGGCCGAAAATGGGGCTCAAAGTGGGCAAAATCGCCGATGCGTAAATATCGCCGAGACCGCTAACTTTGCGAGAGCATAATTCCGTAAGTTTTCCATCAAATTTCAAACTTTTGGTGTCTTTATGATCGGGAAAAGATTCTCTATCTTTTCATAAGAAAAAATAATTTTTTTTTTTTTTAAATTTGGCCGACCCTGAGAACGAGTTTCGGAGAGGGCCTGTCGACCCTCAAAGGGTTAAGTAGTGGTTGTGGAATGCGAGGCAGTATGAACATCTGAGTATGAAACAGCTTAAGGTGTGTAGTGAGGGGGGGTCTGCGGCAGGACAGTGTTGCGTCACGCAGTACATCACCCGCACCACACTACTCACTCAACACTCAGCTTGTCTCCTCTTCACACAACATTACTGTGAATATATAAATATAATAATTAGACATGACATGAGTATATAGTTAACATGGGCTGGAGGGATTAAGTTACTTTACTGAATTTGACATAGCAAGTAACAAAAGGTATTTGGGCATAAAATTACGTAAATTTTAAATGGGGAAGTGCCCAAATACTCGTCAAAATGTTCAAAGGACACCACAAGAGCTATAGCATAATTTTTCTGGTGTCGTTTGAGCTTAGATGAATAGTAACATATAGGATGGAGAATATCAGTGGATGTTGACTGTTGGAGCAGCACAGCGCCCACTGCATAAACACTCGCATCTATATGTAAAAAGATGGAAAGATTGAAATTAGGACTCTTCAACACAGGAGCAGAGGATAGCAAGCGCTTCAACCTTTTGAACGAGTCTGAACAATCTCTAGTCCAGGTGAACTGAACTTTGCTACTAGAGCTCATAGTGAGAGGTGTAGGTGGAGGTGAGTGCGCTGGCTTGCCTGTCACTTGACACACGTGGCAACGTCGCACATGATCAGCTACTGTTTCCCTCATTTTAGGCCAAGTAAAATGTTTTGCCAGTTTACCGAGTGTCTTCTTGACACCCAAATGTCCTCCTATGGGACTATTGTGAGCAAAATCAATGGCTTGTTCACGAAATGTAACTGGTAACACTGCTAGATGTTTGACTGTGGTGGAAACACTATCAGCTGACAACTTACATGTATTTTTCTCCATCAGTACACCATTACTATAATAGTAACAATTATCGAGATCCTTTGCTTCACTCTCAGTAACTGCTATATCTCTCAGTCTTTCCAGTGACTGATCAACAAACTGATCCTTGATTAAATCATCATGAGTTAGAAATTTAACGTCAGTTGTGTCCTGACTAGGTTGATGACCGGGGGGAGTCAGTGTTAATGACCCTGGGTGCAGAGCATCACTAAACAACATATTCAACCCCAAATCATTGTCATCAACTAACTCAACAGTAGACAAGGATGGTTGTTGAATCTTTGACATAGCTCTAGTAATTGCGCTGAGAGGAAATAAAATAGGCTTCTCTCTACAAGCTTCAATGGCATAATTATCATCAGTGTTATTATCACTCACAAGTGGTTCTTTACATATACTAGCATGAAGGATATCGTTCCCTATCAACAAGTCCACTGACCTGATGGGAAATACACCACTGGATATACCCACTGAAATATAACCAGTATAATAGCTTGTTTCAATATAAACTTTGTGCAGAGGCACTTTTATAACAGCCCCTCCATAGGCTTCTAACAATACATCTATCTTGCAATAGGTATCGTCAGTTATGGACAGTACATCTTCTCTTAATAACGTGAGATAACTGCCAGTGTCTCTGAAAGAAATTATCTCAGTTAGATGTGATTCGTCAAATCCTATTCTGCCTCTCGAAAAGTAAGGACTCATCGCTGAACGAATCTTTTCGTCAGATACACTTTCTGACGCTAGTCATCTGTCCTGAGTAATATTATCTAAAACAGTAGGATGAGAGGAATTGCTAGGATTTTGGTGCCTTTGTTGCTCGGAAGAGGATACGACTTGAGTGGGGGCGCCAGCCGCACGACTGTTTCTCGTATCTCTTTCTAATTTATAGCAATACTCTCTAGCATGTCCTTTTCTGTTACAATAGGTACATTTAACTTTCTTCTTCTCGATACCAGATTTCTGTCTAGCCACAGAGACAGATTCAGGATTGTGAGTTTTCCTGGTAAAGGTACGAGAAGTTACAGTAGCAGGTACATCAGGCCGGCAATGAGCAGCTGATTTAGGTTGCCAACTTCTAGGACAATTTTTAGTTACCTTGTTTCTCTGTGTTTTAGTACGTACAAGTTTGTGAGAAATTTCGTAATTGTCTGCTAATGCTGCAGTTTCCAGAATATCCGAGGTAGTATGATCGATCAGATATTCTTGTATGTCAGCAGACATACAGTTGTTAAACTCTTCGTGTAGTAACAACTGAACAAGACTGTCGTAGTTGTTACATTTAGCAGCTCTACACCACCTCTCAAATGCAACTTTTTTCTCACGAGCAAACTCTACACAAGTTTGATCTTGTCGTCGTTGTAACGTACGAAATGCTCTTTGATAACTTACAGGTAACAAGTTATATGTCTCTAGAATAGTTTGTTTGACAGCATCATAACTAATGTACTTGGAAAATGGCAAAGCTGCAGAACACGTTTGAGCTCTTCCCGTCAATGCTGTATGCAGCAATGTTGCCCAGTGCTTACGTGGCCAGTTCATAGCACGTGCCTGGTTCTCAAACACATCAAAATATGTGTCTAAGTCACTTTCAAAAAACTTAGGAACCATGGATGCAGCTTTCTGCACATTAAATGTGTCCTGTGATCTATCAGTCTGTTGTCTTAACAGACGAACATTTTCTCTTTGGAAATCTTCTTCGTTCAATCTCCTCTGTGCCTCTACTTGTGCAGTCTGCAACATAATGAGGCGTTCAAACCTCTCAAACTGTTCCTGAGAGATAGGACCAGTGGGTAATGGAGGAGTAGGGAAATTAACATGGTCTGGACGGTCCTTAGGTCGGACACTTGGTCCAGCCGTCTCTAGAGTGTCTAGATCTGGTCTAGGATAAGTAAATACAGGTGTAGTATACACTGTACTAGCGTGAGGCTGTGTCATCCAACCAGCTACACTCTGTACTATAGTGTCAGTGAGGCGGGAAGGTGTGAGCGAGAACTGAGCTACACTAGGCTCAGACCCGAGGCTCACTTCTGCCTTAGTTGCTCTTTCTTCATCAAATAGAGTCATACTTCCTAATTGTGACACTAGGCTTTCTGAATCTGAATCATAATCAGACATCTCTGTATGAGCAGGAAACAATATCTTTAATTAATGCTCTGACAGTTTCTGCGGTGTAATTCCTGTTATACGTCACACCGAGATATTTGGCTACTTGCCAACACGTCTGAAGTTTTAATGTACTTAACTCAGACAAAGTCAGAGTATCAATTAACTGTTTCACTTTGACATACATCACAAAAATAATTGTACTACAAGAGAGTGATTATTGGAAACAATAATCCTAATAGGAATTTTAGTGTTGGTTGTCTTAGAGCTAGAACTCATAAACAGTATTTCCATCTCCTTGGATCAAGAGACTCAGTCAGGTACATACATCAACCTGGAATGTTGTACAAGACTAAACTCAAAGTCTTCAGATTAGGAAAGTACTCCAAGTGTTTGATCATAGAGTTACTAGTATGTCAAACTGGACAATTTCTCCAACACCTTGGATCAAGAGCCTCCCGGACAGGCCCCCATTTGTTACAAAAAACGCGATTCTAAAAGCTTAGAGATCTCCAGTGAATACTAGAAAGGACTGCCCTTCTAGCATCCAGCCTGTTACTGGGTTTTCGTAACAAGTAGTCAGTATCCTTGTCCAATTATCCATTAAAATTCAGTATGGTTCAATAGTGCTTTAGGATTATAACTGGTAGGCTACTAACTAGAGAAATTAAAATTTAATAAATTTATTAAGTAGTAAGTTGTCTAGAGGTATATTATCAAATTAAATTAATTACAGCAATCAAAATAAAATCAAATCTCTCGAGTTCAATATTATTGTGCTGAAAGCACATATCACATTTATAATTCTTAAGTACTGTCAGGTACATTAACATTTAATAAGATATTACAAATATGTACAAAAAGTGTGTATGTGTGTAAGTGCTCTTAAGTAGTTAGCTATGTCTCAAGACTCGAATAAGACTTAAACAAGTGACTGACAAAGTCCTCAAATAAACTAACTTCTTGACCGACTGGCAACCCGAACAGTCTGCTTGAACAACAAAGAATGCTAAGCCCAATAGCAATACAATATCAAGCGACTGCGACACAGAATCAGGAACAAAGGGGATAATATAACGACACTAAGTAGGGACCATCTGCAGATCCTCCACAAAAGTTACAAAACTCCCATAATACTGAATCTACGTTCAGCATAGGAAAACTGTGACTGTGACAATACACAGGAACCAGTACAAAATTAGGTCAGAAGCTATAGCTCGGGACCTGAGATGTTCAGAGTGTCTAAGCGACACACAACCTCAGTACAACGTCGAAAATCACTAAGTCTATACAATGTTCTGTGAACAGAGTTCTACAGAACTAACAAGAATAATGAGACAGACAATCTGTCCAACCAGCAAGCGAGTCTAGAGCAGACTGACTACTTCACGAGAGGTGAGGACACCCCCCCTCAATCACGTGATAGCTACGTGGACAACTGCAGCTCAGAAACCGGCAGTATAACGAGCGACAAGCGATAATTACAGTAGTTTGACAATCAAGACTAACTGAGCACATTTTATATACATCCTAACAACATAAGCTACGTCAAATAACAATATAAGGCAATACATTTGCGATTTAGCTATTATCGCAAATATAAGCAATATAAAATTAAATGAAAAGGTAATATACATTACATATATACATAATAATCATTGTAACCCATTCAGGGGTTGCAACAACAACTACAGGCTTTCGTTT
Organism: Cherax quadricarinatus; assembly: GCF_026875155.1. NCBI lineage: Eukaryota > Metazoa > Arthropoda > Malacostraca > Decapoda > Parastacidae > Cherax > Cherax quadricarinatus. Next base: position 48,387,662 of record NC_069409.1, read on the forward strand.
TACACTCACTTGGCAGGACAGTAGTACCTCCCTGGGCGGTTGCTGTCTACCAACCTACTACCTATAATATATATATATATATATATATAATATATATATATATATATATTATAGGTAGTAGGTTGGTAGACAGCAACCGCCCAGGGAGGTACTACCGTCCTGCCAAGTGAGTATACCACCAGAAACATCTTCTAATTCGTCTACTGAAGTTGAAAACGAAGCAACACTAACCTTCCTCTACTCCACCACCGCCTTCTCTACTTAGCTCACGTCGATTACCTGGAAACCATGGGTTAAACAAAAAAGGATCATATTCTACACCACGAGGCTATACCCTGCAAGCATGACTCGCCTAAACTCATCCAACATCTCCAAGACAACACTGTATCGTACCAAAGCGAAGAAAGACCATTCCCTACCTACAACCAGATACTCCACCAACTCCAAACCAACGAATACTACTACAGCTCTCCCATAAGTGTGATACAACTCTCTCGAAAACAATTTACCACACTGATAAACGGGTTAAGTCCTTAACCAACTCATTCCTGCTTGCTGCCTTCTGACACTCCCAGCTCCTGCCGCTGCACTTCGCGACCTTCCTCTCCTAGTGAGGCAAGCAATGACATCAGTTAATGCCTTTATATCTACGTCTCCAGTACTTTTGTACCACATGTCCAAAGTGGTTGGGGCCACTTGCCTTGATTCCTACTCTTCCCTCCTCACCATCCTTTCTCTGTTATTTCATCCTTACCTTATCCTTGCTTCCTTTCCCATCTTACGACAGCTCTCGTCGTCTCGATTCGATCGTTTCGTATGTAAATCGAAAAGCCTGTAATTGTTTTGCATGATGGTAGGATTCGCTGGTGTCCTTTTTTCTTCTCATGAACATGCAAGATTTCAGGTACGTCGTGCTACTTCTAACTTACACTTAGGTCACACATCACATACATGTACAGCGTTATATTGATAAATTAGTCACAGTGCAACTCCTTGGGGTTTTTATTGATGGAAACGTTTCGCCACACAGTGGCTTCATCAGGTCCATACAAAGGAGAAACTTCGAAGAACAGGATGACGAAGGCCACTGTGTGGCGAACGGTTCCTCAATAAAGATACCCAAGAGTTGCACTTGGTCTAAGTTATCTAACATGTCGGTCATCTGATACCATGTTCATCTACAAGAGTATATATACATTCCCTCTGGGTTTTTCTTCTATTTTTTTCTAGTCTTGTTCTTGTTTTTTTCTCTTACCTCCATTGGGAAGTGGAACAGTATTCTTCCTCCGTAAGCCTTGCATGTTATAAGATGCGACTAAAATGCTGGGAAGCAAGGGCTAGTAACCCCTTTCTTCCTGTATATATTACTCAATTTGAAAGGAGAAAACTTACAGTTTTTCCTTTTGGGCAACCCCGCCGCAGGTGGGATATGGCCAGTGTGTGAAGAAGAAGAAAGATTATATATATTTATATTTATATTATATATTTATTATATATATATATTACAGTGGTCCCACGGTTCGCGAAGTCAGCACGGTAAACAGATAATTCTGGTATCCGAAGTGTTATATCGCAAAAAAATTGCCCCGGTTCCCGTAACACAAAACCCAGTACGCAATACTGATTCATAAGAGGCCTGTCCCTGTGGCTGAATTGCCCCCATGTGTGCCAGTGTTTAAAAGCCAGCAAGTGCAGCGCGCCATCTAAAGGATACATTCGGTACATTCCATATTATCCATATTATCTCTGTTTCTGGTGCTGTTTCTTATGCAAAATAAGTCCATCACATGGGCCCCAAGAAAGCTTCTAGTGCCAGCCTTCGAGACAAGGGTGCTAATGGACTATTGAATGAGAAAGAGATAATTGCAAGTAGGAAAGGGAGTGCGTGTGTCGGACATGGCCAGTTGTATAGAAATCCAATCAAACCTTTCTCTACTATAGTGAGCAGGGAAACGGCAATCAAGGAAGATGTTTTGCAAAAGGTGCAAACTGTGAATACAAAACAGCGATCGCAAGTGTGTTAGAAAATGTTAGAGACTGTTAATGGTGATGGATATATGAAAAAACAGATAGTTGAGATTGCATCTCTCAAGCGATCATTTGTGTAAAAGGCTATGCTGATGCATGTGGGATTTAATTAGAAAAATGCCTGCAATATATATAATATATATATATATATACATTATAATATATATATATAGATATATATATGATATCATATATATATATATATATTTATATATATATATACAGGAAGGCCCCGCCTTTTCGGCGTTTCATTTACGGCGTTCCGCTAATACGGACATTTCCAAATTATGACCAAAATCAGCTATACGGCTCCCCCCACCTGACTTTCTAAACGGTCACCGTGCCCCACCTGTTTGTTTACATTCTCCTTGAGTCAGTAAGCACTAAGTTCTCCATTTTGTCTTGGAAACTGCCAAAAAATTTCAAATGTTTTTAAATAGTTATTTCATTTTTATATATACTCTGATAATTATACTTATGTATACCTGTAACTAAATAAACTTATTACTGTGCTGGCATGCAGGTTACACTTTAAAATTGGTAAGTGTCTTATGTCTCCAGTCGTCATAATATAATGATAAGATTAATCATCGAGTCTATTTAAATGTCGTATATTACGTTAATTAACATTTTAATTATCCATCCATGATATTTTTTTCAAAATTATTATAATAAAACATGATGGCATAAACATATAAATATATAAATACACCCACAGTAGAATAAATAAACATAAATGTGAGATGTGTAGCCAGACGACTTGCACAAGTGGACGCCATAGATAGGAATGTTAATAATAATAATAAACAATACTCACCGAGTTCCATTAAATGTCGAATATTACGTTAATATACACTTTTTCATAATCCATTCCATGATTTTTTTTTCAAAATTATTATTAATAAACACGGATACATACATAATAAAGATTGATAATACACCCCACATAAGACATTAATAAACATAATTATAGATGTGGGAGCCAACACATAAACTTGTACAAGTGACAGCAAGAATTAACATTTTCTCAATCTAAACATAAGAGAAAAATGTTGTTACTGGGGGGTAACTGTAAGAAAATTATTCCTTTCGTATGTATGTAAGTATAGTTTATTCATGTATACACAAATACAGCTTAATAGATTATCATACATAACAACATAAGTGTAGAGAACCTAGGATACCCAAAAAGTCTGTGTGAATTATTTCCATTGCCTTAATCAAGCTTCTCATTTCTTCTCAAATGATGTTCACATGAGGAATGGGATGGTTCTTCTTTACTAATTACTACCGTATCAATGTTGAGAAACCTGTACCACAAGTAATCTTGTACACAAACCGAGATACACTTCGTTTGTTTTCAAAACTTACGTCTCGCCTGCGTTTTGTTTACATAAACTCTGCTCTGTCCCCTCTCATGTAATCATTCTTTCTCTCTCTCATTATTCGGTTTTATCTCATTTACTTACTCCTTGACCCTACATTAAGACTACAATATTTTTAGGTAAGTAATGAGTGAACTGTATATACAATTTTTATGCTCTGGGATGCTTAAATATCTTAGATTAGACATGTGTGGGTGGGGTGGCCTGGTATGGTAGCCTTGCTGACACCTACCATATCACAACTTGATTTCTTACAATAAATACTACTTGTCTCTCCTAGATTAAGACTATAATATTTTAGTGTAAGTATGAGTGCACTATGGTGCGTATTGTACTTTTTTATTGTTTTTGATGCATGGTTATATATGCCCTAACGTAATATATGTTAGTGTAAACTGTTACTTAGTGTTTGTATGCATTTTACAAGTGGAAAAAAAGGGTGCTTCCACTTTACGGCCCGGTTTTCGCTTTTAGGCGGTAGCCTGGAACCTAACCTGCCGTATAAGTGGGGCCCCTCCTGTATATATATAAGTATATATATATATATACTATATATTTTTTTATATATATATATATTTTTTTTTTTTTTTTTTTTTCAACCAAGTCGGGTTCTCCCACGAGGCAGGTGACCCAAAAAAAGAAAGAAAATATATATATATAATATATATATATATATATATATATATATATATATATTTATATTTATATTTATATATATATTTTTTTTTTTATTATCTCACTGGCCGATTCCCAAAAGGAGGGTGGCCCCCGAAAAAGAAAACACTTTCACATCATTCACTCCATCACTGTCTTGCCAGAAGGGTGCTTTAAACTACAGTTTTTAAAACTGGAAACATTAAAACCCCTCCTTCAGAGTGCAGGCACTGTCACTTCCCATTCTCCAGGCTCTCAAGTCCGGCATGCCGGTTTCCCTGAACCCCTTCATAATGTTACTTTGCTTCACACTCCAACAGCACGTCAATGTATTAAAAATCCATTGGCTCCATTCACTCTCTATCAAACACGCTCTCGCATGACTGCTGGATGTCCATGCCCCTCGCACCACAAAATCTCCTTTACCCCCCTCTCTCCAACCTTTCCTAGGCCGACCCCTACCCCGCCTTACTGGTCCACTACAATCTGATACACTCTTGAAGTCTTTCGGTTCGCTCCATTCTCTCTTAATGTCTGAACCACCTCAACAACCCCTTACATCAGCCATATGGACAAACAGTTTTGGTATCCCGCACCTCCTCATAACCTTCCCAAACTACGAATTCTCTGCATATATATCACACCACACATGCCTCAAGGACATGACTCTCCCTGCCTCCTGCCTTCTCCTCGCTGCCAAAATAATCCAACCATGCATGCACACCCATATAAGAGCGTTGTAAAAACTATACTCTCATGTACTTTCTCTCTTTGCCTTCCAAGGGAACCAAAGTTCTTTGTCGCTCCACCATGACTCCTAAGTGCACCACTCTCTCTTTTTCCTCATCAATTCTATGATTCACCTCATCTGTCATAGACCCATTATGCTGAAACGTCCACTTCCCAAATATCTGAATTATGTCTCACCTCCTCCATACTCTCTCCCTCAATCTGATATTCAATCTTTCATCACCTAATTCTTTTTTCATCCTCATAAACCTTACTCTTTCCTTTATTCACCTTTAATTTTTTCTTTTGCCTTCCTACCAAATTTATCACCAATCTCTGCAATTCTCTTCAGAATCTCCCAAGAGCACAGTGTCACAGCAATGAGTCAGCTGTGACAAACCTCCCACTTTGTGTGTGATTCTTTATCATTTAACTCCACGCCTCTTGCCAAGACCCTCGCATTTACTTCTATTACAACACCTCTATAAATACTTTAAACAACCACGGTGTCATCACACATTCCTTGTCTAAGCCCTACTTTACTGGTGAAAAATTTCCTTTTCCTACCATACTCTAACTTGAGCCTCACTTCCTCGGTTAAAAACCTCTTCACTGCTATCAGTAAATTACCTCTACACTCACAACACTTGCAACATCTGCCAACATTGCCAACCGTATCCACCCTGTATACGCCTTTTCCAAATCCATAAATGCCACAAAGAGACCTCTTTAGCCTTATCTACAATACTGTTCAATCTATATGTTTCACTGTTTAACACCTGGTCTTACACACCCCATACCTTTCCTACAAAGACTTCCTTGTTCATCTGCTATCTATTCTCCATTCTTACTCTTAATTCTTTCTTTAATAACTCCACCATACACTTTACCAGGTATACTCAGCAGCGGACTATCCCCCTATAATTTTCTTTGCACTCTCTTTTATCCCTTTGCCTTTATACAAAGGAAATATGGAATGCCTCTCTGCCAATCCCAAGGTACCTTACCCTCTTCCATACATTTATTTAAATAATTTGCACCCAACCACTCAAAAACTATATCCCCACCTGCTTTATCATTTCTAATCTTTATCCCATCAATTCCACGGCTGCCTTACACCCCTTTCATATTACCGACTGCCTCACGAACTTCCCCCACACTCACAACTGGTCTTATCCTCACTCCTACAAGATGTTTATTCCTCCTTGTCTTTACACCGAATCACAGCTTCCCTATCTTCATCAACATTTAACAAATTCCTCAAAAGATTCCCTCCATTTCCCATACTCTAATCTCAATTTAATAACTCTCCTTCCTAATTTTTAACTGACAAATCCATCGTTCTCTAGGCTTTCCTTAACTTGTTACATCTCACTCCAAAACTTTTTCTTTTTTTCAACAAAAATTGTTGTTAACATCTCACCACTCTCTCATTTGCTCTTCTTTTGACATTGCTTCACCACCTTATTAAAACTCTCTCTTTTTCCTCCATATACTCTTCCCTCCTTGCATCACTTCTACTTTGTATAAACACTTTTCATAGGCTAATTTTCTCCCTTATATTCTTTTACTCATATTCCACCAATCGCTCCTCTTTCCCTCCCGCACCCACTGTCCTGTATCAACAAACTTCTGCTGAACACTCTAACACTACTTTTTTAAACCTACACATACAAACCTCTTCGATTCCATTGCCTTTGCTCTAATAGACCATCTATCCTCATTAGCTGTTGATATCTACCCTAACTGCCTCTCTTTTAGTTTTATAAAACTTCACCTCTCTCTTCCCTGATGCTTATCTGTTTCTCCTTGTATCCCATCTTACCTTTTACTCTCAGTTGTAGCTACAACTAGAAGTGATCTGATATATCTGTGGCCCTCTATAAACATGTACATCCTGAAGTCTACTCAACGTCTTTTATTACCAATACATAATCTCAACAATAGAATGTCATTTTGTCCTACATCATTTCTTGTTTACTTATTTATTTTTTCCCTCTTTTTCTTAAAAATATGTTTACTATCACTAAACCCTTTCTATACAGTTACAATCACAGGGCTCCCAATCATCATTTACACTTGGCACCCCAAACTTACCTACCACACCTCTCTAAAAGTTTCTCATACTTTAGCATTCAGGTCCCCACCACAATTATCTCTCACTTGGTCAAAGGCTCCTATAAATTCAATTAAAAAATCTCCCAAACACCCCTGACCATCTCTCTCTACTCTACATTCTCTCTTCTCCTGGTGCGTGCATATATTTATATATAATATATTTATTATACTTTATATATTATATATATATATATATATATATATATATATACTATATATATAATATATATATTAGATATATATTTTTATATATATATTATATATATTTTATATATTTATATATATATATATATATATATTTATTTATTTATATATATAATATATACACACACACACACACACGGGACCCCCCCACATAGTCGGCATCACATAACGTTCTAATCCAGCATTATTAAAACCCACCCCCCCCCCCCCCCACCCCATTTTACCACCCAACTGCTTGCTTTTATCGCAAAAATTTTGCCTCGCTACCGCTTCAAAAACTTGCTCAACGCTGTTTCGTCGAGTCGCAGTCAATGTGCGCCTTAGCCAGCACTCACTGTGACACCGGTGCATTGTTTACCAGTCAGATCCTCCGCCGGTAAACATCCAAGGCAGACAATCGGAAAATTGTCGTATTATTACAAGTGTTTTTCGGTGTTTTATCTGCAAATAACTTGACCATGGGCCCAAGGAAAAGCTTCTAGTGCAAACCCTACAGAAATAAGGGTGAGAAATTATATAAGAGATGAGAAAGTCATCATTGATAAGTATGGAATGTGGCAGTGCGTGTCCGCCAGACCCTGGCCAGGTTGTACAAGAATGAAACCCAATTCAACCCATCGCTACTATTGTGGGTAAACAGAAAGGCAATCAGGAAGCTGTTCTTGCCAAAGGTTACGTGTTTTCAGAAACAGAAGATCGCAAGTGATGGAGATATGAGAGAATCTATTGGTGTGGATAATGAAAAACAGCTAGCAGGGAGATAGCCATTCTCAAGCGATTCATAAGCGAAAAGGCTATAAGGCTGGAAGTTGCATGAGGATTTAATTAAAAAAATGCCTGCAACTTAGTGATGATGTGAGTGAATTTAAGGCCAGCATAAGGTTGCGTTTGAGAGGTATTTAAGAAGGTAGTGGCATACATAGTGTGATAAGGCATGGTGTGAGGCTGCCAGTTTGGACCACAAAGAGCTGAAAAATATGTGAGGAATTCAAGGAGTACATAGACAGTGAAGGACTGAAACCTGAACAAGTGTTTAATTGTGATGAAACAGGCATGTTTTGGAAGAACAAATGCCAAGCAGGACCTACATTTATCAGGTGGAAAAAGGAACTCCCAGGACATAAGCCTATGAAAGACAGTTTCTGTGTTGAGTGTTCAATGCTAATGGTGATTGAAAAGTGATTGTGCCTTTATTAGTGTATCACTCTGAAACTCCGACCGTTCAGGCAAAAGAATGTCCTCAAGGAGATCTTGGGTGTGTGTGGAGGGCCAAACAGTAAGGCATGGGTCACTAGGGACATTTTTACTATGACTGGTGACACCATGCATTTGCCCCCAATGTGAAGGATTACCTAATGAAAAGAAATTAGAACTTAAGTGCTCCTGGTGTTTAGACAATGCCCTGGTCATCTCTGAGTGCAGGCAGAGCGACTTTATGGGACATGATATTCATTATAAGGGTGAATTTTTGCCTCCTAATACACTCCTCTCCTGCAGACCATGGACAGCAGGTTATTGAAACTTCAAACAATCTGTACACAACAAAGCTCTGTTTTGAAAGGTGCTTGTCAGTGAACTCAGAAAAACTCAACTGACTCTAAGAGAGTTTTGGAGAGAGCACTTTAACTATCTCCAATTGTGTAAACCTTATAGTTATGGCTTGGGAGGGGAGGGACTAGAAGACCTTCGAACTCTGCTTGGAAGAAACTGTGGCCAGTATGTGTAGACAAATGGGATTTTGAAGTGTTTGAGGCCAACCTGAGAGGATTTTATGCCAGTGAGGAATCCATTGTGGCATTGGGAAAGTCCTTGGGTTGGATGTTTAGTGGGGTGATGTGGAAGAGTTGGTGGAGGGGACAATGAAGAACTAACCCACTGATGAGCAGATAGATTCAACTTCAAACAGCAATGAGGCCAGGACCTGAGGGAACTGTTTCGAAGAGGGGGAGAGAGAAATTGAAGAATTGCCTACTTCAAAGATTAAGGAAATCTGTGCAAAGTGGCTTGAAGTGCAAACATTCATGGACGAAATCTCCCTCACACAGCTATTGCAAGCCGTGCTGGTGTATATTACACTGACAATTATTGTGTACACTTCAGGTGAAGTCATAAAGGAACGAGAGGTACAGGCACATATGGACAGATTTGTTGTGCGAAGTAGTACAGGTGACTCTGAAGCTGGTCTAGGGCATTAAAAAGAAGAAGGAAGTTAACCCCAGAAAAGGACTCGAACCTCATAGTCTTAATGGAAGGGGAATTCCCCTTCTAATCACTAACACTCTCTCTCCCTCCTCCCATCCCATCATTCATCAACGATCTTCAATAAAAAGTAAGTGTAATGTATTGTGCATGCCTTTTTCAGTTTGTGTTTATTAATATTAAAACTATTTCATGTGTAAAATTTGTTTTTTTCATAACTTTTGGCGTGTCTTGCACGGATTAATTGATTTCCAATTATTTCTTATGGAGAAAAATTCTATTCGCTCATAATGATCATTTAGCATAATCAATGTGCCGCTTGCACGGATAAAGTCGCTATGCGGGGGTCCCACTGTATTTTATATATTTATATATTTTTATAATTTTATTTTTTTATTATCACATGGCCGATTCCCACCAAGGCAGGGTGGCCCGTAAAAAGGAAAAAAAACTTTCGCCATCATTCACTCCATCACTGTTTGCCAGAGGGTGCTTTACATACTGTTTTAAACTGCAAACATTAACACCCCTCCTTCAGTGTGCAGGACTGTACTTTCCCATCTCCAGGATAAGTCCGGCTGCGGTTTCCCTGAATCCCTTCATAAATGTTACTTTTGCTCACACTCCAACAGCAAGTCAAGTATTAAAAACCATTTGTCTCCATTCACTCTATCAAACACACGCTCACGCAATGCCTGCTGGAAGTCCAAGCCCCTCGCACACAAATACCTCCTTTACCCCTCCCTCCAACCCTTCCCTAGGCCGACCCCTACACCTGCCTTCCTTCCACTACAGACTGATACACTCTTGAAAGTTATTCTGTTTCGTCCATTATCTCTACATGTCCGAACCACCTCAAACATCCCTTCCTACAGCCCTCTGGACAACAGTTTTGGTAATCCCGCACCTCCTCATAACTTTCCATTCTACGATTTCTCTGCATTATATTTCACACCACACATTAACCCTCAGGACTTGACATCTCCACTGCCTTCCAGCCTTCTCCTCGCTGCAACATTCCATCAACCATGCTTCACACCCATAAAGAGCGTTGGTTAAAAACTATACTCGCATACACTCCCATCTGGGCTCCAAGGACAAAGTTTCTCTGTCTTCCACAGACTCCTAAGTGACCACTCAATTTTTTCCCTCATCAATTCTATGGATTCACCTCATTTTCATAGAACCCATCGCTGACACGTCTCCACTCCCAAATATCTGAATGTTCACTCCTCCATTTCTCTCTCCCTCCAATTTATATTCAATCTTTCATAACCTAATCTTTTTTTGATCTCATAACCTTACTTCTTTCCTGTATTACACTTTAATTTTCTTCTTTTGCACACCTTACAAATTCATCCACCAATCTATGCACAACTTCTCTTCAGAATCTCCCAAGAAGCACAGTGTCATCAGCAAAGAGCAGCTGTGACATCTCCCACTTATGTGTGTGATTCCTTTATTACTTTTAACTCCACGCCTCTTGCCATGACCCTCGCATTTACTTCTCGTACAACCCATCTATAAATATATTAAACAACCCGGTGACATCCAAATCCTTGTCTAAGGCCTACTTTTACTGGGAAAATATTTCCCTCTTTCCTACATACTCTAATTGAGCTCACTATCCTCGTAAAAACTTTCACTGCTTTCAGCAAACCTACTTTACTACACCATACACTTGCACATCTGCACATTGCCCCCTATCCACCCTGGCATACGCCTTTTCCAAATCACTAAATGCCAACAAAGACCTCTTTGCCTTCTTCTAATACTGTTCACTTATATGTTTCACTGAAAACACCTGGTCCACACACCCCCTACCTTTCCTAAAAGCCTCCTTGTTATCTGCTATCCTATTCTCGTCATACTCTTAATTCTTTCAATTATAACTCTACCATACACTTTACAGGTCACAACTCAACAGCTTTATCCCTATAATTTTTGCACTCTCTTTTATCCCTGTGCCTTTTTATCAAAGGAACAGCATTGCTCTCTGCCAATCCCTAGGGTACCTTACCTCTTCCTACATTGATTAAATAATTGCACCAACCACTCCCAAAACTTTATCCCCTCCTGCTTTTAACATTTCTATCTTTATCCCATCAATCCCGGCTCTGCCTTACCCCTTTCATTTTACCTACTGCCTCACGAACTTCCCCCACACTCACAATGGCTCTTCCTCAATCTACAAGATGTTTATTCTCCTTGGAGGGAGTTGGAGGGAGAGAGTATCGAGGAGCTGTGAACGTATTCAGATATTTGGGAGTGGGACGTGTCAGCGGATGGGTCTATGAAAGATGAGGTGAATCATAGAATTGATGAGGGAAAAGATGTGAGTGTGCACTTAGGATTATGTGGAGACCAAAGAACTTTGTCCTTGGCGGCAAGAGGGGAATGTATGAGAGTTATAGTTTTTACCAACGCTCTTTTATATGGGTTGTGAAGGTGGGTGTTGAAATGTTGCAGCGAGGAGAAAGGCTGGAGGCAGTGGAGATGTCATGTCTGAGGCAATGTGTGGTGTGATTATATGCAGTGAATCGTGTTTGGAAGTTAGGAGAGAGATGCGGGATTACCAAAACTGTTGTCAGTGGGCTGGGAAAGGGTTGTTGAGGTGGTGCGGACTTGTAGAGGATTGGACGCGAAAACAGGAATGACTTCAAGAGTGTATCAGTAGTGTAGTGGAAGAAGGCGGGGTAGGGGTCGGCCTAGGAAGGGTTGGAGGGAGGGGGGGTAATGGAGGTTTTGTGTGCGAGGGGCTTGGACTTCAGCAAGGATGCGTGAGCGTGTTTGATAGGAGTGAATGGAGACAAATGGTTTTAATACATGACGTGCTGTTGGAGCAAGTGTGAGCAAAGTAACATTATGAGGGGATTCAGGGAAACCGGCAGGCCGGACTTGAGTCTGGATATGGGACAGTACAGTGCATGCACTCTGAAAGGAGGGGTGTTAATGTTTGCAGTTTAAAAAACTGTAGTGTAAATCACCTTCTGGCAAGACAGTGATGGGACGGTGAATTGATGGTGAAAGTTTTCTTTCTTCGGGCCCACCCTGCCTTGGTGGGATTCGGACCGAGTGTGATAATAAAATAAATAAAATTTTCTTTTTTTACAGAAATAAAACAATATATATATATATATATATATAATATATATATATATTTATTTATTATTTATATATATATACTATATATGATTATATTTATATATAATATTTATATATATATATATTCTAATATATATATATATATATATATATAAGTAGGTTGGTAGGACAGGCAAACCCACCACGGGAAGTACTACCGTCCTGCCAAGTGAGTGTAAAACGAAAGCATGTATTGTTTTTACATGTTGGTAGGATTGCTGTGTCCTTTTTTTCTGTCTCTTGAACATGCAAGATTTCAGGTACGTCTTGCTACCTTCTACTTACACTTAGGTCTACTCTACACATACATGGTTACAAGCACATATATACACACCCTTTGGGTTTTTTCTATTTCTTTCTTGTTCTTATTCTTGTTTATTTCCTCTTATCGCATGGGGAAGTGCGATAGAATTTATTCCTCGTAAGCCATGCGTGTTGTAAGAGGCGACTAAAAATGGCCGGGAGCAAGGGGATAGTAACCTCTTTCTCCTGTATTATATTTACATAAATGTTAAAAGGAGAAACTTTCGTTTTTCTTTTTGGGGCCACCCCGCCTTCGGGGGATACGGCGGTGTGTTGAATTGAAAGAAAGATCTAGGTTTTTATCCTTTTTCTTAATAGTCTTGTTATTTTTATTTCTTCTATTGTCATGGGGAAATGGAAAAAGAATCTTTCCTCGTAGCCATGCGTGGCGTATGAGGCGACTAAAATTCCGGGAAGCAATGGGCTAGTACCCTTCTCCTGTGACAATTTACTAAAAAAGAGAAGGAAGAAAAAACTTTTATAAAAACTGGGATGCTTAAATGTGCTGTGGATTGTAGTGAGGATGAAAAGAAACAGATGATTGTGATGTTATGAAATGAAAAGAAGTTGGTGTCCTGGGCCCTAAGCGACACAATGCTGAAGGGGGTAGGAGAGTTTAAGTGGGGGGAAATCAATGGGATTAAAATATGGAGGTATTTGAGAGAGTAGAGCAAAGGAATGGGGTAGCTGTATGTTAAATGATAAGTTATGGAAGGAGGAAAAGAGAATATGATTGTGTAAATCAAGAATTATGTGGAGTAAAAGTATAAGGTGGATGCGAGAAGTGGGTCATTATATGCGTGTATGCACCTGGCAGAAGAGGAGGATTGCTGAGGGAGAGAGAGATTTGGGAGATGTTAAGTGAATGTATAGGAGCCTCTGAACCAAGTGAGAGATTAATTGTGGTAGGGGACCTGAATGCAAAAGTAGGAAAAACTTTTAGAGAGGGTGTGGTAGGTAAGTTTGGGGTGCCAGGTGTAAAGGGATTTTTGGGAGCCCTTTGATTGACCTTTGTTAGAAAGGGGTTTAGTTATAGGTAATAATATTTTAAAAAAGAGGAAAATAAGTATACAAGATATGATGTAGGGCGAAATGACAGTAGTTTGTTGGATTATGTATTGGTAGATGAAGACTGTTGAGTAGACTTCAGGATGTAATGTTTATGAGGGGCCACAGATGTATCAGATCACTTTCTAGTTGTAGCTACACTGAGAGTAAAAGGTAGATGGGATAAAAGGAGATAGAAGCATCGGGGAAAGAGAGAGGTAAAGGGTTTTAAAAACAAAAAGGAGGGCAGTTAGGGTAAGATATAACAGCTATTGGAGGATAGATGGGCTAATGAGAGCATAGGCAATGGGGTCGAAGGGGTGGTATGGGGTGGGTTTTAAAAAATGTAGTTTTTAAAAGTGTTCAGCAAAAATTTTGTGGTTACAGGAAAGTGGGTGCGGGAGGGAAGAGGAGCGATTGGTGGAATTGATGATGTAAAGAGGAGTAGTAAGGGAGAAAAAGTTAGCATATGAAAAGGGTTTTTACAAAGTAGAAAGTGATGCAAGGAGGGAAGAGTTTGGAGAAAAAGAGAGGGGTTTAAGAGAGTGGTGAAGCAAAGTAAAAAGAGAGCAAATGAGAGAGTGGGTGAGATGTTATCAACAAATTTTGTTGAAAATAAGAAAAAAATTTTGCAGTGAGATTAACAAGTTAAGAAAGCCTAGAGAACAAATGGATTTGTCAGTTAAAAATAGGAGAGGAGAGTTATTAAATGGAGAGTTAGAGGTATTGGGAAGATGGAGGGAATATTTTGAGGAATTGTTAATGTTGATGAAGATAGGGAAGCTGTGATTTGTGTATAGGGCAAGGAGGAATAACATCTTGTAGGAGTGAGGAAGAGCCAGTTGTGAGTGTGGGGGAAGTTCGTGAGGCAGTAGGTTAAAATGAAAGGGGGTAAGGCAGCCGGGATTGATGGGATAAAGATAGAAATGTTAAAGCAGGTGGGGATATAGTTTTGGAGTGGTTGGTGCAATTATTTAATAAATGTATGGAAGAGGGTAAGGTACCTAGGGAATTGGCAGAGAGCATGCATAGTTCCTTTGTATAAAGGCAAAGGGGATAAAAGAGTGCAAAAATTATAGGGGGATAAGTCTGCTGAGTTATACTGGTAAAGTGTATGGTAGAGTTATTATTGAAAGAATTAAGAGTAAGACGGAGAATAGGATAGCAGATGAACAAGGAGGCTTTAGGAAAGGTAGGGGGTGTGTGGACCAGGTATTTACAGTGAAACATATAAGTGACAGTATTTAGATAAGGCTAAAGAGGTCTTTGTGGCATTTATGGATTTGGAAAAGGCGTATGACAGGGTGGATAGGGGGGCAATGTGGCAGATGTTGCAATGTATATGGTGTAGGAGGGTAGGTTACTGAAAGCAGCGAGAGTTTTTACGAGGATAGTGAGGCTCAAGTTAGAGTATGTAGGAAAGAGGGAAATTATTTCCCAGTAAAAGTAGGCCCTTAGACAAGGATGTGTGATGTCACCGTGGTTGTTTAATATATTTATAGATGGGGTTGTAAGAGAAGTAAATGCGAGGGTCTTGACAAGAGGCGTGGAGTTAAAGATAAAGAATCACACACAAAGTGGGAGTTGTCACAGCTGCTCTTTGCTGATGACACTGTGCTCTTGGGAGATTCTGAAGAGAAGTTGCAGAGATTGGTGGATGAATTTGGTAGGGTGTGCAAAAGAAGAAAATTAAAGGTGAATACTGGAAAGAGTAAGGTTATGAGGATAACAAAAAGATTAGGTGATGAAAGATTGAATATCAGATTGGAGGGAGAGAGTATGGAGGAGGTGAATGTATTCAGATATTTGGGAGTGGACGTGTCAGCGGATGGGTCTATGAAATATGAGGTGAATCATAGAATTGGTGAGGGAAAAAGAGTGAGTGGTGCACTTAGGGTCTGTGGAGACAAAGAACTTTGTCCTTGGAGGCAAAGAGGGGAATGTATGAGAGTATTAGTTTTACCACGCTCTTATATGGGTGTGAAGCATGGGTGATGAATGTTGCAGCGAGGAGAAGGCTGGAGGCAGTGGAGATGTCATGTCTGAGGGCAATGTGTGGTGTGAATATAATGCAGAGAATTCGTAGTTTGGAAGTTAGGAGGAGGTGCGGGATTACCAAAACTGTTGTCCAGAGGGCTGAGGAAGGGTTGTTGAGGTGGTTCGGACATGTAGAGAGAATGGAGCGAAACAGAATGACTTCAAGAGTGTATCAGTCTGTAGTGGAAGGAAGGCGGGGTAGGGGTCGGCCTAGGAAAGGTTGGAGAGAGGGGGTAAAGGAGGTTTTGTGTGCGAGGGGCTTGGACTTCCAGCAGGTATGCATGAGCGTGTTTGATAGGAGTGAATGGAGACAAATGGTTTTTAATACTTGACGTGCTGTTGGAATGTGAGCAAAGTAACATTTATGAAGGGGTTCAGGGAAACCGGCAGGCCGGACTTGAGTCCTGGAGATGGGAAGTACAGTGCCTGCACTCTGAAGGAGGGGTGTTAATGTTGCAGTTTAAAAACTGTAGTGTAAAGCACCCTTCTGGCAAGACAGTGATGGAGTGAATGATGGTGAAAGTTTTTCTTTTTCGGGCCACCCTGCCTTGGTGGGAATCAGCCAGTGTGATAATAAAATAAAAAATATATATAAATAGTAATAAAGAACATTTTACATTGTTGGTTTGCATAAACATGTTTTGTAAACAATATACTGACAACAGTGTTTGTGCAGTTATTGTATAGTACATATAGAAAGAGAGAATATATAAAAAGTAGGCTTTATATTGGTTTCACAGGCCATAAAAGCTATTTGAAAAAAAATTAAAAAGAAAAGAAAAAATACAAAAAAAAAATTAATTATTACCGGGTGACCAGCAGTCAGCAATGTTGCCGTAAGCGGTTCATTTTCTGTCAATTTCACGACTCCATATCTTGGTAAGTATCTGGAGTTTACCTGGAGAGTGTTCCGGGGGTCAACGCCCCTGTAGCCCGGTCTGTGACCAGACCTCCTGGTGGATCTGAGCCTGATCAACAGCGTTGTTACTGCTGGCTGCACGTAATCCAACGTACAAGCCACAGCCCGGCTGGTCAGGTACCAACTTTAGGTGCTTGTCCAGTGCCAGCTTGACGACTGCCAGGGGTCTATTGGTAATCCCCCTTATGTATGCTGGGAGGCAGTTGAACAGTCTCAGGCCCCTGACACTTATTGTATTGTCTCTTAACGTGCTAGCGACACCCCTACTTTTTACTGGGGGGATGTTGCATCGTCTGCCAAGTCTTTTGCTTTCGTTGCGAGTGATTTTCGTGTGCAAGTTCGGTACTAGTCCCTCTAGGATTTTCCAGGTGCATATTACCATGTATCTCTCCCGCCTGCGTTCCAGGGAATACAGGTTCAGGAACTTCAAGCGCTCCCAGTAATTGAGGTGTTTTATCTCCGTTATGCGCGCCATGAAGGTTCTCTGTACATTTTCTAGGTCAGCAGTTTCACCTGCCTTGAAAGGTGCTGTTAGTGTGCAGCAATATTCTAGCCTAGATAGAACAAGTGACCTGAAGAGTGTCATCATGGGCTTGGCATCCCTAGTTTTGAAGGTTCTCATTATCCATCCTGTCATTTTTCTAGCAGCTGCGATTGATACAATGTTATGGTCCTTGAAGGTGAGATCCTCCGACATGATCACTCCCAGGTCTTTGACATTGGTTTTTTGCTCTATTTTGTGACCGGAATTTGTTTTGTACTCTGATGAAGTTTTAATTTCCTCGTGTTTACCATATCGGAGTAATTGAAATTTCTCATCGTTGAACTTCATATTGTTTTCTGCAGCCCATTGAAAGATTTGGTTGATGTCCGCCTGGAGCCTTGCAGTGTCTACAATGGAAGACACTGTCATGCAGATTCGGGTGTCATCTGCAAAGGAAGACACGGTGCTGTGGCTGACATCCTTGTCTATGTCAGATATGAGGATGAGGAACAAGATGGGAGCGAGTACTGTGCCTTGTGGAACAGAGCTTTTCACCGTAGCCACCTCGGACTTTACTCTGTTGACTACTACTCTTTGTGTTCTGTTTGTGAGGAAATTATAGATCCATCTACCAACTTTTCCAGTTATTCCTTTAGCACGCATTTTGTGCGCTATTACACCATGGTCACACTTGTCGAAGGCTTTTACAAAGTCTGTATATATTACATCTGCATTCTTTTTGTCTTCTAGTGCATCTAGGACCCTGTCGTAGTGATCCAATAGTTGAGACAGACAGGAGCGACCCTGCTCTAAACCCATGTTGCCCTGGGTTGTGTAATTGATGGGTTTCTAGATGGGTGGCGATCTTGCTTCTTAGGACCCTTTCAAAGATTTTTATGATATAGGATGCTAGTGCTATTGGTCTGTAGTTCTTTGCTATTGCTTTACTGCCCCCTCTGTGGAGTGGGGCTATGTCTGTTGTTTTTAGTAACTGTGGGATGTCCCCCATGTCCATGCTCCCTCTCCATAGGATGGTAAAAGCTCGTGATAGGGGCTTCTTGCAGTTCTTGATGAACACTGAGTTCCACGAGTCTGGCCCTGGGGCAGAGTGCATGGGCATGTCATTTATCACCTGTTCGAAGTCATTTGGCGTCAAGATAACATCAGATAGGCTTGTGTCAACCAAATTCTGTGGCCCTCTCATAAAAAATTCATTTTGATCTTCGACTCTCAGTCTGGTTAGCGGCTAGTTAAAAACTGAGTTATATTGGGACTTGAGTAGCTCACTCATTTCCTTGCTGTCATCTGTGCAGGACCCATCTTGTTTACGTAGGGGCCCAACATTGGACGTTGTTCTCGACTCTGATTTGGCATAGGAAAAGAAATACTTTGGGTTTCTTTCGATTTCATTTATCTCTTTTAGTTCTTCCCGCGATTCCTGACTCCTATAAGATTCCTTTAGCTTAAGTTCGATGTTTGCTATTTCTCTGACCAGTGACTCCCTACACATTTCAGATATATTGGCCTCTTTTAGCCACTCTGTTATTCTTTTTCATCACCTGTAAAGGGAGCGCCTGTCTCTTTCTATTTTACATCTACTCCTCCTTTTTGTTAAAGGAATAAGCCTTGAGCATACATCGAGTGCCACCGAGTTAATCTGTTCTAGGCATAAGTTGGGGTCTGTGTTGCTTAGTCTATCTTCCCAGCTTATATCGGTTAGGACTTGGTTTACTTGGTCCCACTATATGTTCTTGTTATTGAAGTTGAATTTGGTGAAGGTTCCCTCGTGACTAATCTCATTATGTCGGTCTGGGGCTCCGTGCATACATGTCTGAACCTTGATTATATTGTGATCTGAGTATATTGTTTTTGATATGGTGACATTTCGTATCAGATCATCATTGTTAGTGAAGATGAGGTCTAGTGTTTTCTCCAGTCTAGTAGGCTCTATTATTTGCTGGTTTAAGTTGAATTTTGTGCAGAGATTTAAAAGCTCGTGTGTGTGTGAGTTTTCATCAGAGCTGCCTCCTGGTGTTATCACTGCAACAACATTATATGCCATATTCCTCCATTTTAGGTGCCTTAAGTTGAAATCCCCCAAGAACAAGATGTTGGGGGCAGGAGCTGGCAGATTTTCCAGACAGTGGTCAATTTTTAACAGCTGTTCCTGGAATTGCTGGGACGTTGCATCCGGAGGCTTGTAGACTACCACAATGACTAGATTTTGGTTCTCGATCTTTACTGCTAAAACTTCCACTACATCATTTGAGGCATTAAGCAGTTCTGTGCAAAAAATTTTTTTAGCCTATAATATTTACAAAAGACCTATCATTTCATAAGAAAAAATTATTTTTTTTATGAGTATTTTCCAACTTTGGGTGGGACTTAAGAATTGAGGGTCTCAACCCTGAAAGGGTTAATAGTGTACCCAAAATTGTAAAACTTTACATTTAAAAAAAAATTAAGATCATAAACTGCTCAGTCCAAAATTTTTTTGCAAGTCTATATCCCTAAAGCCTCAGTGTCCCTAGATCACATAAGTTTTACAAAACACAGCTTCCTTCCTTTCAAGCTTGCTACGTTATACTTCTGAACTTCTACTTGAACAGTGCCTGCCTCTTTATATGGTGACAAATCTTCACTAGATCATTAACCTTTTATTTTTATTTACATTTTGATAATATTATTATTTTATCATTATTATTTTTAACACACCAGCTGTCTCCTACTGAGATAGGGTGACCTTTCATAAAGTTTTTCTTTTTACATTCAGTAATTTATATAGGAGAAGGGGTTACTAGTTCCTTGCTCACAACATTTTGGTCACTGCTTATGACATGCATGGCTTACAGAGGAAGGATTATTCTCTGCTTCCCATGGAGATTAATATTATTTTTACTATTACAATATTATTAATACACAGGTACTATATTCACACAAAAAATGCTAAACCAGTATTGGTCATTCAGCTCTGCCCAAGAACCTTAAAAGAAAAAGTCATGGTATGCCATTGCATGGTATTTTTCAAAGCAATTATGCTCTCATCTACAATACTGTGCTACTTTACCTTCACATTTATCAATGCAAGTGAGGTATTCAAATTAAAAAATATACAGAGACCTTTTCTTGGTACACACTTAGAAAACCTAAACTGCTGTATGGTACTGTACTTGGAAGTCCTACAAGCACTCTTAATGTAATTTCTAAAATAGGGACAAGAGAGAATCTGTACATGAAAAATACACAAAGGTCAAGTCCATGATATGTGCTCAATGATAAATCCTTAGAATGAAACATTAAAAGAAATATAAAATAATTCCAATGAAAAGTAGAACAGACAAACATTTTGTCAACCTGCAAGGTCCTCAACTTCTCTATACATTACACACTACTGAAAGTAGTATGGCAAGAGATGACAAGTGGCAGCAAAAGTCACTTCCACCAAAAGGAAGGTATTTATTATAACAATTCACCTACAAGAGGCTTTATCAAGTACAGTACAAAAATATACAAAAAAGAAATACATATTCATACACACATACATATATATACAGTGGTACCTTGACTTATGAGTGTGCCAACTTACGAGTTTTCTGAGTTACAAGCCGTCACTCGGTCGATTTTTTGCTTTGAGTTGCGAGCCAAAATCCGAGTTACAAGCGAGCTTCAGATGGCGATGTATCTGAAGTCAAATCAAACTATGTACCCAGAGGAATGTCAGGTACAGTGGACCCTCGGTTATCGGCCATAATCCATTCCAGAAGGTCAGCCGAAAACTGAAATAGCCAAAAACCAAAATAATATTTCCCATAAGAATTAATGGAAATACAATTAATCCGTTCCAGACAAAGCTATTCACAAAACAATAATTTTTTTAACAATTATATAAATATTACATACCTTCATTGAAGACTAATGCTGGCTTCTGGAAGATAGGGAGGAGGAAAGAAGGAGGGCTTAGTGTTTGGAAGGGGAATTTCCCTCCATAAGGACTTCAGGTATCAAGTCCTTATCCGAGGTTACTTCCCATCTTGGTCTTTTGATGCCACTAGAACCAGCTACACTTCCTGCATGCCTGCTACACATCCTGCATGCCTGCTACACATCCTGCATGCCTGCTACACTCCCTGCATGCCTGCTACACTCCCTGCATGCCTGCTACACTCCCTGCATGCCTGCTACACTCCCTGCATGCCTGCTACACTCCCTGCATGCCTGCTACACTCCCTGCATGCCTGCTACACTCCCTGCATGCCTGCTACACTCCCTGCATGCCTGCTACACTCCCTGCATGCCTGCTACACTTCCTGTATGCCTGCTGCACTTCTGCATGCCTGCTATACTCCCTGCATGCCTGCTACACTCCCTGCATGCCTGCTACACTCCCTGCATGCCTGCTACACTCCCTGCATGCCTGCTACACTCCCTGCATGCCTGCTAAACTCCCTGCATGCCTGCTACACTTCCTGCATGCCTGCTACACTTCCTGCATGCCTGCTATACTCCCTGCATGCCTGCTATACTCCCTGCATGCCTGCTATACTCCCTGCATGCCTGCTACACTCCCTGCATGCCTGCTGCACTCCCTGCATGCCTTCTACACTTCACACTTAAATTCCATGGTGTTTCTCACTTTCTTTACCACATGAACTTTCTTTGGAACCATGGTTACTTATTTCACAGTTGCACTGCAAAAATAACACAAACTACAATGGGAAATAAGTGAAATGTTTGGATGTATGAACAGAAGCTTCCTCAGCCACCGAGACACACAGCCAAACTGACAAGCAGGTGGCCCCAGCCAGCGGACGGACGAGTCCCAAATGGTTGATCACTGAGTTAACGGCCGATAACCGGGTGCTGAAAAACCAGCTGGTCACAGAGTTGGCCGATAACCGAAGCAGCCGATAACCGGGGGTCCACTGTACTTCGTCCCATCCCACATGCTTTTCCAAGACGTAACTGGAATGATAATACTCCCACACTAATCCCAGATTGTAGTGAGGCACCTTGTCCCTTGATTGGTTCTTGCATAAAGCCCGGAAGAGGTAACCTCCATTTCAACACTCAAGAGTTTTTCCAGAAACATTAAGGAAGGCCTCCGTGATATTTACCTGCCTCACAGAGGTTGGGTGGGGTACTGATAGTGGTGGGTGGAGTAGTGATAGTGGTGGATGGAGTAGTGATAGTGGTGGGTGGAGTAGAGATGGTGGTGGGTGGAGTAGAGATGGTGGTGGGTGGAGTAGAGATGGTGGTGGGTGGAGTAGAGATGGTGGTGGGTGGAGTAGATGTGGTGGGTGGAGTAGAGATGGTGGTGGGTGGAAGTAGCGATAGTAGTGGGTTGAGTAGCGATGGTGGTGGGTGGAGTAGCGATGGTGGTGGGTGGAGTAGCGATGGTGGTGGGTGGAGTAGCGATGGTGGTGGGTGGAGTAGCGAGGGTGGTGGGTGGAGTAGTCAAGGTGGTGGGTAGAGTAGTCAAGGTGGTGGGTAGAGTAGTCAAGGTGATGGGTAGAGTAGTCAAGGTGGTGGGTTAGAGTAGTCAAGGTGGTGGGTAGAGTAGTCAAGGTGGTGGGTAGAGTAGTCAAGGTGGTGGGTAGAGTAGTCAAGGTGGTGGGTAGTCAAGGTGGTGGGTAGAGTAGTCAAGGTGGTGGGTAGAGCAGTCAAGGTGGTGGGTAGAGTAGTCAAGGTGGTGGGTAGAGTAGTCAAGGTGGTGGGTAGAGTAGTCAAGGTGGTGGGTAGAGTAGTCAAGGTGGTGGGTAGAGTGGTGAAGGTGGTGGGTAGAGTAGTGAAGGTGGTGGGTAGAGTAGTGAAGGTGGTGGGTCAGATTAGTCAAGGTGGTGGGTAGAGTAGTCAAGGTGGTGGGTAGAGTAGTGAAGGTGGTGGGTAGAGTAGTCAAGGTGGTGGGTAGAGTAGTGAAGGTGGTGGGTAGAGTAGTGAAGTGTGTGTTTAGCAAATAAGTTAAGCGGTTTAGCCTATCTCTTCTGCCTATCTTTTCCACTTTCCACCTCCGCCAGCATCTTCCGTCGTCTGATCTCCAAGATAAATACACTTTATAAAACCAGTTTATTTCCTTACATTCTCTTTTATGTTTTTATACAATATTTCTTATTTATAAGTACATTTTTCTTGTTTAAAAACCTGTAACAAAAAAATTGGGGTGGTTTTTTGGGGGGTTGGAATGGATTAATGACATTTCACTTAATTTCAGTGAGGAAAATTGATCTGATATGCATACGAGCAAACTGAGTTATGAGCTTGGTCATGTAACGAATTAAACTTGTAAGTCAAGGTACCACTGTACATACATACATTCATGCTCCACAAAAAAAAATCTTTGGTGTGAAATGCACAAAAAAAAAATTTTGTTCACCAATCAAGTACCAAACAGGATTAAAAATGTAATGAATGCAAAATGTTAAATGGCCAGATATTGATGTTCTTTTTGTTCTAAGTTCCCTATATGTATGTTTTATTCATCATTTTCCAAACTTTTTTTTTTTGGGGGGGGGGGGCAGAAACTATGTACACATTGAAACTACAAGATTTGTATAATTGTTTTCTCCAAGCTCTTCCTTAACCTCGTGATTATTTATCAAAGAATCCTTACTTGCCAGAACCAAGAACAGCAGGTTATTTCCTCTAGTTGGTTCTGCTGAACTGTTTAAAAGCAGCTAGACACTATTTCCTGTCAAACTGTTCTAATCAATTTGTCTAAAGTTAAAATCTCGTATTAACCCTTTCAGGGTCCGTCCTGTAGATCTACGGCTTTACGTTCAGGGTCCAAACCGTAGATCTACGTCATGAGCTCAGCTCACTCTGATAAACTGTGATTGGTAAATTTGGGCCTAGATATGAGAGAATACATCTATGTGGTATGTGTGCACCACATAAAACAAATCCTGCAGCACACTGTGTATAATGAGAGGAAAAAAACTGAGACCGTGATTTTCGATTAAAACAGCGACTTTGCAGTGTTTTTTCGTATGTTTTTTACAGTTGTATTTGTGATTTCTTGGTCTCATTTGATAGAATGGAAGACATATCACAGAAATAGAGATAATTTTGATTGGTGTTAGCACTGGAAATGGCTTGAAACTGAGCTCAAAGTGGCGGAAATGTTAAATTTTTGCCGATGTTCAAGAGTAAACAAACGACCTCACACGTCTTATACACGCCAGCTGGTGGGTCTAATATACATTCACAAATGTGGTGATGATATTTATACAATTATTACAATATTGCATAACAGTAAATCTTCTATTTTTTGGTGTGAATAAAAATTCATTATGTGAATAAAAATTCAAAATGGAATTTATTTGTAAAGCCTCAAAACATAACTAATGAACAGAGGAAATGTTAGTTTAGTGCCAGGAATACCTACATTGTTTATTCTGGACCCTATTTTGAAATTGGAATATTTTGAACTTTGTGTTAAATTGGCCAAATTACCAATTTCCGGTCACTTTATTTTGTAGTTGCAATGGTTGACTTGGCGATTTCTTGTGCTCAATCGATAGAATAGAAGTACAGTGGACCCCCGCATACCGATGGCATCACATAGCGATTAATCCGCATACCGCTTGCTTTAATCGCAAAAATTTTGCCTCACATACCGCTTAAAAACCCGCTCACCGATTTTCGTCCGAGACGCGTCCAATGTGTGGCCTGAGCCACGCTCACATGTTCCGCCGGTGGCATTGTTTACCAGCCAGCCTCCGCGGTAACATCCAAGCATACAATCGGAATATTTCGTATTATTACAGTGTTTTCGGTGCTTTTTCTGGAAAATAAGTGACCATGGGCCCCAAGAAAGCTTCTAGTGCCAACCCTACAGCAATAAGGGTGAGAATTACAATAGAGATGAAGAAAAAGATCATTGATAAGTATGAAAGTGGAGTGCGTGTCTCCGAGCTGGCCAGGTTGTATAATAAACCCCAATCAACCATCGCTACTATTGGTGGTACAGCTGCTGCTGCTGCTGCTGCACTGTCAGCTGCTGCTGCTGCTGTAGCATCGTCTGCTGCTGCTGTAACATCGTCTGTTGCTGCTGTAGCGTCGTCTGTTGCTGCTGTACCACCGTCAGCGGCTGCTGCTGCTGTAGCATCGTCTGCTGCTGCTGTAACATCGTCTGTTGCTGCTGTAGCGTCGTCTGTTGCTGCTGTACCACCGTCAGCTGCTGCTGCTGCTGTAGCATCGTCTGCTGCTGCTGTAGCATCGTCTGTTGCTGCTGTACCACCGTCAGCTGCTGCTGCTGCTGTAGCACCGTTGTTGGTGTGGCTTATTGAGAATACCAAGAAACAATTAACCCCAGAGGATTTGCCACCCAGGATAACCCAAAAAAGTCAGTGTCATCGAAGACTGTCTAACTTATTTCCATTGGGGTCCTTAATCCTGTCTCCCAGGATGCAACCCACACAAGTCGACTAACACCCAGGTGAACAGGGAAAAATGCCTGGAACTAGTGCTCATATTGGTGAATTTAAAGCCAGCAAAGGTTGGTTTGAGAGATTTAAGAATCGTAGTGGCATACACAGTGTGATAAGGCCTGTTCTGGAAGAAAATGCCAAACAGGACCTACAGTACTCAGGAGGAAAAGGCACTCCCAGGACACAGTGTCTCATCAGTCATTGCTGCATCTTCAATAAAGGTAAGTGTCATTTATTCTTCATTTAGTAGACTAGTACATGCACAATATATACTGTGCATGTACTACTCTACTATTGTGCATGTATCCTTCTCTTTGTGTGTAGGAAAATGTATATTTCATGTGGTAAAACTTTTTTTTTCATACTTTTGGGTGTCTTGCACGGATTAATTTGATTTCCATTATTTCTTATGGGGAAAATTCATTCACATACCGATTATTTCGCATAACAATTACCCCTCTTGCACGGATTAAAATCGTTATGCGGGGGTCCACTGTAATACTAGTGAAATAGCTAAGAATTTGGTCGACTGGAATAATGTAATTGGCCTAAAATGGGAGTCAAAGTCGGCAAAATCGCCGATTCATAAATATCGCTGACACATCAAAATTCATGAGAGCATAATTTCGTCAATTTTCCATCAAATTTCGTACTTTTTGTTTTATTACCTTCACAAAAAGATTCTCTACCATTTCATAAGAAAAAACAACAATTTTTTTTTTTTAAATTCTTGGACACTGGGGCACCACTTCAGATTTGGGCCTTGGACCCTGAAAGGGTTAAAATTACATTCACATTCCTAGACATCTTAGCAGTTTTGTCTAAAAGTGGTTTACCCAGGCCACTATTAGGGTCAGTAGATCACACCTAAGATTAGCTTTTCATGATCTTCAAGAAATAGCAGCCAAGTAGATTCTGTATTTGTCCTTCCACCTTTATATTATTTTTGAAGTAACATTTTAAAATTTCCCCAACATACATACCAGTAGCAATTCCACTCTCTTTCCTAGAATACTTTATACTCCTGCCGGTGGCCTGGTGGCTAAAGCTCCCGCTTCACACACGGAGGGCCCGGGTTCGATTCCCGGCGGGTGGAAACATTTCGACACGTTTCCTTACACGTATTGTCCTGTTCACCTAGCAGCAAATAGGTACCTGGGTGTTAGTCGACTGGTGTGGGTCGCATCCTGGGGGAAAAGATTAAGGACCCCAATGGAAATAAGTTAGACAGTCCTCGATGACGCACTGACTTTCTTGGGTTATCCTGGGTGGCTAACCCTCCGGGGTTAAAAAATCCGAACGAAATCTTATCTCTTATCTTATCTTCAGCAGGCATATCCCTATTTTACAAGTTGAACTAAATCTTGGATATTGTAATAACATTTGTTTCTTGCATGTGTAATTAGTTGGTTCATTATTTTATTTCTTGCACTCTAGCTACTTGTATAGTACATGCAAAGGAAGTTTTTGCCTTGCCTCTCTCCAATGTCTCTGTTTGTAACCCATATTTTCTAGTTTTTTACCAGTAACAATTTTGCGAGTTATCCTGTTTTCTGAATGCTTATCTAACTTTTTTGTTTAACCCCTTGAGGGTCCGTGCCGTAGATCTATGGCTTTACGTTGAGGGTCTAAACCGTAGATCTACGTCATGAACTCAGCTCACTCTGATAAGCTGTTAGCGGTAAATTTTGGCCTATGAGAGAATACATCTATGTGGTATGTGTGCACCACATGAAACAAATCCTACAGCATATAGTGCATAATGAGAGAAAAAAAACCGAGACCATAATTTATTAAAACAGCGACTTTGCAGTGTTTTTTCGTATGTTTTTTATAGTTGTATTTGCGATTTCTTGGTCTCATTTGATAGAATGGAAGACATATTACAGAAATAGAGATGATTTTGATTGGTTTTCTTACTGGAAATGGCTTTAAACTGAGCTCAAAGTAGCGGAAATGTTAAATTTTTGCTGATGTTCAAGAGTAAACAAATGACCTCACACGTCTAATACACGCCAGCTGGTGGGTCTAATATGCGTTCACAAATGTGCTGATATTATTTATACAATTATTACAATATTGCATCACAGTAAATCTTCTATTTTTTGGTTCGAATAAAAATTCATTGTGAATAAAAAATCAAAATGGAATTCATTAGTAAAGCCTGAAAACGTAACTAATGAACAGAGAAAATGTTAGTTTAGTGCCAGGAATGCCTGCATTATTTATTCTGGATCCTATTTTGAAATTGGAGTATTTTGAACTTTGCATTAAATTGGCAAAATTACCAATTTACGATCACTTTATTTTGTAGTTGAAACATTTGACTTGACGAATTCTTGTGTTCAATCGACAGAATAGAAGTAATACTAGTGAAATAGCTAAGAATTTGGTCGACTGGAATAATGTACTTGGCCTAAAATGGAAGTCAAAGTCTGCAAAATTGCCAATGCGTAAATATCACTGACACATCAAAATTCGCGAGCATAATTTCATCAATTTTCCATCAAATTTTGTACTTTTTGTTTTATTACCTTCAGAAAAAGATTCTCTACCATTTCATAAGAAAAACTAACAAAATTATTTTTTGAAAATTCTTGGACACTGGTGCACACTTCGAAATTTGGCCTCTGGACTATGAAAGGGTTAACACTCCAGCTGTCTCCCACCAAGGTAGGGAGACCCAACAAAGAAAAGTCACTCATTGTCATGCCAGAAACATGCTCACATTACATTCAGATGACCCTCCATATCTCACCATCCTCACCCCTTCTTCAGAGTGCTGGCACTGTACTTCCCACCTCCAGGACTCAAATCCAGCTAACTGGCTTCCCCAAATCCCTTCATAAATGTTATCTTGCCCACACTTTAACAGCACATCAAATCATAAAGAACACTTGCCTCCACTCACTCCTATTAAACATATACACACAAGTCAGCTTGATGTCCAAGTGCCTAGCACTCAAACTCCTCTACCCCTCCAGCCTTTCCTAAATAAAACAAACATTTTATTTCTTTGTGCAGTATAAAAATGTAGTTTACTGTTAAGCACAAAAGAAAGCCACTAGCATGCATGTGCATATCAGGCAGAAATGGATGACCTCTACCCCCTCCTTCCCATCACCCCAAATATATACACCCTTTTTGTCTTCCTATATTTCTCCATACTCTATAAATGTCCAACCACCCCCTTCGGAAATATTTTTGGTAACTCCACATCTAATTTCCAAACCTCGAATTCTCTTCACAACACACCACACACTGTCTCCAGCATTCTCTTTGCTGCAACATTCAAAACCCATGCTTCACACCCATACATGTTGGTATCACTATGATTTGGTACACACTTTTTCTATAAGTTTCAATTCTAACATTCCTCTTCTATAAGTTTAAATTCTTAAAAAATTAAGCAATGGCTCCTTCAACTGAATTGGACAACAGTATCACCTCTGCCCCAGAAAGATGCACCCCATCCTTTATATACATATCCCTTGTATACACATCTACTGCATACATATGATTGCTATATATATGCAATGAATGGAATTCTAAGTTTGCTGTGATACCTGTCTAACCAACAATTTAGATTTCTGATCAACTACACAGTGAGGGTTAAATGAGAGTAATTACTCTTTTCCCCTTAGCAGGAAAATTAAGAGAAAACCTGCACCCCATGTTGGTCACCACAATTTGTGGAGAAAATGGTTAGACAAGTACACTTTCCTGCAGGAAAGAAACACAAGACAAGCATTACTTATCTATAAACAGCACAATTTCCAGCAGTCGCTCCCTGTATCAATGTCCACAGAGGCTGTTGATTAACGACTTGCACATTGCAATTTGCCCCCAAAGGAGCGTATATCCAGCATTTCACATACAGTGGAACCTCGGTATACAACCAGCTCCCTACTCGAACAAAGCTCAGCACTCAACCAAACAAATATGACCTGCCAGAACTTTGTTATAAACTATTTCATGTTTCTTCACATTTTTTTTTTGTATTATTTGTATAAATAAGTCACCATGGGGCCTACGAAGATTAGTGATAACAGCCAACCAAACAGAAAATTGGTTGGGAAGAACTTGTTCGATACTCAAACGGAGTGGCACTCGAACAGCCTTCTGGAACGAATTAAGGTCACATACCGATGTTCCACTGTACTGTATATCTGTAATGCATAGAGGTCCTCACTGGGTTTTTGTAGATGCTTTTCCAATAATGGTCTCTAAGGAGGGGTGGAATATTCTACTCACATATACAGTGGACCCCCGCATAGCGACCTTAATCCGTGCAAGAGGGCTGGCTGTTATGCGAAATGTTCGCTATGTGAATGAATTTTCCCCATAAGAAATAATGGAAATCAAATTAATCCGTGCAAGACACCCAAAAGTTTGAAAAAAAAAATTTTACCACATGAAATATACATTTTCCTACACACAAAGAGAAGGATACATGCACAATAGTAGAGTAGTACATGCACAATATATATTGTGCATGTACTACTCTACTAAATGAAGAATAAATGACACTTACCTTTATTGAAGATGCAGCAATGACTGATGAGACACTGTGTCCTGGGAGTGCCTTTTCCTCCTGAGTACTGTAGGTCCTGTTTGGTATTTTCTTCCAGAACAGGCCTTATCACACTGTGTATGTCACTACGATTCTTAAATCTCTCAAACCAACCTTTGCTGGCTCTAAATTCACCAATATGAGCACTAGTTCCAGGCATTTTCCCTGTTCACCTGGGTGTTAGTCGACTGGTGTGGGTTGCATCCTGGGAGACAAGATTAAGGACCCCAATGGAAATAAGTTAGACAGTCTTCGATGACACTGACTTTTTTGGGCTATCCTGGGTGGCAAATCCTCTGGGGTTAATTGTTTCTTGGTATTCTCAATAAGCCACACCAACAACGGTGCTACAGCAGCAGCAGCAGCAGCTGACGATGTTACAGCAGCAGCAGACGATGCTACAGCAGCAGCAGCAGCAGACGATGCTACAGCAGCAACAGACGATGCTACAGCAGCAGCAGACGATGCTACAGCAGCAACTGATGATGTTACAGCAGCAGCAGACGATGCTACAGCAGCAGCAGCAGCAGACGATGCTACAGCAGCAGCAGCAGCTGACGGTGGTACAGCAGCAACAGACGATGCTACAGCAGCAACAGACGATGCTACAGCAGCAGCAGACGATGCTACAGCAGCAGCAGATGATGCTACAGCAGCAGCAGATGGTACTACAGCAGCAGGAGCAGCTGACGGTGGTACAGCAGCAGCAGCTGACAGTGCAGCAGCAGCAGCAGCTGACGGTGGTACAGCAGCAGCAGCAGCAGCTGTACCACCAATAGTAGCGATGGTTGATTGGGGTTTATTATACAACCTGGCCAGCTCGGAGACACGCACTCCACTTTCATACTTATCAATGATCTTTTTCTTCATCTCCATAGTAATTCTCACCCTTATTGCTGTAGGGTTGGCACTAGAAGCTTTCTTGGGGCCCATGGTCACTTATTTTCCAGAAAAAAATCACCAAAAACACTGTAATAATACAAAATGTTCCGATTGTATGCTTGGATGTTACCGCGGAGGCTGGCTGGTAAACAATGCCACCCGCGGAACATGTGAGCGTGGCTCAGGCCGCACATTGGACGCGTCTCGGACGAAGGCCGCTGAGCGGGTTTTTGGGCGCTATGCGGGGCAAAATTTTAGCGATCAAAGCGTCCGCTATGCGGATTGTCCGCTATGCAAGGCGTCCGTTATGCGGGGGTCCACTGTACCTGAACACCGCAGTGTCTTGGGGCAAATGAAAGGGGAATAAAACCTGCCCGACTCATAGCTGGAGTCCTGTGTCATTGGTGTTGACATGAGGCTGATATCGGTGTCTTGAATGAAGACTGACAAAGTGTCTCGGGATATGTTGCACTAATGTTTGCCACAATGTCGGGAATGTTCATTGCAGTCACTCGCAATACCTGTTACACACTACGTTATTCAATACCATCATTTGTTCATAGTGTCATGGAATTATCCACAGCAGGAAGAACACTAAATAACACTGTATATTTCAGCACTCCCAATGTTCAACCAAGAAAGTCACATGGAGATGCTATAAACACTACATGATTCGTTCTACCGCGAATTTCCTGACTTGTATAAGGGAACTAGTCTAACTTTCCTAGTTTCCTGAGATTGTCAGAATTAACGAGAGTTAAGAACGCACTGGTCACTACTGTCCCTTTGTCTTTTAACGATAAAGCGGAAATGCCCTCATGACACACATCTCGTCCGTTCCTTGAAGAAATCTGAGCCCTCATTCTGCCCAGTGTTACAAAAATTGCAATATCTATAAATTACAGACATCTCCAGAGAATTCTAGCAGGTCTGCCCCTCTAGCACTCGGCCTGTTTCTAGGTTTTTGTAACAAATAGTCGGTATACTGGTCCAGTTATCCGTTAGAATTACAATAAGTTTTACACGTTGTAACCTTTACAAAGAAATAAACTTTACTAATAGTGTTTTAGGATTGCAAGTGATAGAATACTAACTAAAGAAATAAAAATTGAGATGTTTATTCACAAAGTTGTCTAGGTGGACAAAATCAAAGTAAATCAATTTGATATATAATATAGATAACAAGCTCCTACACTTGTCTTGTAGTAGTATGGTGCTGAAGGCACAATTTATACCTTTATGACTCTTTAAAGTACCATCTAGTATGTTGTCAGCAATTATAACAATACACATGTACTAGTATATACAAGCATGTGAGAACATATATGGTCAAATTTGTTCATTATGTCTCAATAAGACTTGACCCAACTTAAACAGCGACTGACTAAATGTCCTCAAATAATCTGACTTCTTGACCAACCAGGCAATCATGATAGCTTGCTTAAACAGCAAGACGAATAATTTGCCGAACAACAATATAGCAAGCAGCAGCACAGCATCAGGAGCAAGGAGATAAAATACTGACCCTAACTGGGGACCTTCAACAGACCCTCCATAAAAGGAATAAAACTCCCTTAATACTGAATCAAAGTTCAGCATAACCAAATCCCCGACTACAAAAGTGCGCAGATACCAGACAAAACAAGTCAGGAGCTATAACTTAGGACCTGGGTAAACTTTGTCAGCACGACACACCTCAGTAAAACATGGAAAATCACTAAGACTGAACTATGCTCTGTGAACAGTTACACAGAATTATGAGAGGTATGTTTCGACTCACCACTGAAATCATACTCTACCAAAACAGTCTAAATAACAAACATACAACAAGAGAGAGAAACATGTTGGTTGAACGGTGACCAGCAGAGGAGAGAGCAAGCAAGGGAGGCCAGTCCCCAAGCTCAGGTGCGATCACGTGATTCTATCGCGGCGTTGCCCAGATACTCCAGGACTGAGCCGGCAGGTAAACAAGCGAGGTGGCAGCTAACAAGGTAGTTTGCCAATGCGGGCAGTCACTCAACACTCTCGAACAATGAGCAGAGTAAAGTGTAAATGTTACATCCTACCTAATAATATAAGCTAAGTCAAATAATAATGTAAAGCAAAATATCAGCAATATAAAATTACATGTATGAAAAGGTAATAGACATCATAATTACAATATATATATATACAGTGGAACCTCAAAAATCGAACTTAATCCATTCCAGGAGCTAGTTCTAAATTCGAAAAGTCTGAAATTCGAAGCAATATTTCCCATAAGAAATAATGGAAATACAATTAATCCATTCCAGAAACCCAAAAATACTCACACAAAAAAATACATTTTATAGAGATTAATTACAGTTTTACATACAACAAATACTATAGTTTTTAATTATGTATAGTAATACATATAAAATAACATTTTTACTTACCTTCATTGAAGATTGGTGATGGCATCTGGAAGACAGGGAGGAGAGAGGGAGTTGGGGTTAGTGTTTGGAAGGAGAATCCCCCTCCATGAGGACTTCAGGTAAAGCCCTCTCTGGGGTTACTTCCCTTCTCTGTCTTTTAATGCCACTAGGACCAGCTTGAGAGTCACTGGACCCCTGTCTCACAAAATAACTGTCCACAGTCCTCTGTTTCTGGCGCCTCTTTAACATTTCCCTAAAATGGGGCATGGTTCTGTCACTGAACTTGTTGCAAAGATGGCTTGTTTCAGCTTGCTCAGGGTGGTACTTCTGCACAAACATTTGGACATCATTCCACTTGGCACAAATCTCCTTAATCTTTGAAGAAGGCACCTCATCCACTCCCTCTTCCTCCTCCTCTGAAGCAAGTTCCTCAGCTGTGGTCTGATACTGCTCCAGATGAAGCTCTTGCAGCTCTTCAGTGGTTAGCTCTTCCCTGTGGTCCTCCACCAACTCTTTCACATCCTCACCACTAATCTCCAACCCCTGGGTGTTCCCCAATGCCACAATAGCCCACAACAGGCAGAGGGTGAGCTGGGTCAGGGTCAGGGTCAGCCTCAAACCCTTCAAAATCCCTCTTTTGGACACAGTCTGGACAAAATGTCTCCAAGCAGA
>NC_069409.1:48426861-48434837 GCF_026875155.1 Cherax quadricarinatus
CATTTCTAATCTTGTATAACCTGTCACTTCTGTCAGGCCTGGTTTTGTCAGAGAAGTGCAACATATGCAACAGTAAGATAAACCTGTTCACTGGGATGATTTCGCTGAAGACTGGGGTAGAAATTAGCCGATCTGTGGACCAGTATGCTTTTATACTATGCTTATAGACATGAGGCATAAGCATTATTGTCACAAAAAGCAAATACATTTCTGCAACAGTCGTCTCTTTCCACCGGTGTAGTCTTGACTGTGGTGATATGATCATATTTGCCATGGTGTACTCAAAATACTTGTTACTTTCCCTGACAATAGTTTCCATCAATGGCTGGTCAAAGAATAGTTCAAAGAATTCCAGTTCATTTGCAGTGTTTCCAAGGGGACAGGTTGGCAGAATTCCACTTTGAGAGTCATCAAAGTGGTGGGACTTGGGAACAAAATTGGGATTTTGCTGCCAATCCCAGATACGGTTTGCTGGTGGATACTGGACATCATAGGCTGGTTGTGCGGGTAGTTGTGGTTGTGGTGGGCTGGTGGCTGATGCTCCGCTTTGTCCTTGAACTGCGGAGTCAGCAGCGTGGGTCCCAGCCTGGGCTGGCGAGTCACGCATGGCTGTGGCACTACCATCACCACTACCACCATCTACTGATGCCTGTGGTCTATCCATGCCAAGTGTAGCCACATCATCCTCACTATCACTCTCTATACCTGGTGTAGGGCCACAGGATGTACTCCAGGATGTACTCCGGGATGTACTCCGGGAAGTACTCTGTCCCCTGGGCATGGCATAGGGTACACTATCCGAGCGCATGCGGAGGCGTACATACCGACGCTTCACTTGTGAATACGTTTCCTCACTATCACTACTCGAATGATCATCAAGAACAATAAAATCACAATCCACGTCACTATCATCATCATTACTGAAGTCAGAGGCCTGGCCACGCGAAAATAATAGTTTTCTCTTGCGTTGAGGCACAACTGACCGTGACTGACGAGTGCCCACACCAGAGGTAGAAGGTTGAGGACCGTCAGGGTTTTCTGCACTATTATCAATATCCTGGTCATTCCTTTCGGTCATTAACTGATCAAAGCCAAAGAATTCGTCTTCATTTCCACTTCCCTCACTGTCAGAACTATCAGATAGGAAGAGGAGAGTCCAAATTTTCCTTGGAGTGAGAGCTGCCTTGCGACGAGGCATGGTGAACAAGGGTAACTGAGCCGGCGTTCCCACAATGCTATGCGGGTGCCTAGATTTTTCGTTTATGGCGCACACCCACCACGCAGACCCGTTCTCTCACATGTAGGCCTATGAGCGTTTTCGCGGTAAATATGACGGCACTAGAATTTTGGCATAGATCTACGGTTTGGACACTCAACGTGAAGCCGTAGATCTATGGGACGGACCCTGAAAGGGTTAGAGAACTAAATTTATCACACTGAAAACTATTCTACTGTACCAGCAGTGGGGTTCACTGTGATAGTCAGGTGTTACACAACTCAATACTAACCACTGACTGGCCCTGATGTGCTACATTCTAGCTAAAATATGGTAATATTTCTGCTATCTCCCAAAAATAATTTACACAAGATATAAATAAACGTGGTTTAATTGTCTTGCTTGTATTTTAAAGCTAAAATAATATGCCAGTTCTTGCAAGGACCAACTCTGGATTTTAGTCTAAAAAGGAAAAAAATAAGACAAACCACTGTTAGTTAAAAATAAACAAATCAGATGACAAACACAAATAGTATTGTAACTATAACACCGGTTCCTATAGCAAACATATCCACAAACTACTAGTACCACTATTACTACCACAGGATACCTGCAGTTTACACAGAGGGCAATGAAAGGAAAGGAACAAAAGTTCCTTTGTAAATAGAAATAGAAACTTGAAGTTTCCAATTAGATCCAGTGGACCCCCTTGCCAAGCCCCAACAGAGATTATTATAATTACAATCATGGGGGAGCGCTAAACCTGTAGGATTATACAACGCATGTGGGGGGATGGAAGGTATTCAGACTCAATTTAGGGAACCGGAGCACAGATCCAATTCCCTAGATCAAGAGCCCCTCACCAGCGTCAAGGAACCTCCCTTGAGGGGCCCCCAGCAGAGAGAAACTCCACACCCTCACCTGAGTTCAGTAATCTGCTTCCCACCTAACACCTTGGAGAATTATCCGCAGGCTAGAAAAGTGGAGCTGGCTAAAAATACACCAATAACCAGGTGCCCTTCCTTTCAAGATGAGGACAAGCATCCCAGAGTGAACGGAGGAAATTTGTCACTGATACTCAAGCAAGAGAGAGAGACATCCACACCCGACGAAGGCTGGTGCAAAGTCCTTCTCCTCTCACTGACTGCACAAGTTTTAATAGTTTTGTTGATGGGGTTTATAATGCCAATGACAAAACGAGTTTTAATGTATTGTCACTTGGTTTGACAAAAGTGGCCTTATGGCATTATTATTATAACCAAAAAGAAGCGCTAAACCACAAGGGCTATACAGCTCTGTGGCCTGATGGCAAAAGCTCTCGCTTCACACGGTGAGGGTCTGCCTTCGATTCCCGGCGAAGGGGTGGAAACACTGGATGTGTTTCCTTACACCGGTTGTCCATGTTCACCCATTAGTATAATGTGTACCTGGGTGTTAGTGGACTGGTGTGGGTCGCATCCTGGGACAAAACTGACATAATTCGCCCACAATGCTCAGCACAACAAGCTGCTTTCTACAGTAGTATGTCACTGATATCAGCTAGACCTGTATACCATGTACATGTACATGTAGTATATAAAGATATTATTATTAACCTCGGTAATTCCACAACCTTCTTGTTTGGTTTGTAAGGACCACTGACAGCTTACGCAGTAACGAGTCTTGCTTCATGATCAAACTCAAAACTTTATTTCTTTGCTAAGGTATCAATGTTTGTTTACATTTCATATTTTAATTGGTACAAAAAAAAGCCACTATCATACCGAGCAATGAAAGAAAAGTGAACAGGATTCCTTTTCTAAACAGAAACAAAAATAATGTTTCCAAAAGACAATGTGAACCTTCCCCACCTCATGAAAATCCCAGCGAAGGAGGGGGACACCCACACCTGAGCCTAGGAACCAGCTTCCCAATAAAACAGTTAAAGAATTATCCGCAGAACGAAAAAATGGGGCAAACTGAAATTAAGCCGATGGAAAAATGTCCCTTCTGTAACGTGCCCAATGGACATAGTAAGACGATGACAAGCGTCTCCTAGAGAACGAGGATATTTGCCACTCGTGCTCAGGTTACAGCAAGATGTCCACACTCAATGAAAGCTGATGCAGAAGTCCTTCTCTCACTGACCACGAGTTTTAATGAACTCCAATGGAAATAAGTCACTGATTTTTTTGGGTTATCCTAGGTTCTCTACATATATGCTGCTATGTCTGATAATCCATGTAAATGTATTTGTGTATAACTGAATAAACTTACTAGAAATATCAATCCGTATCATCTTCTTTGTTGGGTTTATCAGGGCCACTGACAACATAAACCGTATCGAGCCCGGCTTCTCGATGGTACGAGGAAAAATTGTTGCCCAAGGCTGAGCGATGAGAGAAAAGGAACGAAAGTTTCTTTGTAAATAG
Organism: Cherax quadricarinatus; assembly: GCF_026875155.1. Classification (NCBI taxonomy): domain Eukaryota; kingdom Metazoa; phylum Arthropoda; class Malacostraca; order Decapoda; family Parastacidae; genus Cherax; species Cherax quadricarinatus. The sequence continues at coordinate 48,430,489 of NC_069409.1, forward strand.
AAATAGAAACTTGAAGTTTCCAATTAGATCCGGTGGACGCCCTTGCCAAGCCCCAGCAGAGAGGGACGACAACACCCCACCTGAGTACAGTAACCGGCTTCCCACCAAAGACCGATACAGAATTATCCACAAAGCGGAAAAAAATGGAGCTGGCTAAAAGCAAGCCGATGAACAGGTGCCCTCCTGTAGAGTGCCCGGCGGCAAAATAGAGGACAAATGTCCCAGTGAGAACGGGGGAAATTTGTCACTGATGCTCAGGCGAGAGAGAGAGAGAAGTCCACACTCGACGAAGGCTGGCGCATAAGTCAGAGTTGAATAACTATAGGCCAATATCCAACTTACACCCTCTCTCAAAAATCTTCGAAAAATTAATTCATAAACGAATCTACTCCTACCTTATCTCCCAAAACATACTCAACCCCTGCCAATTTGGATTCAGGCCTAATAAAAATACTAATGATGCTATTATACACATGCTAGAACATATATACACTGCAATAAAGAAAAAAGAAGTCCCACTGGGGATCTTCATTGACTTACGTAAAGCTTTTGATACAGTTGACCATGACTTGCTCCACGTAAAATTGTCACACTATGGTATAAGAGGGCACTCCCTCAACTACCTCAAGTCTTACCTCAGCAACAGAAGCCAATATGTGTACGCAAATGGGGCAAACTCTTCTGCACAACCAATTACATTTGGTGTCCCACAGGGAAGTGCCCTTGGCCCCTTCCTTTCTCCATACATAAAGATACCAAAGTTTTCGCAATTACTCAAACCCACACATTTGCAATGAACAACATAGTTTCTCTCCCCGACCCAGTCCCCTAGCAATACTGTAAATCCGAATTACAAAAAATATACCGGGAGAGGCTAACAAATTTACACTAAACATTGAAAAAAAACCCTACTTCATTCAGTTTGGAAAACAGAACAGATGTCCCTCTTAACATAATGTAAAGGGATCACCTATCACAAAACAAACAGAGGGAAAATCTTAGGAACCACCTTAAAAATAGACTCAAATTTTCATACACATATACATCAAATTTTAAAAAAATTTCCAAGACTGTAGGCATACTATCAAATTACGGTACATTCCCACAGTCAGCCCCCCTGCCCTTTTCACTCTCTTTTTTACCCCAAATTACTATGGAATTTGGCATGGGGCCAACAACAAAAAACCACTCAGACCACTAATTCCCCAAACAAAAGGCTGCAGTTAGAATGAAAAAAATTCTCACTACAGGCAGCACACTCCACCAATATTCAATACACTAACCTACTCACCATACAAAACATCCTATTATTACTGCACCTATTTTCATCATAAAAACTTAAATTTATATTAAACCTCCCCTCAAACATCCCTTGCCAAACCCCAACAGAAACCCGACCCTAAAAAGGCAGATCACTCTTTTTATGTTTCGTGTCCCTCTCACAATGCAAAAAACTCAATGCACATAAAAGGCCCTAAAATCTGGAAATTTTTACCTGTAATATAAAAAAAACACAACCCGTTTATAAATTCAAGTCCTTCTCAAAAATTATTACCACCCAAAACCAATAAATACTGAAAACTGAACATTTTTAAATTGTATTCTTAAAATTTTCTCACAATTATATCACATAAAGTTAAACCTAAAACCCAAACAACTTTTTTATTTTTTTTAAATACACTACCTAACGAAACACTACTAACTGAAAACCATAGACCTGTCTTTGAATACTCCTTGTGCTTTATAGTTACTGTTTACATTAAAATTTTTTTCACTGATTTCATCATTCTTGTAGCAGCCTGTATAGTCCCTTTTGGCTTGCGCTCTTTTTGATTATAAAATAATAATAATCATTGCTAGTTAATCTTAAGTTAATTTTAACCAGCCCGTAATGCTATGCATGTATAATGGTTTGGCATACTGCTCTTATTGTATTTTTTTTGTAACCCCGTTTGGGGCAAAATTGGAAAAAAATAAATAAATAAATAAGTCCAATCCATCCGATAGAGTGCTACTTGGACACAAAAAATCAGCTGATTCTTGTTTACATTCGTTTCGGGTTTTGAAACCCGAGAAAAATCCCTTTTCCTATTTCATGCATAACGAAAATTTTCTACTTAAAAATGCATTCCATGTGTTGTGTGTTGTTGTGTGTGGTGGTGTGTGTTGTGTGTGTTGTGTGTTGTGTTTGGGGTGTTGTGTGTGTGTGGTGGTGGGGTGGGGTGTGTGTGTGTGGGGTGTGTGTGTGTACGTACTCACCTAATGTACTCACCCAAAAGTGGTTGCAAGGGTGATTTACACTCCTAGCCCGCCTCTTCACGGGCGTCTAATTCACCCCCCCTGCTCCATGATATTTGTCATCCCCCCCTTTTAAAGCTATTTATGGAACTTGCTTCCACTACTTCACTCTCCTGATTATTCCAGTTCATGACAACTCTAAGACTAAAGAAATAATTCCTAACATCCCTATGACTCATCTGGGTTTTCAGTTTCCAATTGTGTCCCCGTGTTTCTGTATCCCATCTCTGAAACATTCGATCCTTTTCCACGTTGTCAATGCCTCTTAGCATTTTATACGTTATTATCATGTCCCCTCTATCCCTCCTATCCTCTAGTGTTGTGGAAAATACTGTATATATTTACGGAAATACAGCAATTTATATGTAAATTGATGGTTTATATTGCATTTAATACAAATTATATTATAAAAAATGGGAAGCTCTGCGCCTCCGCAGAGGACTCGCCATTGTGTTTTTGAATGAGCCAAGAAAACGTTAGTGAAAATAAGAACTTGTGGAGAGATAGATGGTAGGTATCGAAGGGGGGACGTTTTTTGCGACCTAGGTGTCCTAAAAATTCCTACTTGTCTCTGTAACTTTGATAAATAATAATTATCTTTTTTACCATTTACTTGTATGTATGTAATGAGATTCATCCAGTTAAATGTAATTTTCCACAAAATTTAGTTGCCCGTTGGTCCTTGTTCGAACCGGAGGTAATTAGTGAAGTCATTAATTAGTGAATTAATTACTTAATAATTATATGTGAAATGACAGAAGGAGGTGGATGTTAAGTCCACAAATTTACTTAATGTGTAGTGGATTATAATTATTATAATATTAATTTTGCTAAGCCAAGTCTGGCAAGGATAAGCCAAGTCTGGCTAAGGTTTATATTAATGTGTATTTAAAATTTATATTATAATTTTCTTACATGTGTAATTACTAAGCTCAAGTGTAGCTAACATTATTAATGTGTATTTAAAATTTATATTATAATTTTCTTACATGTAATTGCTAAGCTCAAGTGTAGCTAGGATTTATTCAAAGGTAAGTTGTAATATTTACCTTTATGAAGTGCATAATTTAGTACATAATCAGTGTTATTAATTAAGTTGAATTTAATACATTGAATCATGGCTGAAAATGAGGAAATTAATGTAGAAGACAAACATATGGAATATAGAGCCAAAAAAAGCATCACTGCAAGCTAGAAAAGGGCATGTAACAAAAGCATACAATAAGTGTTTGGAATTAATGAATCAAGAAACTGTGAATACTGATGATTTAAAATTGTATTTAGATGCTTTAGGGAATAGATATGATTCATGCAAATTATATTACAACAAATATGAAGGAGATTTGTTAGTAAACTGTGTAGATGAGACTGAAGTAGATCTTATGATTAATCAGTATTATGAATTACCTGGAGTTTACCTGGAGTTTACCTGGAGAGAGTTTCGGGGGTCAATGCCCCCGCGGCCCGGTCTGTGACCAGGCCTCCTGGTGGATCAGCGCCTGATCAACCAGGCTGTTCCTGCTGGCTGCACGCAAACCAACGTACGAGCCACAGCCCGGCTGATCAGGAACTGACTTTAGAGGAAAAGATTCTTTCTTGTAAAAGTCAGGTCTTGAATAAATTAAAATGTGTAAACCAGGCAGTTAATCAATCTGCTCCAACAAATAAGATGTCTTTGCCAAAACCCCCAGAATTATGTTTACCTGTATTTAGTCCTGGAGAAAATTTGGAGGAGTTTTGGTCAATTTTTAAAGCAGCTGTGCATGACAGGAGTGACCTAGCCTGTGTAACTAAATTATTTTACCTCAAAGGACAGGTAAGAAGAGATGATCACATACTCATACAAGCCTTTCCCAATGTAGATGATTCTTACAAAGAAACAGTTGACTTGTTGAAAGTCACTTATGGTAATATAGGTAGGTCTAGTCACAATCATGACAAGTTACAGAGTTCATTACCTTTGTAAATTGTGAGTTCATTACCTTTGTAAATTGTGAATTCATTACCTCTGTAACTTGCTCAGCTATCAAAACTTTGAGGCCAGTCCCTGG
>NC_069409.1:48435337-48472837 GCF_026875155.1 Cherax quadricarinatus
AAACCTTTTATTATTACAGATTCGCCTAAACAAGCTTTCAAGAAAAAGGGGGTATATCAAAACCCTTTGGGGCATTATTAAATAAACACCGTGCGGGTTATGTATTTTTTGTGCAGATTTAAGTGATTAAAAGATATTTTTTCCGGTGTAGGGAGGGGGTTCGGGTGAAAAGGAAATAGACTCACCAAACCATACCAGAGGGGGTTTTGAACCCGGGGTAAGACAGTTCAAAACTCCAGATTCGCCCAAACTTTGGGGCGAATCTTTTAAGCTACTGGCCGGGGCAAACGCGACGGTCGGATTTGAGCCTGTCTTTACCCGCGGTACAAACTCCATCCGTGGTATGGTTTGGTTTAAAATGTGTCATTACGTTTCTGAGAAAAGAAGAATCAGGGGGGTAACGCCCAGTTGAGGGGTAGTGTCGGGTTTAAGGGGAAGGCAGACTCAGGTGAGGTATACGCACCGATTGAGAGGGGAAATTAGTAAAGGAAGGTAGCCCTGGGGGGGTGCCGGCCCTTTTAAGCCCTACATCACCTGCAAGGGGAAAAAGTCAGTTTTAAATCCAGGGGAAGGGGTAGTTTCCAATTCCTCAACAAAACCCCTTTTACGTAAGGCACCAGTCCCCTTAAAGTTTATTAAGGGCACGGTGTGCTGACGCCCCTAAGGTAAGGGACCACCCCTGCCCTTTCTTAGGGGAAAATTTCCTAGTGCGGCAAGACGCTCCCCGGCTTTTGGGGTGCCTTTTTACCCGCGTTAAAAACCCTTTTATTGCCAAACCAAGGGGAAGTAAGAAAGAAACTGGGGTTCTGTCATGGGGGAAGGGTGCCTGAGACAACCAGAAGAACGGATGTGTAAGAAGGGAAAGGACAGGTACGGGCAAAAGCCTTCAACCTTCTCCTAAATTAAGGAAGCCTGGACTTTTTGGCAGGACGGGATTCATGAAGATTTGTAAAAAAATAAGATTAAAAGAACATAAGAAAAGAAGGAACACTGCTGCGGGCCCTACGGCCCATGGAGGAGGCCCAAGTCTTCCCCCGGCTTATGCCAATCCCCACCTATCGGTCGATCACATTCACAGGTAAGACACTATGAACATTAGGTACTTTTTTCGAAACGTTTCGCCTACCAGTGGGCTTCTTCAATGGTACAGAAAATTGATAGAACCAGAAGAGACTTGAAGCGTGTAATCATCCATCACCCTTGAATTTTTGAGGTGGCCAGTCCCTCAGTCGGTTTTTATATCATTTTATTTTTCACTCTGTCGACACGCAAAAAAAAGGGGATTTTGGTACAGATTTGAAATAACTTCGAAAACCCTCTATATGAGAATGGCGGATTTGAGAGGGACCTGACCTCTCAGCGTCTACATTCTTACCTCTACAGTGCCTAGTCCACCTCCTGGCCCTATAAAAAGGCTCCATCCTGTCACTTAAACTCCTATTGTTTCAATATGGGAAAATACTCTTCTCCTGACGAGGGCTGACCACCTCAAAATTTAAGGGGGGATGGACGATTACATCGCTTCAAGTCTCTTCTGCTTCTATCAACTTTTCTGTACTGACTGAAGAAGCCTACTGTGTGGGCGAAACTTTTTCAAAAAAAGAACCTAATTTTTTGTAGTGTTTTCCCTAACAACCTGTCGGTATTTTATACCATTTTTTGTTCACTTTCACTTAAAAGGGCAGGGCATCAGACCTACAGCAAAAGCTAGCCACCCCCCAACTCACACCCACTCTTATTTATCTAACCTTTTTTAAAACTACACAACGTCTTAGTTTTTATACGGAAATTGGGGGTTTTTTCCACCATCCACAATCTGTTATTAACCGTGTTTTTCCTATACCTGCCTGAATCTGAATTTTTCCAAACTTCAAACCTTGTGCGATTCGTCTTGGGCTGATTTTTTTAGCACCTTTTACATCCCTTTTTTTTCCCCTTTTCCATTTATACCCCTCAGTATATCCCCCCTAATCTGCCCTTTCTAGAAGTGCAGATTCAGGGTCCTCTTTTCCCCTTGGGGAAATTTTGATACTGGACCTATTTGTCATCCTCTTTTTACGTTTTCCAAAAACATTATTTCATTCTGAAATAGGGTGACCAAAACTGTGCAGAAAATAATCTAAATGAGGCCCAAACCAAGGTATTAATTAAAGAACAACCTGGGGATCTTACTATTTTGTATCTTGATATGAAGCCAAGTTTCTGTGCTTTATTGAAAACCTTTGACTGTTTCTTTTTTTTAGAACCTAAACCAAACCCCAAATTCTTTTGCTATCAAAAATTTAAATCTACTTTTTTTGGGTTTTAATGTGGCTGGTTTTTCTGTCCAAAATGTTTATAATTTGCATTTTCAAATTTTAAAACTCATCGCCACCTCTACCACGCAGGATCTATTAAAATTTTCCTGGAGTGCCTAATGTCCTCATTAAAATTAAATTTTAATTTTGTTTTCTCAGCACCTTGCTTTTTGCACTATTTATTCCCTCATCAGGGTTTTTATTTAAATTTAAACAAAAAAGGGGGCCCAAACACTCCCCCGTGTAAACCACTCGTGATGTGCCCCACTCTGATTTCTCCCCTTTTAGCAAACTCTCGCTGCCTATCCGTCAACCACGACTCTACCCTGGAAAAAATTTTTCTCCTCCTATTCCTTGCCTTAATTTTCCTCAGTAGCTTGATGTGGAACTCTGTCAAAACCTTACTGAAATCCATATGCAAAATTTCAAATTCATTACCTGATCTATCCCTCAAATCCCTTTGGTAAAAAAAGTTAGAAAAATTTCTAATGCAGGAACGCCTTTGGAAAACCGTGTAAGTTTCATTAATTCTTTATCCCTTTCAAGAGGGCTATGAATTCCCCTAAAGAATTCTGATTCTAAAATTTTCCCACTATGGAGGTTAGGCTTTTTTGTCATATTCAAAGCTAAGGCCCGTTCCTGCTTTGTAAATAGGTATCACTTTTGTTATTTTTCACTTGTCTTTCACTTTGCCAGTTTGAAAGGGTTTTGAAAAACTAAAAAGGGCTTACTAAAGCTCCTCTTTAAATTTTTTAAAAACCATGAAACAGCTTCGGGGCCTGGGATTGTTTGGTTTTAATTTCTCATTTGTCTGGGGACCATGTCACTATTACCATAATCGTGCATAGTTAATTATCGTATTTTTACAAAATTTAAACCCCCTTTCGGGTACCCAGTGGTGAGAGCGTGACTCTCCCCCACGGGGGTCCGGGTTCAAAAACCCGGGAAAAACTTTTTAAAAAAAAAAATATCGAAAACGTAGGCCGTGGGAAGATGCGACTCTCGTGCTGGGTCGGGGTACGAAAACCAACGAACTATTAAAAAAAAAAAATACTGCAGTGCAGTAGAAAGGGCCAGCTTCTCATCCCCCGGGCTCGGTGGAGACACGACAAACTAATGAAAAATTATACAAAATTTTATTATTTTGGAATTTCGCTAGTATCTTCCGGTAAAACAAGGGGAAATAAAAGCAAAAAATTACACATTCCTTTATCACGTCAGTGATCTGCCTGATTTACTTTTGAGTGGCCACTTGTCCTAATCTTACTTCTATATCCTGAAAAAAAACCTTTGGGTTAGTCTTAAAACCCCTTCCCATTTTAGTTTAAAATCCTTTCAGCTTTTTTTTATCCCTTTTTCATGCTTTTTTAATCGCATATATTGCTTTCTTAACGGGCCTCCCCCCCTTATATGCCTACATTTTCCTCTCTTTTGCCCAAATGAGATTTTTAACCCATTTTTTATCCATTTGGGTCATTTTGGTTTATCTACTTCCTATTTGGAGCAAATTTGTCTTGACGCTAAAACTTTCTCTGAAAAGAATTTTTGGAAACCAACGCCCCCTTACCGACCCAAGTAGGTTGTTCCCAATTTAGCCTTTTTCGGGAATTCCATCTCATGAAATGGGCCAGGGGGGAAGTCGGGGACGAGACTTGATCGTAGTTATTTGGGAAATTTCCATGATATATTGAAAATAATGATTTATAAAACGCTGTCCCCAGTTTTTCATTAACCTAAAAATTTTTAATTAGTGTTTTTTTTTGGGAAAGAATAAAGTCAAGCGATTTTTTTTTCCCTAGTTTTTCTGCCAAACCTTTTTTAAAAAGAAAATCTTGAAACGATCACAAAAGTCACTAGACTCAAATTTTCCCCTTCATATTTTTCCAATAAATTTGCAAAAGTTAAAATTTTCATTAACACAACATTTTCATATCTAGACGCCTTAGATTTTCATCCCTCAGCTTACTGCTCCCTATCAGTTTTGGGGGGCCCATAAATCACACCCCAAATTAAATAGTCACGACCCTTGAGAAACTTTACCCAAAACGATTCGGGTCGAGCATCTAATTTATATCTTGTCTAAAAAATTTAAATTATAGCATTAATATCTAATTCCCTGAACATGCAAGTAATTTTAAAATTAAATTATCTTATTTCTTAGACCCTTTTTTTTGTAAGTAAACCAAAAGGGAGCTAGCCCCTTTTGCCCCTACTGTCTCGTTTTGTTTGTTGAAAATTTGCTTTGCCTTTACTCGCAAATTTATTTTCAATTTGTCTATTAAACATACCCGGAAACCTGGAATATCTGCTGTTTTAAAACCCTTTGTACTGAAGTTTGATTTTTTCCCCACATACACCCGTCCCTCTATAATCTATCAGTTGAAGTCCTAACAAGTCAAAAAGGCCCCTCAATTGAGTTACTAATGCAACCACTTGGCCCCCTGAAGTTTTACCCCTCCCTTGCATACAATCATGTTTGCCATAGAATTTGTCCATTATCAATTAATGGGTTTAAAAAAAATTCTTTGCAGTACCTGTTAGTCAGCATTTTACACCAACTGTAGACATCCTTTAATTTTCCCCCCTACGTTCTGGGAAGATGCTAATATTTTTGGACCCCTCCCTTAGACTAATTCAAAGGCGATTGTACTTATCCAGCAGCTCTTGTTCCTCCCCTTTCCCGATATCATTTCCCCCAGCATTAAGACAGTTATGGTCTTGTTCCCATTACCTGACTAATATTATTAAACCCTGTTGACTTGCCCCATCAACCCCAGCTCCTGGGAAGCAACTCTGCAAACATTCCTATTTTGTTACAGAAAGCTGGCCACATATTTACCTTTGAGTACCCAAAAACCAAAATATTTTTACCTGATTAGCGGGAAGTTAAGGGTACCTTTAACCTCCTACCATGAAGTACTCTCATCCGGGGAAAACAAAAATCGATTTCCTACCTTTTAATCTTCTCTATTAACTTCCCTTGTTTTGATTCTTCCCCATTAGTAAAGACCCATTCCCATTCAAGCGTTGTCATCTTCAACTCACCTTGTAACCTTTTCCTCCACACCGACTCCACCCTTCCCACACTCACTCCCAAATATAGTTGTTCTTTAGTTTTGGCACATGCATCAGACAGCTGTAATTTGCGAGAAAAGAAGACTTATAAAGATTCCCTTTATTACTCCTCAAAATAATGTCACATTCAAAAAAATAAAATTTCCAAAAACGATATACGTTTCCATGGGGTACCCCCCAAGTGAGGGGGAAAACAGAGGGTAGCACTAACAATAGGACACTGCTGTTGTTCCCCAGACGAGCCAAAAGGGTGGGGGGCCCTAGGCCCAACCGAGTTTGCCCTTGAGAAGAGAGGGTTTTTTTGAGTTTTGAAAAAAACAGAACCTTTAGAGCACCGAACTGAAGACATCATGGGTTTCTCGGCAGTAGTAAAAGCTGTCCCCAATGTGACAAAAAGACTTGGCGAGCCCTCGTTACGGGCGTGCAGCCCCCACGATAGCAAACTGTAATCATTCTCCCCGCCATAACGTTAATAGCCCTTTTCAAGGGGGCTATTTAGGTACCTCCCCCCCTTTTTTCCACTCATTCTGATCAGTGGGGGGGTTTTATAAGACCCGTGTCAAAATTGTTCTTCTGAATAACAAATAAAAATGAGGAAAACCACCACAAAATTCTTCCCTTAATTAATACTTGTCTCTCTCACTCGCGCACTCTCACCACTGGTCAAAACTAAAAAACATACACATTCACTAAGGTACATCAAAAATTTAAGTGTAAAGGTTTAAAAACAAGACTATCCTGGAGAAGGGGGTATGTCCTACGGGGAGAGGAAAAAAGAAATAAACCCTGGCGAACGGGAGGCAGGAGGGTAAGGGTGATATGATAAAAACAATAAAATACTAAAAGGGAAAATTGACAGTGGGAAGGGACAGGATGTTTTTCAGAGATGGGACACCAAACAAAGGTAAAAAGGGAAGTTGAGACTCAAATGAGTAAAGGGGAGTTGGGAATACTCTTCTGCATAGAGTTGTCAAAAGGGGAACAGTCTGGAGAGTGATATATGGAGGCGGGGACCCATGCATATTTTTAAAAGGGGTATGATAAAGCAAGGGGAGCAAAGAAACAGGGACCTTAGCCGAGCGAAGAGGGGGCAAGAGCTATGAATTGACCCTTGCAATCCAGATGGGGAGTCAACATTCGCTAGCACTCAGTAAAAATAACCCCTCCCTCCCCCCCCCCCCAAACACAAAACCACACACACACACACACACACACACCCACACACACACACACACACACACAACACCACACACACACACAACACACACACCACACACCCCATACACACAACACACATACAGGGGCTTAAAACCCCCCCGCCCCCCCAAACAGGGAGTCACATCCCAACACACGAATGGAAAAGGTGCATAGGCAAAAGCCCCCGGGGAAAATAGAGAGACAGTCAAACCCAGAACGAGTATGCCGGGGTGGGGGGGGGCCCAGTGACAGACAAAAACACATAGATCGAAAGAAAAATGTGCCCCAAAAATTGCTGTATAGCCACTTAGGGGGGCCCCAAAAAGATCATGAAAAAGCTGAAAAAAGAGGTGGGGAATCACCAAATGATCAAGAGGTTGTGAGGTGTTTTCAAGAATTTAAAGGAAGTATTTGAAAGGGAAAAGGAAGGCCTCTGGGGGGAAAAAAAGAGGGGACCCCAGCAAGGAATATACCAAAAAGTGTTGGATGACATATAACAATGAGGACAAGGTGAAGGGGCTGCAAAGGGACCTTGATCCCCCAAAAGGGCAATGGGCCAACAACATCCCCCCGTCGGTCCTTAAGAGAAGAGAAATGCTTTTGTGCCACTACCCAAAATCTTAAAACCACCCCCTTTGAAACGGGCAACACCTGAGGTAGGAAGATGGGCAAATGTATCCCCAAATTTTAAAAAAAGGAACAGAAAGAGCACGACTTAGACCGTGTCAAGATTCAAATAGAAAAATCAGGAAAAGATTTCAGGGGGAATGGTGGAGGACCTGGAATGGAAAAAGAGTATAATAACCACACAGTTTTATTGGGGGCAAATCCTGTCACAAACTACGGAGTTTTTATGTAAAGTAACAAAGAAGACACGAGAGAGGGGATGGTTGACTGCATTTTCTTGGACTCAAAAAAGGCCTTCGACACAGTTCCTCACAAGACTGGTGCAAAAGCTAGAGGATCGGGCACATATAACAGAAGGGGGCACGCAGTGGATCAAGAATACCTGACAGGGGAAACAACTATCAGGGTACGAGGGGGACACGGGGGCCCTGTGACGAGGGGGGCCCCACAGGGTGGTCCAAACCCAGTGCTATTTCTGGTATATGCGAAGACGAGGGAAAGGGGTTAGACTCAAAATCCCCCCTGTTCGCAATGATATGAATTAATGGGGAGAATTAAATCAGTAGGTTCAATGGATTTTTAAAAGAGACCTGGACAAGGCGGGGACACCTGCCCCACCAACGGGTTTCCCCGAATTTAACCCCCCCAAAAGCAAAGCAAAAAGAGGGGGGAAGGCAAAGAAACCGCAGACGGAATATAGCAGGTGGCCAAAGACCGTAAACCTCGGTAAAGGGAGAAAGATTTTGGGTCAGTATACCCGAGCACATCTACGGAACACACAAAAAACCAATAACTGCTGCAGAAATATGGGCGCTGGAAACCTGGAATAGCGTTCCCGATTCCTTAATAAGGGGAATCGTTCAAGAACTGTAACCGTGACGTCACCTTTACTGGATAGCAGCACCAGTTTGGGAAACCCCATACTTGATCAAGCACGTCAAAAAATTTAAAGAAAGTGCAAAGGTTTCGACAAAGTTAGCCCAAGCTAAAAGGAATGTCATAAGAAGAAAGGTTTTAAAGGGAAATCCCCTGACGACACAGAGGGCAGGGATTAGGGGGGAAAAGATAACGACATACAAAATATGCCGAAAAGACAAGGTGGAAGGACAGGATTTCCAGAGAGGGAACACAGAAACAAATAAAAGGGATATCAAAGGGATTTAAAAAGTTTTCTTCATTTAGAGTAGTCGGAATGGAATGCCTAGCAATGATGTAGTGGAGGCAGAAACCTACATAGCTTTAAATGATAGAAAAGCTCGAGGAGCAGAGGAGAGAGGACCCAGACACTCAGTGAAGAGGGGGGGCCAGGACTGAGTCTCGACCCCCGCAACCACAATTTGTTTAGTACACACAACCAACACACACCACACACACACACAACACACACACACACACAAAACTACAACGTGACGGGCACACTGTCTTTCATTTATCATTGCCAAAGGCGCGTGATGGGGTGCAAAACGTCCACAGTTTCAAAAGGGGTTCACTGCAACTCCCTTTTTAACACAGTAATAATAAATTATTATAAACATTGTTTTTTAATATACACAGATCCTATGAGTTAAATACACATTTAAAGCAACAGGTCAACTGCTGGGCAAAAAGAGGAAAGATATTAAAAATTACAAAAATTTTTGGTGTAAGTGGTTACATAATGCATTTAGTAATCAGTCTCTTTGATATTTGTCCCTTCAACTTTCTACTCTGCAGTAAAACAAAAAGGGGTTCAACCCAAATACAAAAAGTCAAGCAAAAACCTTCACCAGGGGCAAGAAAAAATACTTCAGGGTAAAACAGTTTCCTCTCTTACGCTAAAAATGTGAGATTACTTGATCATTGATAACACACCACTGGAAATTAAGTGATCGCTCAAAAATGGTAAAAATGGTCAATGATACAGTACATTTTATTGAACTGAACTTAGGCTTTGTACACATTATAGTACCCAAAGAATTAACTGGCAAAAGTCCCCCAAAATTGATATACACTACATTTTACTGTATTTAAAAACATGACAACATCACTGCAGTACCACAACCTCATTAAAGGTAAATATAATACAGAAATAAAGAAATCTTTCTTAATTATAGGACTCATGAAGCAGCACACTCACCCCTGGACATTAACACACCAAACCCAATAACCAGTATTACTAAGACCCAAAACCCGCAACTTTACAGAATCCCAAAAAAGTGGCGTACAGAGATATCAAGGGGGCATCTTGGTACAGAAAAAACCTTGACAACTTTTTTAAAAGAAAGGTTGGACTGAGAGGGACATACCTTTCCCGTTGCCTCTCACTACTACTATACTACACTACTCTACACCCTCACCCTCCTTCCGCCGTATTTAAGTCTCCGCACTGTCGCTTGATCTTTTGATAGTTCCTGACAAGGAACGAACTTTTTTCCAGGGCCGAGGGATGCAACCTCAAATTCACGACTTTAAGGGTGATGGACTGTTACATCGCTTCACATCTCTACTGTTTCCGCCTTTTCTGTATTCGACGAAAAAGCCATGTGTAGGCGAAAAAGTTTCGGAAAAAAGTTGTCAAAATTGCATAAAATGTCTTACCAACAAATAAGGGGGTTGTAAAAGCTTTTGGGTTTCATACATTAATAAAAAAAACTTGTTAAAACAAGCCGCCGCTAATTCCCAGAACTCTAGCCTATTCATTGTGACATATAATTAAAATTAAAAATATGAAGAGAACCCCAATACATCCCACCCCTTTAACTCCACTACATAATTATTCCTACCCCAGAATACACAAGGGGCTGCCCTCTGGGGAGGTCTTAAAACCAACCGTGTTTAGCAAAAGAATTTTTTTAAACCCCCAAAGTTAGACCCGCAATCAGTGCCCCCGAGTCTTCGATCAACCCCCCTCACACAGGGCATCCCGTGGCTTCCAGAAGACTGGGAGACTCAGAAGACTCTGGGCAGTCACCTAGTTACAGGACGTTTGGGGGTGTCAGGAAAAAAGCCATGTGACAAGCCCAAGTACAGGGAAAAAGGGGCCATTTGCCACACCTTTGTTCCCACTTACGAGACAGAAAAATAAACAAAGCAGTATTTTGCAAACCTTTATAACAACTTTCGCCCACACTTGACTTTAGAAGTCACAAACAGATCTACCTGGGGAAAAAAACATGAATAATCGGGTGAAGAGTCAGGTATCTTTTCCCGGGGATCTTTTGTAATTTTATAAAGCCCTGTGTGGGCGAAACGTATCAGTTAAGGGTTGCACTGTAAGGGAATTTGAGTTTATTTTTCCATCGTTCGGGATTTTATCCATTTACTCCACTTTTGAAAGGGGTTCAAATTCAATTCAAAAACAAATTTAAATTTATTCTTATAAAGATTACAATGTTGAATTTACAGAATTTGGGGTTGTGTGGTTTACATGTATTAAAAAATGATTACGAGTGTACCAATAAACGCCTAGCATGGCTAGCATTTTGGGGGGACTTTGTTTAATTCCCTTTTTTTTTAAAATTTAAAACTATGGGTAAATTTTTTATTATGGCTAAGTGCAATACAGTTTGGGTTTAGAAAGTGAATGTTTTGTTTTGCACGTACATAGTTTTTTAGTATGGGGTACATAGGATTCATTTTTTTAAAATGAGATTAATATTTTGTTTTTTGGGCAAATGGTGAGGGGAGTGTAAGTGTGAACCCAGGTGGTTTTCGTGTAGTTAGTTATGGGGGGTACAGGGGAAAAAGTTTTTTCTAAAGGTAGTTTTTTAAAGGGGATGAAAGTGTCTGCGTTCTGAGTTCTCAGTAAATGTTTTCCGTTTTTGGGCCTTTGACATCTTGATTTTTGTAAAGTTTAGTCGGACACGGGGGAAGTCGTAAGATTTTTTGTGTCTGGTGTTATGCCTGTGGGTTCTGTCACAACTACAAAAAAGCGTTTAGGGCAAAAGGGTTTATATTTGGGGTTTAAGGGCCGCAGATGTAATTTTCACAGAGTAATGAGATGTACTGAAGGAGTAAATTTAGATCCATGAAAGGGGGGGGGGGGTGTTCCAGGGATGGGTTTTGTGATTATTCTTACTGCGCTTTTGTTGGGCTATTATTGGGTTTAGGGGTGTTGCGCAGTTGTCCCAAAACACAAATGCATAGGTGAGGGTTTGGGTAAAAAAAAATAGTGGTATATGTGAAAGGGCATTTTGCGGCACTAGTATTAAATTTTTGGGGATCCCCAATGTTTTTTGGTACTTTTTTGGTTATGTGTTGGATATGGGGGCTGAAAAATTTAGGTTGTTGTCAAGGTATAGGCCCAGGAATTTTCCCCATTATGTCTGGTAAATTTGGTGTTGTCGCTTTAAAGTTTAATTTGTGCATCCCTGCTCTGTACCAAAAAAAAAAATTTTTAGGTTTTTTCATTTTAAGGGAAGTTATTGGCTGTCATCCAAGTCGATATTTTGATCAGTCCTCGTTAACAAAGGTATTGGGGGGTGGCAAGTTTTGGTGAGAGATGACTAATTGTGTGTCAGCAAGGAAGGTTTTCGGTGTTGGATCGTTTGGAAATCATTCATGTATAGAGGAAGAGCAGGGGACCCAAGGACACTTCCCTGCGGAACTCCATATCAATGCCCTGTTGTTTATGCTGTTCTTTAATGGTAACATACTGATCCTATTTTTAAGGTAAGATTTGAAATAAACAAGGCTGGCCTCTTAAACCGTAATGGGCAAGTTGTGGATAGGATGCGTGGTACGTGTCAAAAACTTTTCTTAGGTCAAAAAAAATTCCAGGGAATTCCTTTTTTCCCAAAGCTGTGTAAAGGGGGATCTAGCATTTTTTTTATTGCATCATAGTGCTTTTTTTTTCCTAAAACCCCAAAATTTGGCAGGGGATATTTTTTTGTGCTGCTATAAATGAATTAGTTTCCGTGCACGGTTTCTCAAAGATTTTTGGGTGGCAATGGGAAGTTTGATATTGGCCTATAGTGTTTTAAATCTGTAGGTCCCCACCTTTATGATTGGGTTTCCCTTGCCCCTGAGTAGTTTTTGGAAGGGCAGTTTTAGTGATTGTTAAAAGTAAAAAATAGCTGCGAAAGGATAAGGGCCGCTCGCTTTTACGTAATGGTGGGACATTAACAGATTTTCCCGAGTTGTTTTTTTAAAGGGTTTTTAATCTCGGGACTTCCGGGGGTCAGTTGGGGCAAGATGAAGGAATTTTGGGGAAAATTCCCCTCTAGGGGTCCCCGGGAAAGGGCACTGTATGTGGGATTTTATTGGGGGATTTGATCCTAGGTTTAGAAGAAGTTTTTATCTTGTTGCTGTGTCAGTGGGATGTATGGTGTTCATTAGGTTTGTTAGGACAAAATTCTTTTTTTTTTTTCAGTTTGTGGGGGCCCCAGAATCTGAGGAGTGTTTTCCAGGTCTTTTTTTATATCTCCTCAGTGTCTGTGAATCTATGGAGTATGTGTTGTTTGGGTTTCTTTATCCTTTTGGGAGAACTGATGAATGTGTTTAGAAAATCTTGTGATTAAGCCCTGTCATATTGCTTTTTTATAAAATTGGGGTTTCTTTTCAAAGGATTTTAGAATGGTGCTGGTAGCCTGGACAACCAAAACCCTTTGTTTGTGATCTGTTTCGTTTTATAGGGCAAGGTTTGTGTATATCAAGTAAATTTGGGAAGAAAAATGTCTGTCCCCTCATCAATACCATTTCCTTTGGGGAAAATTTTGTAGCCAGTCAACAATTCCCCAGGTAGCTGGAATTCCTTTTTGAGGCCTCGTCATGGGGTCTAAATAACTTTGTTGTATTCAAGTGGGGGTTTACTAATTTTTTGTCGCAGGAAGGTGGGGAGTGGGCTTAGTGCTAATCTGTGATTATCCCCGATTTAAGGGGGCTAGCATATTTATCATAGTGGGTTTTTATGGGTTTCACTTTTCCAGTGAGCGTGGGTTGTTTAGTTACTGTTGGATGAGAAGGTGTTGTTCAATTGTTGTGAAATCAGTTACGGCTGATCATTAGTAACCAAGGTTTATGTTTAAGTCTCCAGCTAAGAGAAGGGGGTGTTATTCATTTGTCTGTTTTTTTATTAGTACTTTAATTTCTCACTAAATTTGGGGGCTTGTGTGGGTTTCCGGGAAAAAGCCCGATTTTTATAGGTGTCTTAGGTTTTTTAAGTAAAATTAGAAAAAAATTTTTCCCCCTATTCATCACTAAAGAAGTGGTGCTAATACAAGATAATTGGTTTTGAGTAATAGAAATTGCAATCCACCCCCAATTTTTTGCTCTGCAGTTTGAATTTTCTGTTTCCTGGTAGGGGAGATTCTATTTTTCCTGCTTAAGCCCGGGCCCATAAGAATAATGCGGGAAAAGGGGGTTTTTTAGTGATTCAAAGGGGTGCCCGGAGGTCATCATAGTTTTTCTAAAGGGCCTGATGTTGTAGTTAAGTACTGATAGACTTTTTAAAATTGTTTAGGGTAGTCTGGGTTTGATGCTGTGTAATAAAAGGGAGTTCTTTCCAAAGGTTTTTTATTGGGTGTCAATTATGGAGGTTAGATGGGCAACTATCAACATCTTCTAGGTTTTTAAAATTTGGTTATTTTTATCCTGAGTTATGTGTTTAGTTCTATATGATATCTGTAGGGTGGGAAGTTTGGGTAATAAAATAGCTAGAGATTTTGGTCATATAAGTAAGTCACTACTACACAAAAGAAGTTGATGTTTTTTGTGTTGTGCTGGAATGAACAAAGTACAACTAGGTATAAACGTAATAAAAAAATACAAATTTAAATAAAAAACCCACTTGTAAATTTCACTATGGGCTAATAAAAAGATTTTTTTTGGAGTCTATGTTTGAGTAGAAGACTAATACAACTAGATTTTAAACTAATAATAAAAAAATACAAATTTTTAAAAAAAGCACCAGTTTCCCCTAGTAATTGCACTATGGTCTAATATAATGAATTTGGTATTGACTATAGTACAACTGAGTTTTTAAACTAATAATATAAAAAAAGGGACGACTCTCAACTGAATTGCCTAAGGGTTTTTATAAGTTGTTTTTCAAAATTAGAGTATAACTAGATTTAAAATTTACAGGTAAAATACACAAGTTTAAAGGTAGCAAAAGAATAATAAAAAAAAAATGATAAAAATAAAAATGGCAATGACGGTTTTAAAAATCTAGTAAGATGGAACAGGAAGTATAAAAGTTGATTGAAAATACTAGTTTTAAAAAAGTAGAATAAAAGGTCAAAAAAAGAATTTACAATAATTTGATCAATATGTTAAAGCAAAATTGGGGAATAATAGGGGGTTTTAAATAAAATTTGGGGAATTGAGGATTTTAAAGTGAGGGGAATTATTTAGGACAAGTTATGGTTAGTTTTTTTAATAAAATAAAAGGAACTGATGCGGTAATTTGTAAAAAAAAGAGATAGATCTGTAGATATTAAACAAAATTTGACATAGGTAAATGGTCGTTGAAAAAACAATGAAATCAAAAGTAGTTGGGGTATTAGAATTTAGGGGGGCACAAAATTTATGACAATATAACACTAAAATGTGGGCTGTGGTATTACTGCACTTTCTCTGATTCGTTAGTCCAGCCTCATTAGGAAGTTTTAAGGTCATGTTCTTAAAAGATCTCTTCCCAGTGGGGTTTTCCTAACTGCGATTTTTCCATCCCCCCAAAGCACTGGGATTTTTTTGGGCATAGCGTAATTTTCTTAGCGATAAAGAGGTTTTGTCTTATTTTTGGGAAGGGACTCATTGACGTAAACATCTTTTTTTATAGAAATAGATGTTTTTTAGGGTTTTTTCTTTGAGGCTAGTTTTGGAAATTTTAACAGACTGTTTTTTTACCTGCTTGGGACCCCTCAATTTTCAAACTTTGGTAACATCTATTTAAGGCGAAGGTGGGCCTTGATAAGCTTTGGGTGGTCCCTGCGGTCTCTTGGGTGACTGTGGCTGGGAATGTTTGCTGTTAACACAACGCGTCAAAAGCTGCTGTTTTGGGATTATGGTCTTGGAGTTGGTAACATTTTACAAGTTGTTGGGCCACTTTGTCTTTCCTCTTAAGTTGGTAGAAGTATGTGACTTGGGCTTTTAGAGTGTTTTAGGGTCTAGGGGCTGGTGTGGGGGTTTTCTTTGTGGGGGCCCAAAAGTCTAGTTTTTTTCAAGAGCATGACTTGTTGAGTAATCTCATTGAACTTTTTTTTCCTGCTTTTTGAGTTAGTTTGGTGATGTTTGGGTTTTGAAACGTAAGGGTTTAGCATTTCTGGGGCGGTGATCTTTTTGAATCAAATACTGGGAAAGGGGTTTCTTGGCGTGGCGGCGGCCCTTTTTTTGTTTTCTGTCATGTGTTTTTTGGTATGCCGGGGGGTGATGAGGGTTGTGTCCTGGGTGGCATACCCCAATTTTCCTCGTGTTAATGTCTCACCTTTGATGTTGGAGTCCCTTTGCTGGTTACTGGACTTCTTTTTTTGCCTGACCCTTTCCATTGGGTGTGGCTTTTTTTTTGGTGAATAATAGGGGAATAATAATGGAGGTGTAACTGCACAACCTCTCATCGTAGCTGCCCCGGAGGAATAAATGTTGCATCTCCAAAGGGAGGGTTTTCACCTTGGCATGAGATTTAAACCGTCAAATGCAGTGCGAACCAATGGAACCCCGAAAATTTCCGTTGACAAGTGGGCCATACCAAGGGGGGCAAAATTTGCTGCAGAAAATTTTTTATACTTAACCCAACCTAAAACTTTTAAAAAGAAGTGATAACTTTTTTTAACAAAAAAGATACGTTTTGGTATAAAAATGCGTACAGCCCAAGTAAAATATTGGCTTTTTTTCTTTTTTTTGGCTTTATTGGTTTTTGTAATTTAATAGGTAACCTTACACTTTGTAGGAAATTTTTCCTAGGGAAAAATTTTGGCTCCCCCCGCTGACTCTCCAAACAACTAAACCATATACACTACAACCCCACATACACACATCCCCAAAGTAACAACACACCCCCACACACACACACAACACACACACACCCCACAAAACACGGGGAAACCCGGTTCACAAAACCTACTCGATTCCCCATACAGGGTGACACGTAAAAAGAGAGAGAGAGGGGTGGATGGGTTGCATTTTCTTGCACTGCAGGAAGGCGTTTGACATAGTTCCACATAAGAGATTAGTGCAAAAACTGGAGGACCAAGCAGGATATCAGGGAAGGCACTTCAATGGATCAGGGAATACTTGTCAGGAAGACAGCAGCGAGTCATGGTATGTGGCAAGGTGTCAGAGTGGGCACCTGTGACCAGCGGGGTCCCACAGGGTCAGTCCTAGGACCAGTGCTCTTTCTGGTATTTGTGAACGACAGACGGAAGGAATAGACTCTGAAGTGTCCCTGTTTGCAGATGATGTGAAGTTGATGAGAAGAATTCATTTGATCGAAGACCAGGTAGAACTATAAAAGGATCTGGACAGGCTGCAGATCTGGCCCTGCAATTGGCTCCTGGTTTAACCCCACCAAGTGCAAAGTCATGAAGATTGGGGAAGGACAAAGAAGACCGCAGACAGAGTACAGTCCCAGGGGGCCAGAGACTACAAACCTCACTTAAGGAAAAAGATCTTGGGGTGAGTATACACCAGGCACATCATCCTGAAGTGCACATCAAACTGTCCTTTCTAGTTAAGTTTTTCCCTATACAAAATGTATAAGCTTAGCTGGTAATGCCATTTCTCAACATTTTGGTCCCTCGAACCGGATGAAGGCCACACTGTGGTCCAAATATGTTGTACTACAGTGTACAAATAACCTACGAGCCAAGGTCCTTCGAAAAAAGCCGTAAAAATAGTGTTTTACAATATAGATAAGTATAAATGAGTCCCTCCAGACTCAATCACAGAGAATGGGCAGCCAAAAGAAAACGGGCGCTCACCCAGCGTTCACCCAAAGAAAACGGGAGCTGGGTGACTCACCCAACAAGAAAACGGGGGATGGCACCCTGCATCCACTGCTCCAATCTCGAAAATCGCTGACTACAACAACAACAACCCAAGTGATGTTCAGTTTGTCTGAGTGTATATTCACATAGTGTTTATAATGTTTATAAACAGAAATTAAGAGACAAGATTGTGTTAAAGTTTGTTTCTTATAGATATACCTGTTGTATTAAAGGAACTTATATATAAAGTGTAAGCTTTCAAATAAAATTTTAAAACAGTAAACATTTATATATGTGTAAGTAATATTTCCCACGTGTGATTTACGGTTATACAGTGACATTTATAGTGTATAGTGAATAAGTGTAAACATCGTTATTTACGATTAATCATCGTTGTCAGGCGACACAAGCAAACTCAAGCCATAAACACCAGCGATATGTACTGTGTACCCTTCATGGTCATTGACCCTGAGGTTAAGCTTAGTGGGTCAGTAGTGTCTGACTGATTATTACTGACTTAAGCATAACAAAAACTCAGCTGTCTATAGCAGTACAGTTTTTTTTAAAAACACTAAGTGTGGTGCTAAAATTTTCAATATACCATTAAAATGGCTTGTTTGAAAACTCAGTTTCAGTCTTTACAGACTAAATTACACAATTAGAAAATCTTATTTCAGTCTGTATAGGATTAACTCAAGATACAAACATAGATTTTGATGATCTTGAGGTCAAATTTAAATTTACTTAAAACAACGTCTGGAAATAATTAATTCAACTATACACATTATAAAAATAAATTTCTTGAATCAGATCCATCTGAGGATGAAATTAAAATGTTTTGGATACATTTAGTAATCAACAATTAAGGTGGACAGGAGTGCAGTTATCTCCCGCAAAACCTGTCCACAGAGACCTACTGTAACTAGGGGTCAAACACCTGTTACACCTGTAACAACAACAAGTGAAACCATTACCAAGCTACCTACCTTGTCATTACCTATTTTCCAAGGTCATAATTATGAAGAATTCATTAGTGGTTTTCAATCCATAGTAAAATCACGAACTGACATAGATGAATTGCTAAGTTCAATTATCTTAAATGTCTTGTGAAGGGGGGAACCCTAGAACTGATTAAGTCATTTCTGGTGGTTAAAGGTAATTATAAAATTGCCTACGTGTCTTAGCAGACAATTACTTTGATGCTGGCAAGGCCAGAGTTAGACATGCAGTCTTAATATCAAGCTTGAAGCCCCCAAACATTATTTTCAGACTTACAGGCTTTTAAGAATCACATTAGACAATAGTCTCAGATCTCTAGGTGCTAAATATGACCTAAGGCAATGTGATTGGTATATCATTGGTATTGTACAAGATAAGTTTGTCACCACAAACTATTGAACAAATTAAATATTATGTTCAATAAACACTATTTCACTTGTGAAGAAATTAGCAATGGTTTACAAACAATAGTTTCATGCATGCAAGCAACGAGACAAGATGAAAAATCCACAAATCCAGTGGATAATAAACCTTCAACTCAGTATAAAAAGAGTATACCTACTCTCACTAAACCACAGAATGAGAAATCCCATATAGGCATTTATCAAGCTGTGAATACAACAGACAGTAAACAAACTGTCACACATAAACGTACTCCAAAATGTGTACTTTGTGATGGAACACATTGGACACAGTATTGTATTCAATACACATCAATGGAGGCACGTAAACAACGTGTTCATCAGCTGAAAAGGTGCATCAAGTGTTTAGGTGAACACAAGGGAGGAAAATGCTCACTGAAGAAGTGTTTTAAATGCAAGGGTATGCATCATACATCATTATGCCCAAATACTTTTGCTGAGCAGCAGAAGACTTCCACAGAATCAGGAAGTCAACAAGCAACAGCATTAAATGTGAGAGATAAGTTTAAAGCAACTGCTCTCCCGACAGCTCGAGTTGAGTTATCTAATAAATTACACAAAACCAATGTGCTAACATTATTTGATCAAGGCTCACAAAGGTCCTTCATAAGAAGAACAGTGTTGCAGAAACTGAATAAAAAACCCCTAGGGCCAAAGTACAGTTAGATATAGCTGGTTTTTTTCCACAATTCTGGTAAACAGACATATGACCTAGCCAGAATCACTGTTGGTCTAGGAAACAGGAAAAAGACAGTGGAAGCTGTGGTAGTAGATGATTTGCAGATCCAGGGATTAAAAGAAACAGTTGCAGCACTGAAAGCAGCTAAGGTCAAGTTAGCCTCTCCTGACATACAAAACGGACAAAAATTAGTCCAATTGTTTTTATCATTGGAAGTGATTATTATCACTGTTTTGTGCAAAATATAGTAAGTAAACATGATGTTCACTTGCTGAAAACAGCAGGAGGCCACATGATATGTGGTCCCATTCCCTCTCAAAGTGGGAAAGAAACTGATATTGATTCAGTGGAAAATGTACTAGCTACGAAAATAACCGCTGATCATTACCATAGCAAAAATTATCTTTACTGGGAAAAAATGAATGAACCAGTTTATAAATTGTGGGATTTAGATGCGATTTGGTATTGATGTAAATAAAACCCAAACCCACAAGAGTCTCAGACTTATAAACCCAAAATTTGGACACTGTCAAAAATAAAGATGGACCATATTGGGTTTAGGTTACCATGGAAATTAAATCCACCACATCTGCCTAGCAATTATCGCATGGCTTTCGGACAAATGAAAGCACAAATACATGAGCTCAGGAAGAATCCAGAGCTACTGACTGTCTATGATAATATATACAAGAACAGTTGGACAATAAATTCCATTGAAAAAATAGTCGAAGTAAAATTGAAGACAGAAGCTCATTTATCTTCCGCACCATGGAGTCAGAAAAGATTCTGAAACCACTCCACTACGTGTGTATATAATGCAGCGCACGTGCAAATAAGATGTAGCAAGTCTTAATGATTGTCTGATGACCGGACCCTCACTAACTGAGAAGCTTGGAGACGTTGCTTATGAAATTTCGCACAAACCCATATGCCAAAACGGCTTTATATTTCCAAAGCTTCTTAAGAGTAGGACTACAAGAAATAGAAAAAGATTATACTCGATTCTTGTGGCCTGAAAATCCCCACGATCCTCAAGTCCTGTGAAAACTTATCGTTTCAAATCAGTATTATTTTGGGGGCAACACCCTCTCCATTCTTACTAGAAGCTACTCTAAATACACATTTGAAGAAATCTGAAAGTCCCTTCAAGAAATCTTAAAGAAAAAATTTCTATGTGGACAATCTTCACGGTACTGTGAGTAAAGAGGAGGATTTGAAATCCTTATACAGAGGAAGCTAACAAGGAGATGAAAGAAGCAAATATGCCTCTAAGGATGTGGAAATACTAATTCAAAGCAATTAAGGGGAAATTATCAAAGAAGATTTCCCTGAAGCTGAAATTCCTGATTGCAACAATATGCTGGGACTTAATTGGAACACACAGGAAAATACTTTGAGTCTCAAAAAGATAAACAATAAATCATGCAGTACACTCCACTAACGTAGTTTACTGTCAGAGGTATCACAATGTTTTGATCCTCTAGGACTCGTCTCACCATTTTCCATAAAGGTAAAATAAATTATGCAAGATGCATGGAAACTCAAAATTGGATTTGGATGAGAAATTGGGCCCCTAGAAATGAGTCAAGCATGGGATGAAATATCCAAGGAGTTTAAAACAACTTCATCAATTAAATTTCCCAACAAATAGGTCAGAGGGAAACCAATTACACATTACATGTGTTCTGTGATGCGTCAACCAGAGGTTATGGCGCTGTAGCTTTACATGAGTAATGCTGAAGGAAGTACACTAATTACTTCAAAGGCCCGGGTAGCACCCTTTAAGGTCAGAACAGTACACAATTGGAACTGACAGCACTCTATGTTGGTACAAAATTAGCTGTCTACTCAACAAAGTACTTGATTATCTCACTATTGAGAAAACCGTGATCTGGAGTGATAATGAAGCAGTTCTCCAGTGGTTAAGAAATAATAAGAGTAAGTTGGTCTATTTTACAGAACAGAGTAGCAGAAATAAAAAGATACAGAGAGATTATCTCTTTCTCCCACGTCTCAAACCCCAAGAGAATCCAGCTGACATGTCACGTGGTGTCCCACTCAAGAAATTTGTAGATAATAAATTATGTCTCCACGGAGCGAACTGGCTCTCTAATGAAAATAACTGGTCTCAGCAAAAAGCTCACATTATGCCAGAAGAAACAGTTTGCTTGAACACCCGCAGAAATAAGTTTTGTAAATACTGCAAAAACAACAGAAATAGTCATTGATGGATCCCAAATACTCCATCTTTGGGTAAACTCTTAAGAGTTACAGCTCTTGTCTTTAAGTTCATTAAAGGAATTAAACCTGATTATGAATGTCTTGAACCCATTAAATACTGGGTGAAACTAATACTGAAAGATGTTTTCTCTACAGACTATAAATTTCTAGAAACACAAAATAAATCCCCAAAGAAACCTGTCATGATTAATTCTTTAGGACTTTATCTCGACTCAGAAAAGATTATAAGATGTCGAGGAAGAATTCATAATTATTCACTACCTAAAGAAGCCATACATCCAATATTGATCCCCAGGAATCATTGGCTAACAAAACTGATTGTGCAAAACGCCCACAGTAACGTGTTTACATGGGGGTAGCTGACACACTTTGTCATATACGACAATCCTACTGGATACCTCAAGGTCGACAAAGTGTGAAAAAACCCAAAAAAGGGGACTGTATTACCCTTGTCGTCACTATGAAAATGCGAGTATGTCAGTATCCAGGTCCACCTCCATATCCTCTGAAAGAGTTGTCATGTCCATTTCCCCTTTGAGGTGACAGGGTGATTACACTGGAAACCCAATAATTTTAACCAAAACAGCTGACAAGTTCCCATCAAGGTTTT
The DNA here is from genome assembly GCF_026875155.1 of Cherax quadricarinatus. Lineage (NCBI taxonomy): Eukaryota > Metazoa > Arthropoda > Malacostraca > Decapoda > Parastacidae > Cherax > Cherax quadricarinatus. The sequence continues at coordinate 48,457,387 of NC_069409.1, forward strand.
ACATCTGTTTGTTCACTTGTGCTACAAACTAAGCAGTACATCTAGAAGTAGCCACTGACATGTCTGCTGAAACCTTTATCAAATTATTCAGAAGGTTTTGCAGCCAGAAGGACATTTTCCCAGACTGATGATTTTCAGACAATGCCAACGAACTTTGCTGCTGGGTGCTGCTTTTATAAGCAAGATCTTTGATCACCAGAAGTACAACAGATGCTGAATCAACACAGTTGTCATGGGAGATACATTCCTCCTAAATCTCCATGGCACGGCGGATTTTATGAAAGAATGATCGGCACTGTAAAACGTTGTTTAAGGAAGACTCTTCATCGTCAGAGAAAGACTTGGAAAATTCCGTACATTTGTGACTGAAATAGAAAATAGAGTTAACAAACAGACCTCTAACTTATGTTACCGATGATTTTGGGACAATTTAGAAGTGTTAAGTCCATCTCATTTACTCTATGGCAGAAGGCTCGAACCTGTCCCTCCCATGAATGATAAAGAAATCATAGAGGATCCTACTTATTTCGAACCTGAGCAACTCAGACGTAAATTCAAACACCTTAATAAAGTGATTGAACGTTGGGAGAAAATTTGGCGAGAAGACTATCTCACCTCATTGAGAGAACACTTCTATGGAGCTGGTGTTCCTGAAAATCTTAAGTTCTTAAGACGTGGTGACATAGTGATTATTGACAATGATGGTCCGAGGTCCCAATGGCCTCTTGGAAAAATTGTGACCGTATATCCTGATGCAAATGGAATCATCAGGACACTTGATGTTTTGAGCAAAGGTGTAGTGAATAAGCGGACAATAAATAAACTAGTGCCATTAGAATTACACAGTGTTGAAAACAAAATTAGTGATTCTCCAGAAACCACACAGACTAAAGCTGCTCAGAAAAGACAAACAGCAGTGGTGGCGAGTGAGAAAATCAAATTAATGTTAAGTGATGAATAGTACACCTGCAGAGAACCTCCGCCGCCCCCCAGTGTGGAGAAATTTTCTCCAGGAGGGGGGTATCAGCCCCCTTCAGCCCCTTCAGCCCCTTTCAGCCCTGAGGGGCCCAGCCCTCTCAGAAGGGGCAAATATCTTGTTTACTGCTACAGCGAGTAATGGATCCCAGATGCAGTACCAGTAAGCGACGTGGCTCGACGCTCCTTGCGGTCCTGTGTTGCAAAGTGTAGCTTAATAAAAGACAGTCCATCTCTTACCTTAGCAGGACAATTAAGGAAAATCCTGCTCCCACTTTATTACAAAGGTAGAGATAGTGTATATTGTTGTCTATGCTTAAGACAGCAAGAATCAAACATTCTGCTTTGCTTCATGGAGGAAGTGGCAAGGAAGCAAAAAGTACTAGGTCAGCTTTTCCTTTGTGCTGGGGGCAGTAACGGCGTGGGGTGCTGTGACGTCTTCAGATTACTTTTGACTCTACTGAGAGTGACACTGACGCCAGGATAACCAACAAAGAACGATCTGTGCGTTAGTGTGAACAAAGTGTCTCACAAAACACGATAAACACTTACAGGGAAGTGTGATCAACTTCTTAGTGATATTGTGTGAACAATTATTGATGAACAGTGTAACAACGAGTGTTGCGATCCAACAGAGTGTAGTGCGACATTCTTCAGAGAACACTATTCTTCAATCAACTCAACGGATATCCGGGCATAATTACGGGTCAGATACATATACCCAGGTAAGTGTTCTAACTCGTGATGTACTACTATTGACTGCACAGTTGAGTATAAAGTCGTGAGTTAGTCACTTATCATAAACCCCGGTGATATGCGGACCTTTGAGTCCACACACGTAAGTTTGTCAGCAATCAGTGAATGAAATATGCTGACATAACACCCCCAATGGGGTAATTTATTGTTTACAAATTATAATTCATCTCAGCCAGTTGAGGAATGACTTCGACAGCTTCTCAAGACCTGGTTTGCAGGGGCGGCTGTGCAGGCGATGAGCTGTCTTTCTAAGTTAAGTTTTCCCTATACAAAATGCATAAGCTTAGCTGGTAATGCCATTTCTCAACACAGCAACAAGGGGACACAGTTGGAAGTTGAAGACCCAGATGAATCACAGGGATGTTAGGAAGTATTTCTTCAGCTACAGAGTAGTCAGGAAGTCTAATAGTTTGGGAAGTGATGTAATGGAGGCAGGATCCATACATAGCTTTAAGCAGAGGTATGATAAAGCTCACGGATCAGGGAGAGTGACCTAGTAGCGACCAGTGAAGATACCGGACCAGGAGCTAGGACTCGACCCCTGCAACCTCAACTAGGTGAGTACACACACACACACACACACACACACACACACACACACACACACACACACACACATACACGCACATGCTCACACACACACACACACACACACACACACACACACACACACACACACACACATCACACGCACACGCTCACACACACACACACACACACACACACACACACCACACACACACACACACACACACACACACACACACACGCAGAGAGGGAGAGGACCTAGTAGCGATCAGTGAAGAGGCGGGGCCAGGAGCTGAGTCTCGACCCCTGCAACCACAATTAGGTGAGTACACACACACACACACACACACACTCACGCACACACACACACACACACACACACACACACACACACACACACACATACACACTCACACACACACATACACACGTGTCTATCGACAACATCTTTTGACAGATGGTAACCAACACTAACACATGCATTCATTAGTCCATACTAACGCACGCTCGCACAAGCACACGTTCACACACACACACTAATACATACTAACATACACTCTAATACACACTAACTTACAAGCTCTTTTGGGTTATGTCTTTCTGCTCAGGAGTATGTCTTAAATTTATATATTTTAGTTATAGTTGGTATGGCTGAAATATATAGGGAAGCCCTCTTAATAAGTCACTTTTCCAGGTCAGTAGGTCATGGGTGTGTGGCTGGTGATTCCCAGAAATTAGTTCCTTGGTAAATTGGCTTGAGCTGAGGAACATAAGAGCTGAGTTCGTAGTGGAGTCATGGTGATTATATGAAGCTTTGTTGTGCCGGGTCACCGCATGGAGAAGACCCGGGCCAGGACCCTTCGTAGTGAACCTACATGTAACATGAAGCTTATTGTACCGGGTCCAGGACCCTTCGTAGTGAACCTACATGTAACATGAAGCTTATTGTACCGGGTCACCGCATGGAGAAAACCCGGGCCAGGACCCTTCATAGCGAACCTACATGTAACATGAAGCTTATTGTACCGGGTTACCGCATGGAGAAGACCCGGGCCAGGACTTTCGAAGTGAACCCAGGGCCGGATTAAGAAGTCTCCGGGCCCTAGGCTATTCAGATTGGCGGGGCCCCTTTGAGTTACGGGTAAGCGAAGCGACCCCTACCAGCTTGGGGATGGGAAGGGGGGTCGGTGTGAGCCTGTTTAAGGTCTAATTAAATACATTCTGGCTATTTAGATTAAATTTAATAGGGAAAGTACATCAAGACAAGCAAATTCATTTACCAACAGCCATTATAACTATCTTGTTAAATCATGCATTTTAAAGAGAATAAACTCAAGACAGCATAGTATTACTAGATTAGGCTATTAAAGTAGTGACATCATGTACCTATTATATTCAGCATAACCACTACAGCACTATTATTCCCTTTATAAATCACTGACCATTATTGTTATCATTGCATCATGCATAAGACTATCAAATCATATAAACTCAAGAAAGTAAAGAATTGTTTATATTCACAGGCACTTCTTAAATAAACTTTTTTCTGGATTTCATATTGGCAAAATCATCAATTATATTCTGAAAATCAATATTTCTTGTTAGATCAGACTCAATGGTCAACAAGGCTAGGTTACACAATTTTGTCTTGGCTCATTGTTGACGGAGCTGGTTTTCACTCTTTTCAAAACAGAAAATGAACGTTCTCCTTCACAGTTAGTAGCATGGAAGTGTTTAGGTAAATGCGATAACACTATGTCAACTTTAGGAAGGTTTCCTGAGATACCTGCATTTCTTAAATGTTTCAAAGCAGCTGATGGCGCACATTTTTCTCAGGTAGAGCTTTTAATCTGATTCATATACCCAGAAAAATTTGAACTATTTCTTCAACAAATGTGTCCTGAACATCTGCTGAAAGGTGTTTTTTTGCAACTTTAATGCAGCTTCTCTCAATTCTGCATCTGGCATAGTAGTAATTTTTGAACAGAAATCCAAACTTGTCATTGAGTTTTCTGCTAGATTTCTTTTCTTTTCTCCCAATTCTGAATCAGTGAATCCAGAATGACGAAGTATGTAGCTGTCTTACATTTTTTCCCTTGGTAGCAACACAATTTAAATTGTCTGGCTCTTTAAAAATTGCGTTCCTTTTCCCCTTGACCGCTGATGATCAGCCCGGTAACTGAGTCTTCACCAGCAGTTTAGCTTTCTCTTCAAACATTTCAAAAGCTTTATCATTGCGAAGTGAGCTTACAAATTCCCCCTAACCCCTGCATAGAGGTTAGCACAATAACCCTTTTCAATTTCAATTTTCTGAAGTGTCTTGTTCGTGGCCCTTTAACCGTTCCAGTATACAGTCCCAAAGCACACAGAGTAAGGCCAATTCAAAATCTTTTTTAAATTTTTATGCTAAGCTGGCTGCTTCGCTTCTTGTAGTTGCTGTCTGGTCTTCATTTCCCCTGCTATTTGGATCAAAGCAGAACGTAATTTCAGCAAAGCTGTCTTTCAAATCATGTGTTGCATCATGCTGCGCTGACCACCTTGTTGTTGATAATGATTTGATGACATCTCCATGAATGGTTGACTTGAGTATACTCCACCGATGCGTTGAAGCGAGAAAAATTAAAGAGTGCTTGTAAAAGTCCAAAAAATGAAACTGCAGCGACACAACACTCCGCAGCACATGACCCAACAAGATTAAGAGAATGTGCGAGCAGGGCACATATTCAGCAAGTGGGTTGATTTGCTTGATACGGGCTTGCAAAACCATTATATTTACCCGACATGTTACTTGCATTGTCCCTAGCTTTTGGCCCACGGCAATCCATAATAGAGAGATTATGTTCAAGCAGAGTATCCAGTACTACATTCATCATTGTTTCTCTCCATCATGGCCTGAAAGAGATGAATTTTAAAAAGCGCTCTAACAGGCTACCAAATGGAGTCGACAAAGTGAACAATGAATGTCAATTGATCTGTATGTGAAATATCTGGTGTTGAATCTACACTTATTGCAAAGTATTTTGCAGTTTTCACAGCTCTAGATTTTTATTGGGGGCCTTCTTATTCATCAGTTAATAAATTCTTTACATAAAGTAGATGATTTTAAAAGAACAGTGCCTTTTCCGCATTCCCAAGGCGTACACATGATTTGCAAAAAATGGATCGAATTGTGCTAACAGTTTATGATCCCTGGGAAAATTGCCATTGTTTTCCGAACCAAAAACCTCATTTTCTCCAGGAAAGCAAGTCCTTTTTAGAGCAAAGAATTTTACAACAGCAACAACTCTTTCTAATTTTTTCCTCCAATAATGGCTTTTTTCTTTTGATTTTCCAAAATGAGAATCCAATAACCTTTTTTTTCTGTGCACGAAATAAAAAGGGCTAAAATGCAGCTCCTGTGGGTGGTGTGTTTTCATGTTCCCAAAAACGCTTGGTTTTTTTTCCAGTCATTGAAAACCCCTTGTGAAGGGTTTTTCTTTGGTAGAAAATAGCTTGATTGAACAGTAAATTTTCCTGAACTTTTCAGGTATACCACCATGATTTTTCCCCACAGTTTCGAATTTGCAACCCCAAATAAAAACATAGATACTTTAAACAACGATGACTTCCATCATCATAAATCCTTGTGTTTTCCCCAAAATCAATGTTCAATTTGACTGAATTTTTCTCGAAATGAAAGCTTCGTAAAAAATTGGGATTACATTTGGCCATAGCAGGATCTTTTAAGAAAATCCTGTGGATGAAAGTCCGTTAGACATTGAGAGGAGACAAAAAGAAGAAATGTGGCTGAGAAATAAGGGGGGAGGGCTTCCTGTATGATCTGCTATCGGCAGATTAAACTGTATGGAAATCAGAAACTGTTTTCTGGGCCAGTCTTGATCTTTTGCAGCTTCCTACATTTCTTTTTCTGTTCTTCTTGAATTTTCTTCTTTTTTTCTGTGACCCACTCGCATAAAACCCAACACCCTTTCACAAATGCCATAATGAGGAGTATCATTTCGTAATCAGAAAGTACAAATTTTTCATTATAAATTAAATTTTTAAATTTTTTTTAATTAATTTTTATTTTTTTTCTGTCAATTGGGGGGAATGGCCCTTTCCCCCCTTTTCCTCGGGCTGCGCATCAAAAATTTTCAAAACGTTCCCAAAAAAGGAGTCTATACAAAACTTTTACCATAGATTAGGTTAGTAAATTTTGGGTACAAATATTTTAAAATTCTCCTCCTTGATCCCCAATTTACTTAAACAAAATCAAGGGGTCAAGAACAAAACACAATGGTATTTTCATAACTAAACTAATCATTTTTTTTTGCATAATATGGCCTACCACTATGATAGGGGCATGAGAATTAAAGAATGCAGGGGGCAATTTTCAGTTTCAACCCCCAAACCAACGATTTTCTGATGTGGCTTATGTGTTTTGGGGAAATATTAAAATTAATTAATGTTCTAATCAATTACGCGCAACTTTAAAAATAAGCATTTGCGACGGAATGATGTAAACTTTATCAAAGAGATCTGTTATTGAAATGATAAAGACTTAAAAAACAGGACAAAGTGGGTTTTAAAACCAAAAAACGGAAAAGTCAGTTTGCGTTTTAAGGTTTTTTTTTTATATTATTTTTACCAAAAATGCGTCTTTAATGGCCATGGTTCTTTATGGTCAAGTAAAACCCATCGGTACCTCCCTTAACATTTAGAGGCGAAAACAAACTTTTTTCCATACACATCAATGTCATCAACAAACTTCAGTTAATTGTCACTACAAGCTAGATAACGTGTAATTACTACAGAAAAATTGGAGAGGAATCTCCCATACTACCAACCCAAGGGGAAAACCCGTTTCTGATGTAAACAAAAGGGTTTTTAGTGTTGCCATCTATGGTTTTGTTTATTTTTTTTTATTTTTTTTTTTTCATTATTTTTTTTTGTTTTGATTAATTTTTAAAAATCAATTTTCTCTCCAAACACTTGAACTTTTTTTGGTAGGGGCCCCTTTTCACTTTCACCTGTGCGCAGTCTTGGGTGAGCCCCTGAAAAACCCCCTTTGGGCCACGGGGGGCCCCCAAAGCGCGGGGGTCTAGCAAATGCCTCGTTTGCCTATGCGTAAACCGGCCCGAGTGAACCCAATAACATGAAGCCAAATTTTGTGGGAGAAACGTAGTCAATAATGGATCATATTTTAAAATGCATTTGTTATTTTTTTCCACTGTGTAAAATTTTATAAATTTATCGAGACATTTTACCATTTATCGGGCCAAGACCCTCCTGGCAAGCCTACCCGTACCCTTGTTACTGGGGAATGAACCTTCGGTAGGGGCGCAAGAGTTCCTGTGAGGGAGAAGGATATTTTCCCACATTTTTGGGGGCGCATGAGGGGAAAAACCTTGTGATTGTTGCAGTGAGTATTCCTGGACTGCAAAACCCCACAGGGTTTTGTGGGGCAACCTGATCGACGAGTGAAGAATGAAACATTTGTGCAACATTTTGGGAATCTTTACTGAGGAAACGTTTCGCTACACAGTGGCTTCGTCAGTCCAATACACAGAAGAACAGTAGAAAAAGATGAGGAGTTTGAGGAAATCAGTCTCTCAGCCTGGAATCGATTAAGATTGATGGTTCAATTCCCGGCCGGGTGGAAACAATGGGCGTGTTTCCTTACACCTACTTACTGTCCCCGTTCACCTAGCAAGCAAGAAAGGACCTGTGTGTTAGTAGACTGGTGCGGGTCGCATCCTGGGGGACAGGATTGAAGGACCACAATGGAAATAAGACAAGTCATCGATGACGCACTGACTTTCTTGGGTTATCCTGGTAGCTAACCCTCCGGGGTTGAAAATCCGAACAAATCTTATTTTATCTTATATCATCTCTCTAACAACTGATAGGGGGGGGGCAACTGGTAGGGAGGGAGGGAGGTAGCGTAACAACTAGCAGGGAGGGAGGGTAACAATTGGCAGGGAGGCAGGTAGGGTGACAACTAGCAGGGAGGTAGGGAAACAACTGGCAGGGAGGGACGTAGGGTAACAACTGGCAGGGAGGGACGTAGGGTAACAACTGGCAGGGAGGGACGTAGGGTAGCAACTAGCAGGGAGGTAGGGTAAAAACTGGCAGGGAGGGAGGGTAACAACTGGCAGGGAGGGAGGATAACAACGGGCAGGGAGGGAGGTAGGGTAGCAACTAGCAGGGAGGGAGGTAGGGTAGCAACTAGCAGGGAGGTAGGGTAACAACTGGCAGGGAGGGAGGGTAACAATTGGCAGTGAGGCAGGTAGGGTGACAACTGGCAGGGAGTGAGGTAGGGTGACAACTGGCAGGGAGATAGGGTAACAACTGGCAGGGAGGGAGGGTAACAACTGGCAGGGAGGCAGGTAGGGTGACAACTGGCAGGGAGTGAGGTAGGGTGACAACTGGCAGGGAGGTAGGGTAATAACTGGCAGGGAGGGAGGGTAATAACTGGCAGGGAGGGCGGTAGGATAACAACTAGCACTAGCAGGGAGGTAGGGCAACAACTGGCAGGGTGGTAGGGTAAAACTGGCAGGGAGGGAAGGTAATAACTGGCAGGAAGGGAGGGAGGTAGGGTAACAACAGGCAGGGAGGGAGGGTAACAACGGGCAGGGAGGGAGGGAGGCAGGGTAACAACTGGCAGGGAGATAGGGAGGCAGGTAACAACTGGCAGGGAGGGACGGTAACAACGGGCAGGGAGGGAGGAAGGTAGGGTAACAACTGGCAGGAAGAGAGGGAGGTCTACCTGGAGTCTCCCTGGAGGTTATTCCGGGGATCAACGCCCCCGCGGCCCGGTCCACGACCAGGCCTCCCGGTGGATCAGGGCCTGATCAACCAGGCTGTTACTGCTGGCCGCACATAGTCCAACGTACAAACCACAGCCCGGCTGATCCGGCACTGACTTTAGATATCTGTCCAACTCTCTCTTGAAGGCAGCCAGGGGTTTATTGGTAATTTCCCTTATGCTTGGTGGGAGGCTGTTGAACAGCCTTGGGCCCCGGACATTTATGGTGTTTTCTCTTAGTGTGCCAGTGGCGCCCCTACTTTTAATTGGGGGTATTTTGCATCGCCTGCCCAGTTTTTTACTTTCGTAGGGAGTGATTTCTGTGTGCAGATTCGGGACCATTCCTTCCAGGATTTTCCAGTGTAGATTATGATATATCTCTCTCGCCTCGCGTTCCAACGAGTACAAGTCAAGTGTTTCCAAGCGTTCCCAGTAGTTAAGGTGTTTGACAGAACTTATACGTGCAGTAAAGGATCTCTGTACACTCTCTAGATCTGCACTTTCACCTGCTTTGACCAGAGATGTTAATGTACAGCAGTATTGCAGCCTAGAGACAACAAGTGATTTGAAAAGAATCATCATTGGCTTGGCATCTCTTGTTTTGAATGTTCTCATTATCCATCCTATCATTTTCTTTGCACTTGTGATCGATAGCACCTGTTGTGATCCTTGAAAGTGAGATCCTCAGACATTAGTACTCCCAGGTCCCTTAAATTATTTGTCTGCTCTATTGTATGGCCAGAATTTGTGGTATACTCTGTTCTAGTTATTATCTCCTCCAGCTTTCCATAACGGAGTAGTTGGAATTTGACCTCATTGAACATTATATTGTTTTCCGTTACCCACTGGAAAACTTTGTTTATATCTTCTTGGAGGTTAACCGCGTCCTCAGCAGATGACAGCCTCATGCAGACTAGTATCGTCTGCAAAGGATGATACGATTGCTGTGGGTTACATCTCTGTCTATGTCTGATATGAGGATGAGGAACAGGATGGGGGTGAGTACTGTGCCTTGTGGAACAGAGCTCTTCACTATGGCAGCCTCAGATTTAACTCTGTTGACCACTACTCTTTGTGTTCGATTGGTTAGGAAGTTGAAGATCCATCTCCCCACTTTGCCAGTTATTCCTTCAGCACGTATTTTGTGCACTATTACGCCGCGATTGCACTTGTCAAACGCTTTTGCAAAGTCTGTGTATATTACATCTGCATTCTGATTTTCTTCCAGTGCATCCAATGCCATATCATAGTGATCCATGTTGTCAATGGCTTTTTCAAAGTCTATCAGAGTTATGGGTACTGTCGGAAATATGGCATACAATGAGGGAGTTTTGAGGCTCATTCATGAAGAAATCATTTGGGTCGTCGATCCTCAGACTGATTAGTGGCTTACTGAACACAGAGTCATACTGGGATTTCAGTATTTCACTCATTTCCTTGTTGTCATCTGTGTAAGTCCCATCCTGTCTGAGTAAGGGCCCAATACTAGATGTGGTATTTGCCTTGTTTTTGGCATATGAAAAGAAATATTTCGAATTTCTTTCAATTTCACTAATAGCTTTAAGCTCCTCCTGTCTCTCCTGGTTCCTGTAAGAGTCCTTTAACTTAAGTTCGATAGTTTTCACCTTCCCTGGTCAGCACTTCCTTCGGTGTATCAGATATTCTAGCATTCCTGAGGAGCTCAGTGATTCTTTGTCGTCTTCTGTAGAGGGAGCGTCTTTCTTTCTCCAGTTTACTCCTGCTCTTCTTCTTTCTTAGGGAAATATGCCTAGAACATGCTTCAGCTGCCAGGAAATTGATCCTTTGAAGGCACTGGTTTGGATTCATGTTATTTAAGATATCTTCCCAACATGTTTCATTTAAGACATGGTTTACCTGGTCCCAGTTGATGTTCTTGTTGTTGAAGTTGTATTTTGTGAAGACACCTTCACAGGTACATACATTTTGCTGATCAGGACCCCTGTGCATGTAAGTCTGGACTTCGATTAGATTGTGATCGGAATTAGTTGTTTTTGATATTGTTATGTGTCTTACCAGGTCCTCATTATTTGTGTAGATAAGGTCAAGTGTGTTTTCTAGGTGTGTTTATCGCAAAGACTTAGTAGCTCATGTGTGTGTGGCCTTTCATCTGTACTACCTCCATGGAGTGTTTCTGCTATACCATTATTTGCTACATTCTTCCATTTTGTATGCCTTAGGTTGAAATCACCAAGCAGTAAGATGTTTTGGGATGGAGTTGGAAGGCTTTCCAGACAGTAATCAATTTTCAGTAGCTGTTCCTTGAACTGTTAGGAGATTTTCATCTGGTGGCTTATATACAACCAAGATGACTAGGTATTGGTTCTCGATCTTTACTGATAGAACTTCAACTACATCATTTGTGGTGTTCAGCAACTCCATGCAGATGAACGACTCTTTGACATACAGGCCAACCCCCCCCCCCCCCCCTCCTTGTTGCCTGTTCTGTCTGTCGCATCTAAAAAGGTTGTACCCACTTATCCATATTTCACTGTCAAAGTGATCTTTTGTGTGGGTTTCTGTGAAGGCTGCAAACATTGCATTAGACTCCTCTAGAAGTTCACTGATAAAAAGTTTTTTGTTGTTGGTGGATGGCTTAAGACCCTGTATATTAGCAAATATGAATGAGGTTTTTATTCTGTGTTTGTTGGGGGGATTTTGTTATTGGCATCAGTAGTTGTAATTCTGGAGGGCCATGGGTGGCCACTGGCTGCGCCTCCAGTCCAACAAGGCTCCAAGGTGGTGGACTATTTTTGTTATTTCCTTCCATTTTCTTTTTCCATTTCCTGCCACTAAAAAATCACCTGGAGTTGGGTTGTCGTAGCTACTATCGTTTGTCTTGTGGGGTCTGTGCCTCCTGGTCCCTTTTAGATGGTATGCAGGGCAGTTGATGTTGTAACACTGCTTTTGGAGGACCGAGGAGTGACATATTTTTGGGTGAAAGAAATTACAGGGAGAAGAACGACACATTCCTTTAGACATGAGGTCGCTACATTTTTTGGGATGCTCAGAGTTGCATGTCCCATTTTTTTTCCTGATATTCCATGCTTACAAATGCCCCAAGCATAATATTTGCACAGTTTCACTTTTGGTTGGATAGAATTGTTGGGAGGTGTGTTGTCAATTTCTGCAGGTTCTGGGACTGCACTATAATCCTCAGTATTCAAGCCAAGGCCACCCCGTCCTCGATTCCATGTACTTTCCTCAGTAGAGGCAGAAGGAGGCTCCTCCCCTACAACTGTACTGTGGACCATGGTCTTGTGCAGTGCAATGATGGTTATATATTTAAGGTTTTAGTGGTGGCTGTGATAGGGTCCCTAGTAGAGTCTGGACTGGCAATAAGGCTGGGGGCTGAGACTGAGTCAGCACTGGGACTGGGTGCTGAGCCTGGGTCAGCACCAGTGCTGTGGGTATTAGTTCTATGACAGGAGGAGGGGTCTGGTTTAGCACTATGTGGGTAACTAGATAGTTTCGAGTCATCCATTGTGGTATGGGCATTTTGCATTTTTTGGTTCAGTCCTATCTTTCTCCCATGTTTTATATATTTTTGGTAAACTATCCAAGAGGTCATCTTTGTTTTCTTGATTATTTTGATCATTTATTACTCTCTTTATTACCTTTTTGATAACTACCCAAAGTTCTACATCTTTATTGCACAACCAGAAGCACCTTGCTAGTTCGAGGTCATTTTTTGAGGCTGTATTTAGTCTAGTACAAGAGATATGGTGTTTGAAAGAGTAGAGGCTGCACGTGATTCTGGATTTCCTTCCAAGGATTTTTTTTACAATGTCCACAGGTATGCTGTACTGACATCCTGTCTGTATCACTACTACACTCTGTATGCCACGAAAAGAAAACTGATTCCACTTTACCTTCCTCTTACTGGTACCAGTAACATGCAAGAAGTATTTATACGAACCAAGTTTGCGGCATGTGGGTGGTGGGTGTTGAGTGGGTGGGTGGGTAGGTTAACACTGACAGGGAGGGAGGGAGGTAGGGTAACAACGGGCAGGGAGGGAGGGTAACAACTGGCAGGGAGGTAGGGTAACAACTGGCAGGGACATAGGGTAACAAGTAGCAGGGGAAGTAGGGTAACAACTGGCAGAGAAGGAGGGTAACAACTGGGAGGGAGGGTAACAACTGGCAGAGAGGGAGGGTAACAACTGGCAGAGAGAGAGGGTAACAACTGGCAGGGAGGGAGGGTAACAACTGGCTTGGAGGTAGGGTAATAACTGGCAGGGAGAGAGGGTAACAACTGGCAGGGAGGGAGGGTAACAACTGGCTTGGAGGTAGGGTAATAACTGATAGGGAGAGAGGGTAACAACTGGCAGGGAGGTAGGGTAACAACTGGCAGGGAGAGAGGGTAACAACTGGCAGAGAGAGAGGTAACAACTGGCAGGGAGGGAGGGGTAACAACTGGCTTGGAGTAGGGTAATAACTGGCAGAGAGAGAGGGTAACAACTGGCAGGGAGGTAGGGTAACAACTGGCAGGGACATAGGGTAACAAGTAGCAGGGAAGTAGGTAACAACTGGCAGAGAAGGAGGGTAACAACTGGGAGGGAGGGTAACAATGGCAGAGAGGGAGGGTAACAACTGACAGAGGAGAGAGGGTAACAACTGGCAGGGAGGGAGGGTAACAACTGGCTTGGAGGGTAGGGTAATAACTGGCAGGAGAGGAGGGTAACAACTGGCAGGGAGGGAGGGTAACAACTGGCTTGGAGGTAGGGTAATAACTGACAGGGAGAGTGAGGTAACAACTGGCAGGGAGGTAAGGTAACAACTGGCAGGGAGAGAGGGTAACAACTGGCAGAGAGAGAGGGTAATAACTGGCAGGGAGGGAGGGTAACAACTGGCTTGGAGGTAGGGTAATAACTGACAGGGAGAGAGGGTAACAACTGGCAGGGAGGGGTAAGGTAACAACTGGCAGGGAGAGAGGGTAACAACTGGCAGGGAGGTAGGGTAACAACTGGCAAGGAGAGAGGTAACAACTGGCAGAGAGAGAGGGTAACAACTGGCAGGGAGGGAGGGTAAACAACTGGCTTGGAGGTAGGGTAATAACTGGCAGAGAGAGAGGGTAACAACTGGCAGGGAGGTAGGGTAACAACTGGCAAGGAGAGAGGGTAACAACTGGCAGAGAGAGAGGGTAACAACTGGCAGGGAGGGAGGGTAACAACTGGCTTGGAGGTAGGGTAACAACTGGCAGGAGGTAGGGTAAACAACTGGCAGGGAGAGAGGGTAACAACTGGCAGGGAGGTAGGGTAACAACTGGCAAGGAGAGAGGGTAACAACTGGCAGAGAGAGAGGGTAACAACTGGCAGGGAGGGAGGGTAACAACTGGCTTGGAGGTAGGGTAACAACTGGCAGGGAGGTAGGGTAACAACTGGCAGGGAGAGAGGGTAACAACTGGCAGGGAGGTAGGGTAACAACTGGCTTGGAGGTAGGGTAACAACTGGCAGGGAGGTAGGGTAACAACTGGCAGGGAGAGAGGGTAACAACTGGCAGGGAGGTAAGGTAACAACTGGCAGGGAGAGAGGGTAACAACTGGCAGAGAGAGAGGGTAAACAACTGGCAGGGAGGGAGGGTAACAACTGGCTTGGAGGTAGGGTAATAACTGGCAGGGAGAGAGGGTAAACAACTGGCAGGGAGGTAGGGTAACAACTGGCAGGGAGAGAAGGTAACAACTGGCAGGGAGGTAGGGTAACAACTGGCAGGGAGAGAGGGGTAACAACTGGCAGGGAGGTAGGGTAACAACTGGCAGGGAGGTAGGGTAACAACTGGCAGGGAGGTAGGGTAACAACTGGCAGGGAGAGAGGGTAACAACTGGCAGGGAGGTAGGGTAACAACTGGCCGGGAGGTAGGGTAACAACTGGCAGGGAGAGAGGGTAAACAACTGGCAGGGAGGGAGGGTAACAACTGGCAGGGAGAGAGGGGTAACAACTGGCAGGGAGGTAGGAATATGCTGTTTTTATTGAAGATCGTTAGGAAGCATTACAGGATATATACACATAGATTTGTATGGCTTGTAATGTATATACACTGAGAGATTACTTTAATCTCTATTTTAGGGATTAAAATATTCGTGACTAATGGTGAACAGGTGACATGCAGCTCTAATGATCGTCGTGTAGTCGATAAGTTTCAAACCCCCATGAAGCACCCAACATTTTTGGGAAACATAAGGTTTCTCTAAGTGCGTAAGGTTGTCCTGAGGACTGATTACCTCATCTTTTGTAGGGATTTGCCGGTACTTCCGGCCCGGGTCTTCTCCAGGTGGTGACCCGGTGCCGTCTTTTGTATATAGTTCTGCAGTCTTCTCATTATGTCCTTGAATTTGTATTGATAAAGCCACTGGATGGCGAAAACGTCTTCAGTAAAGATACCCAGATG